>CM060860.1:1832177-2432177 GCA_030737845.1 Acorus calamus
TCACCCTTGATTCCTCCATGAATCCCAGATATACTCAATGAATCATAGAAATGTTCCCCCCATAAATCCAAGGCATTCCCGTCTATAAATCCGAGACATACTACCTCATGAATCCGAGACATACCCCCATGAAATCGAGACACACCCGAACGAATCCGAGACATAACCCACTTGAATCGGACACGTACTCCATTAATCCGAGATCATGAATCTGATACATGCCTCCCCATAAAACTAAGAGACTCTCAAATTAACCGGAGACATGCTTCGCCCACGAATTCTACAAATATCCCAATGGATTCAAGACATAGTACTCATTTGATTTGAATCCATACTCCCCTCATGAATCCGAAACAAATGCTCTCATGAATATGCGAGGTACCCTATGATGAATTCGAGACCTGCTCCCCTATGAATCTGACACCGTACCACCCCTCCCCCATGAAACCGAGACATACCGATCGGGTAATCCGACACATCTCTCTTGAATCCAAGACATACCTCTATGAATCGGAGACATTCCCCCACATGAATCCGAGACATACTATTCCATGATTCTGATACATACCGTGAATCTCTGTCCATACTTCCCTCATCAATCCAAGACATAACCCCAATGAATCGGCTAACATATCCCCCTGAATCTGTGACGTACTCCGCTATGAATCCAAGATCATACCATGAATCTTAGATCATATTCCTCAATGAATGGGAGACAGACAATACTGCACCCATGACTTCTACATGAATGCAAGACATACTCCTCCATGAATCGTAGAAATGCTCCCCCCATGAGTCCAAGGCATATCCATCTATAAATCCGAGACATACTACCCCATGAATCTGATATTTACCCACATGACATCGAGACATACCCCTCATGAATCCGGATTCATGATGGGGTATGTCTCGGATTCATTTGGGATATGTCACGGATTCATGTGGGGAGTAGTCTTGGATTCATATGAGATATGTCTCGGTTTCATGGGTATAAACCCGAGACCCCCCCAATGAATCCCTTAATGAATCGAACACATACTCTCACATGAGTCCGAGTTATACTACTCATGAATAGGAGACATACCCCCACTTAAATACAGGACATCCTACCATGAATCGGAGACGTACCCTTACATGAATCCGAGATATACCATGAATCCCTAACCATACTCCCGATGAATCCGAGACCATACTCCCCCTTTTAATTAGAGACATACTCCGTAGGAATCTAAGACCATACCAAGAATTCAAAAAAATGCCATGAATCTCATATCATACTCCGTCACCAACGGGAGACATAACCCCCTTGAATAGTACACGTACTCAATTAATCCAAGATCATGAATCTGATACATATCCCCCCATAAATTTGAGATACACTCTCTCATTAATCGGAGACATGCTCTGCTCATGAATTCTAGAAATATCCCACAAATTCAAGACATACTATCCCATGAATCTGACACCGTGCATGCCCTCCCCCATGAAACCGAGAATCCTCCCCCGTGAATCTGAGACATACCGATCGATGAATCTGACACATCTCTCTTGAATCTGAGATATACCCCCATGAATCGGAGAAATACCCTCACATGAATCCGAGACATGCTACTCCATGATTCCGATACATACCTTGCATCTCAAACCATACACCCTCAACAGTCTGAGACATAACCCCAATGAATCGTAGACCATACCCCTCTGAATCTTGACATACTCACCTATGAATCCAAGACCGTACCATCAATATAAGATCTTGATTTCTCCATGAATCCAAGGCATACTCCTCAATGAATCATAGAAATGCTCCCCTCATAAATCCAAGGCATTCCCATTTATAAGTCCGAGACATACTAACCCTTGAATCCGAGACATACCCCCATTAAATCAAGACATACCCGAACGCATTCGAGACATAACCCCTTGTGTCGGACACGTACTCCTCCATTAATCCGAGATCATGAATCTGATACATACCCCCCCCCCCCCAAATCTGAGACACACTCTTTAAACGGAGACATGCTCTGCCCATGAATTCTAG
Organism: Acorus calamus; assembly: GCA_030737845.1. Taxonomy (NCBI): domain Eukaryota; kingdom Viridiplantae; phylum Streptophyta; class Magnoliopsida; order Acorales; family Acoraceae; genus Acorus; species Acorus calamus. The sequence continues at coordinate 1,834,219 of CM060860.1, forward strand.
AAATATCCCCAATGGATCTAAGACATAATACTCATTTGATTTGAATCCATACTCCCCTCATTAATCCGAAACATATGCTATCATGAATCTGCGAGATACCCTATGATGAATTTGAGACCTACTCCCCTATGAATCTGACACCGTACCCCCCCCCCCTCCCCCATGAAACCGAGAACTTTCCCCCGTGAATCCGAGACATACCGATTGATGAATCCGACACATATTTCTCTTGAATCCATGACATACCTCTATGAATCGGAGACATACCCCAAAATGAATCCGAGACATTCCACTCCTTGATTCTGATACATACCTTGAATCACTGACTATACTTCCCTCATCAATCCAAGACATAGCCTTAATGAATCGGAGACCATACCCCCTAGAATCTGTGACATACTCACCTATGAATCTAAGACCATACCATCAATATAAGATCATATTCCTCAATGAATGGGAGACAGACAAAATTCCACCCATGATTCCAACATGAATCCAAGACATACTCAATGAATCATAGAAATGCTCCTCCCATAATCCAAGGCATACCCGTCTATAAATCCGAGACATACTATCCCATGAAATCGAGACATACCCGAACGAATCCGAGACATAACCCCCCATAATCGGACACGTACTCCTCCATTAATTCTAAATCATGATTCTGATACAGGCCCCCCCATAAATCTGAGACACACTCTCTCATTAACCAGAGACATGCTTCGCCCACAAATTCTAGAAATATCCCCAATGGATATAAGACATAGTACTCATTTGATTTGAATCTATACTCCCCTCATGAATCTGAAACATATACTATCATGAATCTGCGAGGTACCCTATGATGAATTCGAGAAATGCTCCCCTATGAATTCAAGTCATACTACCCCATGAATCTGACACCGTGCATGCCCTCCCCTTGAAACCGAGTACCCTCCCCGTGAATCCGAGACATACCGATCGATGAATCCAACACATCTCTCTTGAATCTGAGACATACACCCATGAATCGGAGAAATACCCCCACATGAATCCGAGACATGCTATTCCATGATTCCGATACATACCTTGCATCTCTAACCATACTCCCTCATCAGTTCGAGACATATCTCAAATGAATCGGAGACATACCCCCCTGAATCTGTGACATACTCACCTATGAATCCAAGACCATACCATCAATCTAAGATCATGATTCCTCCATGAATCCAAGATATACTCCAAAATGAATCATAGAAATGCTCCCCTCATAAATCCAAGGCATTCCCGTCTATAAATCCGAGACGTACTACCCCATTAATTTGAGACATACCCCATGAAATCAAGACATACCCGAACGCATCCGAGACATAACCCCATGAATCGGACACTTACTCCTCCATTAATCCGAGATCATGAATCTGATACATACCCCCTCGCCATAAATCTGAGACACACACTCTCATTAACCGGAGACATGCTCCGCCCACGAATTCTATCAATATCCCCAATGGATCTAAGACGTAGTACTCATTTGATTTGAATCCATACTCCCCTCATGAATCTGAAGCATATGCTATCATGAATCTGCGACGTACCCTATGATGAATTCGAGACCTGCTCCCCTATGAATCTGACACCATACCCCCCCTCCCCCATGAAACTGAGAACTTTCCCCCGTGAATCCGAGACATACCGATCGATCAATCCGACACATATCTCTCTTGAATCCAAGACATACCTCAATGAATCGAGACACCCCCCCACATGAATCCGAGACATGCCACTATGATTCCGATACATAACTTGAATCTCTGACCATACTCCCTCATCAATCCAAGACATAACCCCAATGAATCGGAGACCATACCCTCCTTAATCTGACACACTTATCTATGAATCCAAGACAATACCATCAATCTAAGATCATATTCTTCAATGAATGGGAGAAAGACAATACTCCAACCATGATTCCTGCATGAATCCAAGACATACTCAATGGATCATAGAAATGCTCCCCCCATGAATCTAAGGCATACCCGTCTATAAATCTGTGACATACTACCCCATGAAATCGACATACCTGAACGAATCCGAGACATTAGCCACTTGAATCGGACACGTACTCCTCCATTAATCCGAGATCATGAATCTGATACATGCCCCCCCAAAAATCTGAGACACACTCTCTCATTAACCGGAGACATGCCCCCATGAAATCGAGACATGCCCGAACGAATCCAAGACATAACCCACTTGAATCGGACACATACTCCATTAATCCGAGATCATGTATCTGATACATGCCTCCCCATAAAACTAAGACACACTCTCGCATTAACCGGAGACATGCTTCGCCCACGAATTCTAGAAATATCCCGAATGGATCTAAGACATAGTACTCATTTGATTTTAATCCATACTCCCCTCATGAATCCGAAACAAATGCTATCATGAATCTGCGAGGTACCCTATGATGAATTCGAGATCTGCTTCCCTATGAAACTGGGAACCCTCCCCCTTGAATCCGAGACATACCGATCGATGAATCCGACACATATCTCTCTTGAATACAAGACATACCTCTATGAATCGGAGACATACCCCCACATGAATCTGAGACATGATACATAGTGATTCCGATACATACCTTGAATCTCTGACCATATTTTCCTCATCAATCCAAGACATAACCCCAATGATTCGGAGACCATATCCCTCCGAATCTCTGACATACTCCGCAATGAATCCAAGACCATACCATGAATCTTAGATTATATTCCTTAATGAATGGGAGACAGACAATACTGCACTCCTGACTTCTACATGAATGCAAGACATACTCCTCCATGAATCATAGAAATGCTCCCCCCATGAATCCAAGGCATACCCATCTATAAATCCGAGACATACTACCCCATGAATCCAATACTTACCCACATGACATCGAGACATACCCCTCATGACTCCGGATTCATGATGGGGTATGTCTCGGATTCATTCGAGATATGTCACGGATTCATTTGAGGAGTAGTCTTGGATTCATATGGGATATGTCTCGGTTTCATGGGTATAAACCCGAGACCCCCCAATGAATTCCCCAATGAATCGAACACATACTCTCACATGAGTCCGAGATATACTACTCATGAATAGGAGACATACCCACTTAAATACAGGACATCCTACCATGAATCGGAGACATACCCTGAATCTCTAACCATACTCCCCATGAATCCGAGACCATACTCCCCCTTTTAATTAGAGACATACTCCGTAGGAATCCAAGACCATACCAAGAATTCAATAAAATGCCATGAATCTCATATCATACTCCTTCACCAATGGGAGACATCCTCCTCCCATAATATGAAACTCACTCTCCTAAGAATCCTAGTATTACTCCCCTATGAATAAGAGAAATATCTATTCATTAATTCAAGATATACCCATGAATCCATATGAGACATACCTATGAATCCATTACATGCTTATGAATCCGAGAGATACTCCATGAATTTGAGACATACTCCCCCTAGGAATGCGAGATGTAACACCCTTTAATCAGTGATGTACTCCGCTATAAATCTGAGAAATGCCATCAATCTATGATCATACTAACTCATTATTCGGAGACATACTCCCCCATGAATGTGAGAAATGCCATGATTGGGAGACACACTCCCTCATTAACCGGAGACATGCTCCGCCCACGAATTCTAGAAATATCCCCCATGGATCTAAGACATAGTACTCATTTGATTTGAATCTATACTCCCCTCATGAATATGAAACACACCCTATCATGAATATGCGAGGTACCATATGATGAATTCGATGCATGCTCCCCTATGAATTCAAAACAAACTACCCCATGAATTTGACATCATGCACTCCCTCCCCCATGAAACCTTGAACCCTCCTCCGTGAAACCAAGACATACCTATCGATGAATCCTACACGTCTCTTGAATCCAAGACCTACCACCATGAATCGGAGAAATACCCCCACATGAATCCGAGACATGCTACTCCATGATTTCGATTCATACCTTGCATATCTGACCATACTCCCTCATTAGTCCGAGACATAATCCTAATGAATTGGAAACCATACCCCCCTGAATCTGTGACATACTCACCTATGAATCTAAGACCATACCATCAATCTGAGATCATATTCCTCAATGAATGGGAGACAGACAATACTCCACCCATGAATCCAAGACATACTCCTCAATTAATCATAGAAATGCTCCCCCCATAAATCCAAGACATCCGTCTATAAATCCGAGACATACTACCCCATTAATCCGATACATACCCCCATTAAATCGAGACATACCAGAACGAATCCGAGACATAATCCCCTTGAATCGGACACGTAATCCTTCAATAATCCGAGATCATGATTCTGATACATACCCCCCCCCCCCATAAATCTGAGACACTCTATCATTAACCGGAGACATGCTCCGCCCACGAATTCTAGAAATATTCCCAAAGTTTCTAAAATGTAATGCTCATTTGATTTGAATCCATACTCCTCTCATGAATCCGAAACATATGCTACCATGAATCTGCGAGGTACCCTATGATGAATTTGAGACATGCTCCCCTATGAATTCAGGACATACTACCCCATTAATCTGACACTGTACCCCTCCTCTCCCATGAAACCGAGAACCCTCCCCCGTGAATCCGGGACATACCGATCGATGAATCCGACACAATTCTCTTGAATCCAAGACATACCCCCATGAATTGGAGAAATACCCCCACATGAATCTGAGACAAGCTACTCCATGATTCCGATACATACCTTGCATCTCTGACCATACAACCTCATCAATCCGAGACATAACCCCAATGAAACGGAGACCATACCCCCCTGAATCTGTGATATACTCACCTATGAAACCAAGACCATACCATTAATCTGAGATCATATTCCTCAATGAATGGGAGACAGACAATACTCCACCCATGACTCCTCCATGAATCCAAGACATACTCCTCAATGAATCATAGAAATGCTCCCCCCACAAATCCAAGGCATATCTGTCTATAAATCCAAGACATACTACCCCATGAATCCGACACATTCCCCCAAGAAATCGAGACATACCCGAACGAATCTGAGACATAACCCCATTGTTTCAAATCGTGATCGAGATATCGACTCTATATATCGATTTTGGGTGGACAATCGCTAAAATCGGAAGATTATCGACAAAAATATCGATCATACAAGATACCAACAAAAAGTGAAAAACAAGAAGATGATGAAGAGAAGAGAGAACTTTGGGTCGCCGTCTCCAACGATTCTCCACCTTCTTCGCCTCTCTCCCCCCTTTCTCTGGATTTTTTTCTCTTGCCGCCGCACACAATCTCTCTCGCTCCCAACATTTTTTAGTGTTTGAAAGGGTTGTGAGTTGCATGTGTTTGGCACGTGACACTCTCCTTTATTTTGAAAATATCAGCACTGATAAGTGATATATTAGTGCCTTATTTTGAAAGCCTCTCTCCCCCCCTTTCTCTGGATTTTTTTCTCTTGCCGCCGCACACAATCTCTCTTGCTCCCAACATTTTTTAGGGTTTGAAAGGGTTGTGAGTGGCATGTGTTTGGCACGTGACAGTCTCCTTTATTTTGAAAATATCAGTACTGATAAGTGATATATCAGTGCCTTATTTTGAAAGCCTCTTATCAATCAGTGCTGATATGTCATATTTTCTTTTTTAAAACCACTAAATTGTTGCATGTCAGTACTGATCTGTTACATGTCAGTACTGATCTGTTACATGTCAGTACTGACATGTCATATATCCATCTAAAAAACACTAAATCGATATATCGGTCGATATTTCGATATATCGATCAATATATCGTTTGAGACTCATTTCGATATTTTAAACACTGCATAACCCCCTTGAATCAGACACGTACTCCTCCATTAATCCGATATCATGAATCTGATACATAACCCCCCACAAATCTAAGACACACTCTCTCATTAACCGGAGACATGTTCCGCCCACAAATTCTAGAAATATCCCCAATGGATCTAAGACATAGTACTCATTTGATTTGAATTCATACTCCCCTCATGAATCCGAAACATTTGCTATCATGAATCTGCGAGGTACCTTATGATGAATTCGAGACATACTCCCCTATGAATTCAAGATATACTACCCCATGAATCAAACACCGTACCCCCCCTCCCTCATGAAACCGAGAACCCTCCCCCGTGAATCCGAGAGACATACCTATGAATCCATTACATACTTATGAATACGAGACATACTCCCCAATTAATCTGAGACATACTACCCTAACGAATCCGAGACATAACCCCCTTGAATCGGACACGTACTCCTTCATTAATCCGAGACCATGAATCTCATACATACCCCCCATACTCCCCTCATGAATCCAAAACATATGCTATCATGAATCTGCGAGATACCCTATGAGGAATTCGAGACCTGCTCCTCTATGAATTTATGACATATTACCTCATGAATCTGACACCGTACCCGCTCTCCCCCATGAAACCGAGAACCCTCCCCCGTGAATCCGAGACATACCGATCGATGAATCCGACACATATCTCTCTTGAATCAAAGACATACCTCCATTAATCCGAGATCATGAATCAGAGACATACCCCCACATGAATCCGAGACATGCTACTCCATGATTCCGATGCATACCTTGAATCTCTCCCCATACTTCCCTCATCAATCCAAGACTTAACCCCAATGAATTGGTGACCATATCCCCCTGAATCTGTGACATACTCCACTATGAATCTTAGATCATATTCCTCAATGAATGGGAGACAGACAATACTGCACCCATGACTTCTACATGAATACAAGACATACTCCATGAATCATAGAAATGTTCCCGCCCGTGAATCCAAGGCATACCCGTCTATAAATCTGAGACATACTACCCCATGAATCCGATACATACCCACATGACATCGAGACATACCCCTCATGAATCCGGATTCATGATGTGGTATGTCTCGGATTCATTTGGGATATGTGATGGATTCATGTGGGGAGTAGTCTTCGATTCATATGGGATATGTCTCGGATTCATGGGTATAAACCCGAGACCCCCAATGAATCCCCAATGAATTAAACACATACTCTCACATGAGTCCGAGACATATTTCTCATGAATAGGAGATATACCCCCCACTTAAATGCACGACATCCTACCATGAATCGGAGACATACTCTTACATGAATCCGAGACATACCATGAATCCCTAACCATACTCCCCATGAATCCGAGACCATAATCCCCCCTTTAATTAGAGACATGCTCCCTAGGAATCTAAGACCATACCATGAATTCTAGATATTCCCCCAATGAATCTAAGATATTTTTTAATTTACATCCATATTCTCTCATGAATACGAGACATATCCTTCCATCAATCTACGAGGTATCCTATCATTAATCCAAGACATACTCCCCCATGCATCGGAGGCCATACTCCCACATGAATCTTAGACATTCCCTCCGTGAATCCGACACATATCCTCCAAGTATCCGAGACATACTCCATCATGAATCTGAAACATACGCGTGAATCAGAGACATACTCTCCCATGAATTGGTGACATACTTCTTCATGAATCCGAGACCATACTCTCCCAAGAATCGGAGACATACCTCCATAAATGTGAAATATATGCATTAATCGGAGACATACTCACCCCACGAATCGGAGACATACTCTCTCCGGGATATACTCTCCCCCCTGAACCCAAGACATACCCCCCTGAATGTGAGACATACCATGAATCCTAGACCATACTCCCCCATCAATCTTAGACATACTCCCCCCCCCCCCCCCATGAATCCGTGAAATACCCCTCAATGAATGCGTGACATACCCCCTAATGAATCCGAGACAAACATGAATACGTGACATTCTCCCCCCAAGATTCCTAGACCATGAATCAGAACATGAATACATGGCATTCTCCCCCCCCCCCCCGGATTCCGAGACCATGAAGCAGACATACTCCTCCACGAACCGGAGACATCCCCCCCCCCCCCAACTATCCAAGACATACCCGTGAATCCGATACATACTCCCCCGTAAATCGTAGACAAATTCCCCATGAATTGAACACACTGCCCCTTGAATCCAAGACGATACCCCTCCTTGAATTTGAAACATAATCCCCCATGAATTAGAGACATATTCTCCCATTAATCCTAGACAAACTCCCCCATGAATCTGAGACAATAAATCTGAGACATATTCCCCAATAAATCCGATACCATGAATTTAAGACCATCCAAGAATCCGAGACATACTCCCTCCATTAATCCGAAACATACTCCCTCCATGAATTTGAGACATACTCCCCTTGAATCTAGGACATTTCCCCCATGAATCCGAAACATACCCCGAATTCATGGGGGGTATCAGGTATGTCTTGGATTATGTAAGGAGTATGTATCGTATTCATGGGAGTGTGTTTCGGATTCATGTGTGTGTCTCATATACTTGGGGGAGTATGGCCTCACATTCATGGGTATGTATCGGATTTGTGGGGGTGTAAGTCATGGATTCATGAAGGGGTGTCTCGGATTCATTGGGGGATTATGAATTCGAGAGATAATCCTCCATTAATTTGAAACCATGAATCCAAGCCATACTCCCCGATGAATCCGAGACATACCTCCTCCATGAATCCGATTAATACTCCCCATTGAATCTAAGACATACCCCCGCCATGAATCCGAGACATACCTCCTCCATGAATCCGATTAATACTCCCCATTGAATCTAAGACATACCCCCGCCATGAATCCGAGATGATACCCCACTATGAATCTAAGATATGCCCATTAATCCTTGACATACTACCACACACTCACCTCCATAAATCCGAGACATACCCCTCATGAATCCAAAACATACCCATGAATCCGAGACCATACTCACCCATATTATCCTCATGAATCCGATACATACCCTACAATGAATTCGATACATACTCCCCCCTCCATGAATCTGAGACATACTCTCCCATGAATCCGAGACCATGCTCCCTCATATCCCCAATTAACCCGAGATTGTACTCCCCCATGAATCCGAGACAAACTCTCCCATTAATTTTTGACATATCCCAATGAATTTGAAACATACCCATGAATCGAAGACATACTCCCCCATGAATCCGAGATCAAATCGCCCTGCCCCCAATGAATCTGAGTCCATACTCCCCCATAGTGCCCCCCAACAATTCAAGACCATACTCCCCCAAATGAATCCGAGCCATACCCTTCCACAAATCCAAGACATACTCCCCCCCAACCCATGAATTTAAGACATACTCCCCCATATTACCCCCATAAATCTGAGACAAAAACCCCATGAATCCGAGACATACTCCACTGAGAATCCAAGACCATGAATACGAGACTGTACCCCCCATGAACTGAGACCATGAATCCTAGACATACACCCCCATGAATCCGTGACATACTCCCCCATCAATGCTAGATCAAATCTCCCCCCCCCCCCCATGAATCTGACATACCCCCCCCCCCCCCCCATCAATTCGAGACCATACTCCCCCATGAATCTGAGACCATACTCTCCCCCATGAATTCGAGCCATACCCTACAACAAATTCGAGACATACTCCCCCACGAATCGAGACCATATCCCCCTAATTCCCCCTCATTAATTTGTGAAATAAACCCCATGAATTTGAGACATACTCCATCAAGAATTCGATGCCATGGATATGATACTACACACCCATGAATATGAGACCATGAATCCCAGGCATACTCCCCCATGAATTCGAGACACACCCTACAACAAATTCGAGACATACTCCCCCATAAATTTGAGGCCATGAATCTGAGACATACTCCCCCATGAATTTGAGGCCATGAATTTGAGACATTTCCCCTTTAATCAAAGACAATGAATCGAAGACCACACTCCCCCATGAATCAAAGACATACTCCCTCCATGAATTCGAGACATACTCTTCCATGAATCCGAAACCATGAATCTGAGACATACTCTCCCATAAACCTGAGATCATGAATCCAACACATACTCTCCTATGAGTCTAGGCATACTCGCCCCATGAATCTCAGACATACCCCCTTTGAATCCGAGACATACCCATAATTCCTTATTATGAGGGTGTGTCTCGGATTCATGGGAGGTATGTCTCGGCGGGTGTATATCTTGTATTCATGGAGAAGTATGCCTCAGATTCATTGGGGGAGCCCCCAATGAATATGAAACAACGAATGAGAGACATCTCCCCCATAAATTCGAGAATGTACCTTGAATCCAAGACTTGCCTTGAATGTGAGACCATATTCCCCAATGAATGCATGAATTAATCCCCCCACGATTCCAAGACAAACTCCCCCATGAATGCGAGTCATACCCCTCATGAATCCATGACATACTCCCGCATGAATCCGATATATACTCCGTCATGAATCAAAGACCATACTCCCCCATCAATCATAGACATAACCCCCATGAATATGTGACACCCTCCCCCCACCCCATTAGGCCTATCAACGGGTCGGGTTCGGGTCCGTTTGATTGTTGAGTTCTTCGAGTCGGGTCTGGTCAACCCATTAATAGGCCTAGGACAGACAGAGAGGTCGATGAACTTCTTAAGGACCTACAATGGCTTTATTTTTTTTCTAATAGTCTAGTTTATTATAAATAGTTTTACATTATTTTGATTTTTTAATGTTTTATGAAGGAACATTTGGAATACGGTTTGGATTATTATGCTTTTATGTGAAGTCAAATGGTTGTAAAAATATTTCAAATGTTTAAAATTTTAAATGATTATTGAGTATTTAGTTATAAAGTTTAGGTTGAATCATGGGTGTTGGGTTGGATCATAAATAAAATGAAGATATGCAACCTAGCTAGGCTGAAATTTAAAGAGAGGGAGCCTATGGTCAAAGTCTCACTCAAAATATTTGGGGTGCACGTGGACCGGATCTTATGAAGATGGAGTGAGGTGTGTGACATGTCTGTAAACGAAAAGCAAAAACCAAACTACAATTGGAGGCAGATATTGTGGGTATTGAAATTTAACTTTGATGAATGCTCCTTGAGGAGCTCAGGCCCTTCAGGGATGGGTTAGATAGACAGTGATGAAGCACATATATAATGATGAGTTCACCATTCTTTGGGATTAACAGGTACTTTGGGACAGAATGAAAGACTTTTCCGCACAATGTAGAGTTATCCTGATGGTTAGAACCATTCAAAAAATATATATATATTCCTATTTGGGCATTTTCTCTCATTAATATAATTTGAGGGCAATAGCCTACCCTGAAGTTTCAAAAAAAAAATTGAGTCAGAAGTATCTCTAAATTGGATCTTAAAGAGAGTGTGGCTGTGAAAATCATATAAAATGAAGTCCATGATGTTTTGACTGCAAACTACTCCAATATAACCCATTAGAAGGGCTTCAAATAAGTGGTTTAATGGAGGAGGGGCTCTGGACACACGGGGACTTGACTTCAAAGAAGTCAAGTCAACCACTAGAGGAAATGCAAATTATATGTTGTCCCAAAAATCTGTTTTGAACTCTGTTAATAGCCAATTCTTGCTTCTTCAACCTGATACGGTCCTTGTTGATGATAGGAAATTTTTATCTTTTAGATCTGGGGCTTCTTTATTAATAAGATAGCTTTTATATTTTTCTCCAAAAAAAATTAAAGAGAGAGTGAGAAAACTTTTTTTGATACTTCACCTTCAGCCCAATTTATATGGCGCAAAATTGTAGGAACTTAATGTGCTCTTCACTCACTTCACACAACAGAAGTGTGTTGTCGGCATATAGGAGAAGGAAGATGATATCAGCCGAATTTCTTTATGTGTTCCCTTCTCATCCACTCTGATGCACATTCTGCTTAATGCATCAATCACCAAATTAGATGATACTCTGTTTGGTTACCTTTCAGTTATCATTTTAAAATATATACCCACTTTTTCATCAAAACAAAAAAAAATGTGTGGTTTTCTTTATGATTATTTGTATGGTGTCTTAAGTGGTTAATCTGCAGATCCAGAAATGCAGTGGGAGATCGAGAGAAATATGAATGTAGAACTAGTTGCTTAGATTCAGATACAATATTACCATATTAATTTGAGTATGATAAGGAATTGCTGTATTTGGATCTGCTTTGTTAAGAAGTTGGATTTATTTTATGATATCTCAACTGAACAATGTCTGCAAGTGATTTTTCCATGTCTCAATTTGATTACTAAGTAGATGGGATCAGTTTTCTGATCATTCGATCCCATTCACAGTCCTATACTCCAGTGTGTGAAGTGTTGGATATCACATGTATGAGTACATATTGCGTTATCGATCCAGTGGTCCAGAATAAATTTTATATACTCTCCAATTTTTTAGAATCCAAATCCCGTAAAAATTTAACATTCAATTTGCATATGAGATTAATTACCTTGTTCCCAATTTGTAACTCATGTATTTAGCATTGTATGTGTGATAGATGGATTCCTCTGGTGTTTGGGAACCAACAACTTAACTGAAAGCATCGTATGTGTGCATTAACATATATTATATGTGTAGATGTAGAAATATTTGACGGACAAAAGCGTATTGTTTCATGATTTTGATATGACGGTTGATTAGAGTGTTAAGATCCATTCATCTTCATTCGTTCAAAACATACTGGTTCATACATGTTACAACCGAGCCTTATTAGCAATAAACATATTTTAATTAATGAAGGTAGCGATGAACTTACTTCATTCAATGAATATATATATCTTCAACAATGAATCTGACATAACTTGACAAATGGGGTCACAATCGCCATGTCGTTGGGGACCTTGTCTCAGACCCAAGAATATGTTAAGTCAAATATTAGCCCTTGTCATTGTGTCAATGAAGACATGCGTGCAACCTTCAAGGAACATCACGATCTGGTAGGGACAAGTGTGCAATTTAGGCTCCAGGAGCTCGCGTGGCACAAATGTAATGGGTTTCTATAAGAGTTGGGTCGTCCGCTATAACACAAAAGGCTCATTCTCATAAAGATCATGCGTAGAAGGATCATGCTTGGAAGGAGAGAAGGATTATACGCAAAAGGATATGTAGAAGGTGGAGTGTTCACAAAGGTCAAAAGGTAATGGATCTATTGCATAATCATCTCATGGGAGGATGTGACATCCGTAGGTGTAGGTCTTTGAGGCATTGATAAGATGAAGTGGAAAACTGATCATGGGATAACAATGAATTAGCGTGAATGCCAAGTGGACAGGTAGGTGCAAATGATCTTAAGTCCTTTGATTGTGATGGACTGATGGCCATTTATGAAAGATTCTAATCATGATCTGGAGGCTTGTTCAGAATATTATGAGACGCCTTCTCTTTTAAGACGTCATAGAAAGTCCTTTGGACTAAACATGATGTATATAATATCACCAAGAAGATCCTTTCTTAGGAGTAAAAATGATCTTTGTATTCACGCCTCATCAGTAACATAATGTGGAGATATATACATGCAAAATTGATATGGTTATTACATTGTCAAAATTTTGATTTTGCCAAACCTTGTAAATCCTAATCTTCTCTGTTTCATTTGTGCAAGTTGTCGATGTCATATGACACCAGTATCCAATATTTTGATGAATAAGAGCAGTAGCCTTTGTTTTTGAGTGAAAAACAAACTATAAAGATCAATTATTTTAACAGCAGTGGCCATTTAGCAACAAGTTGGGTTAAAATCTTTATTGTTAGTTATAGAAGTATTAAACCTCATTTTCCCTTTAAATCTTTCTACTGATATGTTTTGTTTTATGTTTCTTTTTTTTAAGACAACACATGAAGATGTTTTCTCTGCTGAGGCTACTAGCGTTGAGGAGTACATACAGAAGGTAACTATCAGTCACTGCTCCTCTGTGAAAATTGGTTTGATTCTGTCTTTCAGGCCATTTTTATAAATTTTGTGATTTCGGAGTGCTTTAATTATATGACGACAATAATAAATTTGCACAGTATCAATTTTTTTTTTTATCACCCAACACTTCTTTTTTTCTTTTCATTATTGTTAGAAACAAACATTTGCAATATTGTCATTCAGAGCATTTATGTTTCAAGTATGCTTAAAATATATTGCATGGAATTGATATTTGCGGATGGTACCCATCGTCCAAAGTTTTAAGGAATGACTTGAATTTGCAATACAAAGTCGTATGTTGCGAACCGAGCTTTGGTTGAGTCAGCAAGCCCCTCCTACCTCTATGGAAAGAGGTCAAGGGATCAAATCCTAGGGAGCAACGTTTCTTCAAAAAAAATATACAAAGTTGCCTGTTATTAGTTCTTTTTTTTTCCAGGGTCATTGTTTGGGTCCCCAACCATCTATTTTCTTGTCTTCCTATTACCTGTGAAAGCCAACTTTAACAAGAAGTGGTTTTGAAATTCCCAGGTCACTAAGTTGAATTGAAGCACTGGTCATAGATTTTTTATTACTAATTCTACATTACTGGATCCTCTTTGTATCCATGTTTAGTTCGACAAGGAACATGGTTCTAAAAGTTTCAGCTTCCTTCACGTTTTCATAAAGCTATTGTGTTTCTATGTAGACAAAAGGTTATGTCCAATTCATGACCCATATGACCATAAATCGTTTGATTAATATATTTTAAATTAGGGATTTTTAGTTTTAAGTCCCCATAAACTATAGGATTTAGCTATTGATCCATGATTTCTTCATATTTAGGTTTTAGTCCTACATTTAAATGATATGTTCCTTTTTAGTCCCTAGGAGGGACCTATTCTTAAATTAAAACTTAAATATGAAGAAGTGAGGGATCGATCGCTAAATCCTATGGTTTATGGGGACTTAAAACTAAAAATCCCTTTAAGTTAATATTTTGATTTTCTTTGTCACTACTCTAGTCAGTAAATGATATATAGAAAAAGTTTATGTTAGCTTTTATAAGCAAAACAATTAGGTTAATTATCTATTAATGTTGTTTTGATTAAATCTGAACTCTTGTTTTAATTTGAATCATTCATAAAAGATAAGCCATGCCCATTAAGCATCCGTCCGAACCTATTTATTATGCCTAGGCGGGAAAGGCGACGCTTGGGCGTGTATACAAACCTAAGCGCTTGCCCAATGCACATGCTGACTAAGCGGATGAACGCCTAGACACAGATGGAACGCCTAGTGGCCTAAGAATCGCTTAGGTGCCGCCCGCCTAAGTGTCGCCCAGACAACTATGTGTCCAAGACAAAACTGATGTTCCTGGGATTAGGTTGTATGAAAGAGAATAATACACCAACACTTTTATGTTTATTAAAATGCATTTCCCAGCTCACTAGCAAGAAAGGGCATGATAAGGACAGTAACAAAGCTATGATGTATATTAGCTTTTAGCTGCTGTCCATATCGCAATTAAATGATCTTACATGCAATCATTTGATTGTCCCCAGGTTCATGAAATGGCAATGGTATCTGCTGTCCAAGAAGCTAAGAAGGATAACTTAGGAAGCTTTGATGATTTCATGATGCATGTTCTGGAGGTTAGTTGCTTTACTAACTAGTGAGTTTAAGTTTAATGCATTTATTTCAGTCCTCAGTGCTGTGGCTTTCTGTTAAAGTATATAGCATTAATCTCTATCCCAGTCTTTTTGTTAAAGAAAATTGGTAGGAATAATACTAACCAAAAAGCTTGGGGTACAGTACCAATAATAGACAACTAAGGTACCGTTT
The DNA here is from genome assembly GCA_030737845.1 of Acorus calamus. Taxonomy (NCBI): domain Eukaryota; kingdom Viridiplantae; phylum Streptophyta; class Magnoliopsida; order Acorales; family Acoraceae; genus Acorus; species Acorus calamus. The sequence goes on from CM060860.1 coordinate 1,849,996, forward strand.
GGCTCGGCGTCCTGCACCTCTGCGTCCGTTGAAGCTCTTTGCCTCCGCCGAATCTATGTTTCCATGCGTCGGAACCGCGAGAGAGAGATAGGCGTCGAACGGACATTTTCATTTCAACCGCAAACGCCGGTTATTGTGTTTGTTTGGGCGGTAGCGGTGCACTGAGTCGGCCGACGCGAACGTGCTCAAACCGCGCTCCCAAACGGTACCTAAGTAAAAAGAAAACTGGAAAAAAGAAGGATGAATCCAATTGGCTGGATTTTTTTTAAAGGAAAATCTGGTGAGAGTTCAACTGGTTCATTTACATGGATCTCTATCCTTGTTGAAAAAAAGTTAGGCTTCCTACCCCAATTTTATAAAGAGATGTAAGAACCCAAAGACAAAGTACATGCAAAGGGGAATAACTCCAGCTTTTATAATTGATCTCCCACTCATGGACAACAATTATGCTTTGATAGAGGTGTGATGATGCCACATTGCCACCTAAGTTTTTATTGCACCAAATGGGTGGTTATTATAACTGATGTAGTGGATTTGGCAAGATTTTAGATGTGTACAAACGCATATATTTCCTAGCCCCCATGATTCAATTTATTTCGGTTCAGCTAGAATTTATCTTTTCTTCACACTTCAGTGTTGTATTGTTTGCAGCTTGAATGATTTATGTAAACAATTATGCCTCCAATGTTGGGGTAAAAGTGCCTACTGTACTTTGTTTTAAAATCTGATGATGTTGATGTATATATATATTTTTTTAGAGAATGTGGAAATTGTATTGCTATTTAAAAAAAAATCAATTACAAAGTCCACATCTGTAATACTGATGAGTTTCATATGAATTGGGAAAACAACCTGCACCTTATTGTGTGGAAAGGAAGAACAATTGTAAAGTTCTCCCTTCTCTCCCTCGTGGAAGAGGGTGGAATTCAGAAAATGTAGAAATCATTTTATTACTGGTAAACAGTTTTCTGGCAAAGCTCATTCTTGATGACAAATTATCTACTTGTCCTTTGATAACGCAGTTTTCCGTTAAAAAAAAAGGTTAATCAAGAAGAAATGCAAACATTCTTCAGTGAATGAAATACATATCAATGTGTACTGCAGTACTAATTTTCCTGAAGATATTTCACAGGAGGATTGGCAGAAGGAAAAACGTGATTTCTTGCAAAGTTTAACGCAGCTCTCTACGCTCCCTAGGGCAAATACCAGTGCATTAAGCACTGGGGTGGCTCCTCCTGTACAGGTGTCATCACAAGCATTTAGCCCTCGTGTTTCTACAATTCCATCTAGAACTAGCTAACAAGCCTGTTGTGGAAAAGAAGGCTTCAGTATATGCAGATGTGGTGAAAAGTTTAAATAATGCAAGAGAACATGGCTTACCTTTCAAAGTAAGGTTATGGCAGACAACAGGCATCACTGTCATCCTATTTTCTATAAATTGAAAAACAGGCAACGTGTTATTCTATGATGGGAGTTAACTGTGTAACTTGTTCATTTCTTGTTTCAGCCTGGACCAGCTGGAGGCGTTGTCGCAGAAGCTCAAGGCGAGGACCATGAGAGCCGAGGCTCCCACCCAGTCCATCGCTGCTACCAGGTGAGCCTATGCCGCATTCTCGCTTGATCAATTTTTTTAATCTTCTTTAGCCCTCATTTGGGTTGCGGATTAAGAACCCGATGCGGCGGAAATAACAAAAAAAAATGGTTGTTTAGCTAGGATGAAACTCGATAGCTATACCTGGATAAGTTAATATAAGCACGATAGTAATTCTATCCATAGCTTATACACCTCAAAAAAACATTAAAGACCAAAATAATGATGACCGATTAATAAAAATGTAGTCAAATGGTAACTGCCCAAATAGCCATTCTATCCCATAATACCCGTCTATTCAGGATGAAAAATGTTATCAACAGTCCTTTTTTCATCCCCATTTTCAGTCTATACGTTTTAATTTTTTTTAAATAGTGTTCATCATCTAGTGAGGTACATTCTTTTATAAGAAATGAAGCATATATTCTAATGAATTTCATGGATCATTTATAGAAAATGTAAAAAATTTTCTAATGATGTATATACCTCAATAGTTTGAGTATATGTTGCTAACGAGGCATATGAGATTAGAATTGGGACTGGAAAAAAAAACTTTGTGGAATAACTCTCATTTAGGATTGGATTAGGTTACGTTGGGCTTAGGATTCCCAGTTTAAGCACCCTTGCAAACTGTAGAGTATTTACATGCACGCCCTTACATAAAAGCGTATATAAATGCACGTCATTAATGCCTTGAAAATTTTGCATGTGTATGGCTCTATGGCCATCTTCCAATCGATTTAATTCAAATGCAAATACATTTTCCAAATTTTTACATCATTTACAACTATATGTTATATTTACATAAACATTGTTACATTTATATAAATGTAACATTACGGTTACATTTACATAACTATATTACATTCCATGCAATGTTTAAATAATTTTAAACAGATTCTCTCTTCAATAGTCAGTTATATTTTATGAAAAATATCAAACACTTTTTTTGTTGTGAGTTACATTTAACAAATATTACATTAACTATTTGATTCATTTTCATAAAAACCGTTATATTACATAAATGTAACATAAAAGTTAAATTTACCTAAATGCTTTACATTCCATGCAATTTACTTATGGTTGACATATTTATGAATGTAACAAATATAAATCAATACATATATGCGGTTGACTGTTACGTTTACGAATGTAACAAAAATAACATAAATTTAAAAAATTACTATTCACATTTTCAACAATATAGCAGTGGCATCAAATAAACTACCTGCATATAAAATGTAACAGTATCGAGTGTTACATTTAGATATCGAGACAAAAACTAATCAAATTGTGAAAAATAACATTCAATACATGAAAATAATTCGTGTTTAAACATTTAAAATAAAAAGCAAAACACAATTCCATTATGAATCCAATAATGTCCTGATCGAAAAGACATTGAGGTGAGATCCAATTGGTGGTCAGGTTTTGCATATGAGTAGGTTTTGCAAATGGATATATTTGCGGCTCTGATCTTCATTCAATAAATTATAACTGTGAATTTCATTTATTGAAAATAACTTTTATAAACAAATTAGTTGAAAACGGGCTTTATAAAAAATATTATTTTTGATAATGTGTTGCTAGTTGTCTTGATTCAAATTTATAGGTGATTGAATGTTGATAACTTGAAAACACCACAATCTACATCAAGATCGTATGATATAGGTTACATGATAAACCTCAAAGACAACCCTTGAATTCATGTAAGAAAAATAATTTTTTATTAATTTATAAAGCACAAATACTAAAACATTTATTCTCCAAGACAAATTAAAAAATGACACAATTATAGAAGGGAAAATAACCAAAAATGTCTTATGAAAGTTAGAAATATCTAAATTAGCCACTTTTTTTAAATTATATAAAAAAAATCTCATTTTACATTTTTGAAAACATAAAAGATTAATATACCTTTATGTATTTAGATCTTTAACATATTTTATACTTCTTAATCTTGTTAAAATATTTCATGCATTCTCATGTAGAACTTTTTTTACTCTAAATTATTTATGGTTATGTAGATTTTGTGTGTCAGTATAATTTGAGTTTTTTTATGATGAACTCTGTCACGCCCTGTCAACCGTCGCTCCGGTTGGCAGGGCGCGACAGCAGGGCTAGCAACGCCGACGTCATCCAATCATCTAAACAGCAATAATATATAAGAATGATAATAATGACATAATATTCAATCTTTAACAGACAGCTTTACATCAACTAAACAGCACACTAAACGACAAAAAAATACCATAATCCCACATCACCACTGACCACGATTTCTCCCTCCATTAATCCACATTTAACTCTCCAAAACACTCCCCATTCCAGGACGATGACACGGACGATTCTCCTCCTCGCGATCCTGATCACCATCACCGATTGGACGGTGTCGAACCCCCAAACGAACCTCCTCAACATTGGTTGCAGCCAATACAACGCGTCCAACCCCGCTGACTTCATCTCCAAACTCAACCAGACCTCCTCCGACCTCCGATCCCAGATCAACCACGCCTCCACCCGCTTCGCCACTGCCCAGCAGCCCCGGGTTAAATATTGAATTATCATTTAGAGAGTCTAATGAATCTGAAGTCAAAAATTTAATTAATTGAATTGAACATGAATGTGTGTTGTTGGTTGGGTTGGATGAAATTCATGTTTAACAAATGGAATTAGATTTGAGTTAGTAGAGTTGCAGAAAATTCATTAGCAGTTAAGTTGAATTATTGATGAGCATGTCAAATTTGATTGGAGCTAATTGACGAGTCCTTAACAATTTTGCATTTTATTTTAAATGATTGAGGGGAAGTTAATGAATAAATAGTGGAATTGGGATGAACATTTGAAACCAAACTTTAGTTGGAGCTAATTCACTGATAATCTATTGGATTTCGCATGACTTGGTCCAAGCAAAAAAAAGAAGAGTGATTGGTAAGGTAGGTCAAATTTGAGGTGTAATGGTCGGAGTTAAGGAAAAAACATGTGAAACTGTAATTATCTGAAGCTAATTGACTGAAGTAGGCATCAAATAGTGTGATTGTTCGAATTGGAATAAATCCATCAATGTAGGAATTGTTGTAAAAACTTAAAAAATCAAATTAAAATGGGACTGATTCATTACGGCTGCGGCAAGGCTCAACCAAAACAAGCAACTGTGATAATTTTTTTGATGTCCTCTGCATATATGGGTTTTGGGTGTCTGTTTCAATGTATAGAGTTTTGTTCATGTTTTGTTTTTATACTTTTGAGGTGGTGTTAGTCTTCTTTTAAATAATTTTTTTCTTTTTGCTGGGTCTTTGTACATAAATAAAGGAATAACACTTGTTTTGTATTTTGACGTTTGTCAATTGCCCCAGTTTGATAGCAGAATAGAGGTGAAATAATGCTAGAAAATTAGAATAAGGAAAAGATTTAATGGCAAGACAAGATGGTAATGAGAGAATTGATGTGATATTGATAATCCCATTTTTTTTTAAATTGTGTTATTTTATCATATGTCATTGATAATTTGGTATAAAGATTTACATGTAATTAATTTTTTTTTTACATCTTATGAATCAAAATATTCATGTGTTAAATCATTTTTTGATTTTATATGAATTTTGATGCACATCTTATTTATCTTGTATTAATAGTGATTTTGTTTAAAACAAAATCATTACACTATTTATTTTCAATTACGAAAATTATCATTTCCAAATTGGCCCTTAGTATTGGCTATTACAATATTTATGGGGATGCCATTTGACTTTTACAACATTTCCTGTGATCCCACGACCCAATAAATGTTGTAGAATATTAACATAAAGTCGGCTGTGTCCCAAACAATTAATCAAAACAACCACTTAAACTATGAATTTTATCAAAAAATAATAATCAAACCATGAATAATCAACCATCTGATTTTGATATGATTTGTGATATATTAAATTTACATATTTACGGAGTCATAAATAGAACTTTCTAGGGAAGCCAGATATCATAAACTCCATAGTTCATTTCAATTGTTCCTTTTTAATTATTTAAAATTCAAAATTTTTGGATACCTACTTTCACGCGATCTCAAGACAAGTTATGAGATTAAACTGTTAATGTTAATAAGTCGATTTATCCCGAATAGGTCATCAAAACAACCAATCATCTAATCAGAATCAAGCAGTTTTAAAATTTGAAATTTCTGGATACCTACTTTTACACAAAGACATTAAAAAATAATAATTAAAAAAGGCTAATGTGGAAGGTTTGATCAGGTTAAGTGACTAATTTGGTAAATATTGATACAAGATTATTTTGATAATTAGTTAATGAACTATGATTATTTAGAAAAAAATCTGATTTTGTTTGTTTCACAACTATGAATAAAAACAAAATCATTACACTTTTTATTCTCTATCTATTATTAAAATTATCATTCTTGAACTAGAGTATTGGCTATTACATTTTTTTTTGGGACGCAGTTTGGAGGAGAAAGGGAGGGGGTGTTGTGGCTATGGAAACAAACCATGATCATTTAAAATTTAATTTCTTTTTGAAAATGAGACTTTCATAGTATTTTCGGCTACCTAAAGACCCAATAAATATTGTAAAATGTTAATGCTAAGTCGGCCGTGTCCTAGATAGTTCATCAAAACAATCAAAATCATGAATAATCGACCATCTAATCTGAATTGTGTAGTACCAAACTTACATATTTACGGACGCATAAATGAAACTTTCTGATGTAGCCAGATCTCATAAAGTACGTAGTACATCTCAACCATTCATTTTTAATAATTTGAAATTTTTTGAAATGGACTTTTACAAACTTATTTTGAGATCCCAAGATCCAATAAATGATATATAATGTTAACATTAGGCCGACTGTGTCCTAGACAGTTCATCAAAACAACAAAACCATGAATTCACCAAATAAAAAAAAACCATGAATAACCCACCATCTTATCCAAATCGTGTGTTACCAAATTTACATATATACAAATCCATAAATAGAGCTTTCTAGTAAAGTCAGATCTCATAAACTCTGTAGTTTATCTCAGCTATTTTTTTTTAATCATTTAAAATTTAAAAAAATTTTAAAATGATTTTCACAATGTTTTCTGTGATCTGAATACCCAATAAATACTGTTAATGTTAATATATCATTAAAATAACAAAACCATCTTATTTCGAATAGTGCGATGTAAATAAGGGATCATAAATGACACCTTATGCGAAGTCCCTTAGTTGATCTCGGCCGTTCGTTTTTAATCAAATCCAATCAGATCTCGCGAAGTTGAAGCGAGTCCAGCTGTCCAACTCATAAGAGGACCTCCAACGTCTCTCCGCACACAAGTGTCCAACTGTTCATCTCAGCCGTTCGTTCTTAAATCAAATCCTAATCAGATCTCGCACAATTAATGCGAGGCGAGTCCTAAATGTCCAACCCACCCTCCCGAGACAACAATAAGGACCTCCAAATTTAAAAACATTTAACAAATAGTTTCTCCGAATCCCAAGACCATCTGATCGGAAATGGGCGGTTCAAATTAGAGGACCATAATTGGAATTTTCTGGCGAAGCCAGTTTTATTATAAACTGCTTAACGATTTGGTCGCCCTCAAGTCCGACGACATCTATCTCAAGCTCCTCGTCAAGGTCCATCTCTCTCTCTCTCTCTTTCAATTTTCACATCAAATCTAGGGTTTATTACTAGGCCGTATCAAATTTAAAAGTAAAATTTTTTTATGGTTTCTTTTTATCGTGGAAATCTTTTTATTTCATATGAATTAAATTTTTTTATGATAAAATTTAACAATTTAAATTTTTTACTTAGTATAATAAGAAATATAATTTTTGAATGGTATAAAATAATTTTTGTATTTTTTAAGGTTAAGATGAAAATAAAAATTTAACAGTATTTTAATTATATTTTCATGACTTTAACGGTGTTAGAGAAAAATTAAATGAAAGTTAACTACAATGATAAAATCGTATAATTTTTAAATTGTTTAATAATATACAAATAAATAAACTATTTAAATCATGTCATACACTATGATAGAAGTTTTATACTATGAAAACGCAGTATATACTGCACTATCATAGTGTATCTCGAGCTACAACGGGGCTGCGTGTATTAGCGCTCTTTATATATATGGAAAATGTTGGGTCATTTTTATAGTTCAAAACTTAGATCACACACATTTTCATTTTAAAAAAAATAATAAACATCATTTAATGAAGTATATGCTTTGATAAAAAATATATATATATATCGCTCAATTTTGATTTGAATGAACTCATTTTAATAGGTGTAATAAACAATTTAACAAGATATATAAAATCATTTAACGGTGTATATGTTTCATTGGATTTCTAAGTAAGTATATAGAATTGTATTTTGGAGTATAAAAAAACTAAATGTAAGAGTGCCCTGTGTGTAGTCTCTCGTCCACAACTCTCGTCGTTTTGTTTAATTATATACACTCAAGTATATACTATTATAAAGTGAAATATATACATTGAGATATATTGGTATATTTTCTTTTAAAAAAAATTCACACTATATATATTACGAATCACAATGAATAGGCGATTGAAGGATCGCTTCTGAGCTGTTGCAAAATAGACCGAGTCTTTCAGCACTCATTCAACAAAAGAAAATAAAAAACTAATCAAATTGTGGAAAATAACATTCAATACATGAAAATAATTTGTGTTTAAACATTTAAAATAAAAAGCAAAACACAATTCTATTATGAATCCAATAATGTCAAACCTGATTGAAAAGACATTGAGGTGAGATCCAATTGGTGGTCAGGTTTTGCATGAGTAGGTTTTGCAAATGAAATATTTGTGGCTCTGATCTTCATTCAATAAATTATAACTGTGAATTTCATTTATTGAAAATAACTTTTATAAACAAATTAGTTGAAAACAGGCTATATAAAAAATATTATTTTTGATAATGTGTTGCTAGTTGTCTTGATTCAAATTTATAGGTGATTGAATGTTGATAACTTGTGATATTGAATCTTCAGATACTGGTGTGGCTGTGGCTTCCACCACTGCATTAAATGACCAGAAGTGGGCATCACCTGGATTTGCGGGTCCCTCAGATATAATTCAACCTAGAATACCCCAACAGGAGGACCCATTTGATCCTCATTATGGGAGGTTGGCGCACACTTATTCACACACATCAGCAGACATTCTTAATCCAGTCAGGCAAGGTTTTCATGAACTTGTTGGGCAAGAGACTCAAGGTACATTCATTTCCCTCCTGTATGCCATTTTAAAAAAACTTGTTTCTAATATGATACGTTCTAGATTCTCTCTTGATGATTTTCTTTCATTCTGTAGATCCCATGTTTGCTAGTAGACCTGGTAATGGTATTGGAAATCATGTTGAGAAATCCGTTGGAATGCTTCATGATTCTTTTGGAAGTTCTGTGGGCCACCATCAGCAGTTTTTGTCTAATGAAGTTGGAGAAATCGGCATGCACAATGGTAAGGTTCCTGCGGACAACAGTGTGCATCCTCTTGGTTTATTATGGTCTGAGCTAGAAGGCAATCATCCAAAGCGTCCACTGTCATCAAATATATCTGCCATTCCAGACCAGAGTCACAACATCCATCCTGCAATGAGAAGGGATGCTTCTCATTTTAGCCATAAACAGGAATCATATGGTGCACTAGCCGAGTCCTCTGCTCTTGGGGATGCTTGACCCAACAGTCACAGAGGAAATTCACTTGCCAGCTCCAATGCATTTCAAGATGCTATAAATGCTCATCACCTAGCTCTTTTGGAGCAAGAATCCAACCATTTCAATATGACAGAGCAATTGCTGGCTCAACGACTCCAGAAGCAACAACTTCAGCAGGCAAACCTGCTCTCTCCCCATCAAAACATGCATATGAATGGGCCTGTTTTTGAGCAGTTACAGAACTCTCAACATTACCAGGCATTCAATCAACCTATTCCTGATGTGGAACATCTTTTGAAACTTCAGCTTCAACAACGACAGTTGGAGTTGCAGCAGCAGCAGCAACAGCAACAGCAGCAGCTTCATCAGCAGATGCAATTTCAACAGCAGCATCAGCAGCAACATTCTCAAGTACAGCAGCTGCTTCTTGAGGAGATGCTACATCAACGTATGCGTGACCCTGAATTTGGGCGATCACATGTTGATTCTTTCTGGAACAATTTGTTTGATCAGGTCTTGTCAGGTCAGCATCAGCTGCATGGATTGCAACAGAAATCTCTCCATCCTATGAGGAACCATGATCCATCTATAGAACAGCTCATCCAAGCAAAATTTGGGCAGGCCTTACATCAGGAGCATCCAAATGATTTGATAGATATTCTTCATGCTAAGCAAAGACAGGTGCTACCTTTGGACCAACACCAACAATTTCTTTTGGGCATGCAGCAAGAGCAGCATCAAGCACGACACCTTTCTATGGCCTCAAGGCAACAGCCAGGTATTGAAGAAGAGAGGCTTCATGGTGGGGCTTGGGCTGTTGATGAAACCGGTCAGTTCATCAGGACAGCTCCAAGTCCCCACACAAGTCACCCTTCCGGGCCGAGCCAACTAGAGTTTTACAAACGTCAACAAAGGCCATCTTACGAGCAACAAAACCACCTTGAAAGGAGCTTTTCACTGCAAGACCAAATGCAAAGGGGCCTTTATGAACAAAATTCTTTGCCTTTTGAGAGGTCATTGCCTATGGGTGTTCCTGGGTTGAACATGGACCTTGCTGATTCCTTGGCGGCTCAATTTCAAGGGTTGAATGTGCAGGAACATCTTGGACAGATGGGTCCATTTCCTGTAAGCAATCGTTCTCATCAGCCTCAGGTCCCTCCTAATCAATTCGCTGGTTCTCCTTTCGACGCAGTTGACAGCCGCTGGTCTGAGAGTAATGGACCTCTATCTAGTAGCTGGGATGAATCACACATCCATCGGCTGCATATGGAAGCCGAGCGCCAGAAGAGGGATTTAGAAATGCTGAATTTGAACCCAGGGGATCCAAATACATGGGCATCATCTGGTGGTGGAAATGATGAAAATTCTAAGAGAGTGCTGTTTGACTTGCTTAATCAGAAACTGGGTCATCGCTCTTCCCAATCCTTAGAAGCTCCTCCAATGTTGTCCTATGAAAGGAAGGAACCCTCGTGGCTCTTTCCTGACTCTGCTGCAAATCATTCATTCAATCATCTTGAGGAGGGAACGGGGGTTGATGAATCCTTTATGACAGTGCCTCATGGTCGAGGTAGAGGACAAATGGGCATGGAGGGACAAGACGGTACTGAAAGTAATGACATGTTGCCTTTTAGATCTAATTCATTGGTTGGGGAAGAACAGTTTCATAGAATGGTGGTAATTGGGGCTGCAATAGGTTGGATGCATCTTTTTCCATATATAAAACCATAGCCCTAGAGCCCATCCAGCCCACTTAGGCCCGCCCTACCTACATTATCCATTTTATAAACCCCAAAGTAAACTCTTCCATGATCCAATGCATCGATTCATTTTGCAGTCCAATCACTAACAATGTATCAAATCGTCTATAATATATATATACTTCACTAATTGGATATATGTTCTCTTACTGAAAAATATAAAAATACAAGTGCTCAATTCATATGAGAATGTACTTAATTTTTTTAAAACTATGTGATGCTTAAGTGTACATACCCGTTTGGTAACAGATTGGAAGATGATTATGTTTTTTAATTAAGCAGAAAACTCAAACACGTTATCAAACGGGTTTTTAGAAGCAAGTTTAATTGAAAAATTACTTACAATTTTTACTACAAACATGTTGTTTTTTAAAAATCATAGAAAATCAAATTTTAATTAAATTACTTTGCTCAAAATCTTATTTTTCAAATGTGTTTCCAACCAGTAAAAAATTCAAAACTGAGAGTGGACTACATAGGGAGACTGCAAACGTAAACATTCTTCAAACCGGAAGGAATTCTGTGAAGCCCAGTCCATGTACAATACACAGGATTCAAACGGGCCATTTAATGGGCCTACAGACTAGTCCCTCATGAACCCCATTTTATTTTTTTTTATTTAAATTATACATTCTTCTGATAAAATCATAAAATGATATATATATTAAGATAGAATAATATGTTTTTTCATCTTTTAAAAAATAATTTTTTTATTCTATATACTGTGGTAGAATATTATACATTATAATAACAATGTAACATAGTGTTTGCCCTCCTTGAACAAACCACACAAAAGCAATCCCAAAGAGGAACAAAAGAAACTTTACATTTGAAACATCATTCTTGAGTCCCCACAGCCAGGGGGGGAAAACACAAGGTTTTAAAAAAAACTGAACTACATCGAATGGAAGCCTAATTTTGCATCAAACAACAGCTTTGAAAGAAACAAAAGAACATCAAACACAGAACAAACACCCAGTTACATTCACCCAAATCAGTGTCCCTCGCCGCCGCCGCCGCAGATTCTCTTAAGCTCGACGACGATGACGCTTATGTTGTCCTTGCTCCCCCGGGACATGGCGAGCTCCACCAGCACCGCAGCGGCCTCCGTGGAGGCCGCGCCATTGATGGCAGTGTGCCTTGCGAGGCATCGCTTGGTGACGGCGCAGGCGTCCTCGTTGGACATGACGTCCCACAGGCCGTCGCTTGCCAGGACGAGGAACTCGTCGTGGATGGTCCGGTCGGTCACTGTCACCTCCGGCTCGCATGTCACGTATGGCTTTAGGTAGTGATCACCTGCAAACAAGGCATTATCAGTATACATAGAAGAATACCTCCAATTATTATATTTTGGGTAGCTTCATAAATTCTTGTAGATGGAGGGTTATTTAAAAGAAAAAAAAATCCACAATTTTTTTTTAAAATCTATTAATGTTGTATAAACTTACATTAATAAAAAAATAAACAATCAAATAAACGCGATGAAATTTTTTTCAATATATAAAGTTTTTCGATTCTCCTCGATGATAAATAGGTGCAATTTTAAAGTTTTAAATATAAAATCTGGATCGTGCAAACCAATTGGTGGGCTTGTGGGTTGCCTTGACATGATTTGAAATGGTAACACTAATGTTTTGGGGTTAATTATATGTGGCACCGCCTGTTCAATGTTCAGTGGTGCTGTTACATAAATTTTTTTTAGACCCAATTCCAAATTTCAGTCTCATGTGTTGATAGAAAATCACTGAAATATTTACTCACATTAATAAAATATATATGTTTCAATAAGTGTATCTATAAAATTCGCTAAAGTATATGCTTTAACCATTAAATAAAGTATACTATATATTTTTAAAAAAAATTAAAACATGTATAGACTGAAATTGAGACAAAAATAGACCGTACATACCATTATCCTTATGTCCCGTCCACATATTTTTCATATTTGCATGTTATATAACAATATACAAAAATTTCAAAATTTATGTATTTAGTACACGCATGTGTTTTCGGTATCTATAGTGGACGTAAATTCTAATTTATTGATCAAAGACACTTTAAAAAGCAACCATGATTCATAAAAAGACAAAGGAATAGTGGTGTATGTTTCCCTTTAAATGATATATATAATCCAGAAAATCCCAATCCACATGGTGACAACTGACATGTCGGTCAGAAACAGATTTTATTCACATGTTGCCCTTTAAATGATCCTTATATTTACTATATATGAACTACCGCCCAATATAGGCATGAGATGAGACACCTCCATCGTGATAGACATCTATTGAAATACTGGATCCGTCAGGTTTCATTATTCACATAACAAGGGACTGACTACATATGTCAAACGTCTGAATTTATGATATTTTTAATCACAAATGAGATAAAGACGACATGACATATTGGTGTCCCATAGCGGATTCTCTTCTTATTTTTTGTGTGCTTGGATTTCATCATAGAATATGGTCTATATTCATCTTTCATCTGAAGAATTTAAAGTTTGAATAGTTGTTAATTATCATTGTTCTTCTATCATTTAATTTAATCATTATGATGTGTCATCTATACATGATTCAAGCACAAAAAAAAAAAAGAAAAAAAAAGCAGAAGATCTCATCCCGTATCATGGTGATGTGCATACTAATAGAAGGGCACTATAGCCTTAACATTTTTAGGGGGGCAAATGTGCATACCTATGGATCTGGAAGTTGCAAGCACTCCCAAGATGCGGTAACCATCCCAGTTAATGACTCTCCCCCCTGCAGCTTCCACTCTCTTCAACTCATCTGGCCTGTTGGGCTGAAAAAAACATATAATTGCCTTAACGGTAGATCATTTTCATTCTTCAAGTGCATAAGCTCACAATCTAAGTTAAAGAAAACAACTTCATCAGTTGGAATGTATAGCAAAACCAGCATGATAAGTTTTAGAAAAATGATACATGTGACCCCTAATATTGCCCCCAAAAGATATTCTTTGTTTAAGATCATATGCACTTTAATGAATAATTTTCATATTTTTAATATTCATATAACCTCCAAATAAATACATATGACGCAGAGACGATTTTTAAGACAGGCGTGGCATCTTTAATTAGTGTGTTTTGAGGGTCACTTGATTTTTATTTAGAGCCTAATTTTCCTCACTTTCAACAATATCAAACTGGTAGTAAAGTGAACAAACTTGGTATTTATCAAAAATTCTTTATCCATCATCAATCAATATAGCCTTTCTTCCCACAATATTTTAGTTGAATGTTACACGTGTATATAGGTGCATGCATGTATCACACATCAATCAACATGTTCACATCCTTTCATCACATAAAAAGATTTAATTAAATCTAACCTTCGTATAAATTCACCAAATATTTTTGTTTCTTCCACATATTGAAGACATATCTCAATAAACCACTAAAACCCGGCACCAACCTTTGACTCTCTTCTAAGCCCGATGAACCCCAACCGCAACACTTAACACCTGATCACTTAACACCTGATCGCTTTTTAGATTAATCCTTCATTAATTAATATGCTATTAAATTACCTTATATATTATATATCTATCCATTTTTTTAAATCACAATTACGTTTATATTATTAATTTTATTTTGATGTTATATTATTTGTCATCTAAAATTATTATTATTATATAATAATAATAATAATAATAATAATATGTATATATATTATATTTATTATCTAATAATTCTCCCCCATTAATACGTAGTCTCTCTCAACCGTCCAACATTTTTTTTTAGATAGGGAAATATTCATAAAACTCTTTTACTTTTCTTAAATTTTATATAATTCTTTGAAAACATTTAGTAAATTTAAATAACCCCCTAATAACTTTTTTTTTAATAAATGATAAATATTTTATACACATTTCTTTTGATTTAACTTATCTGAAAATACGATATATTAAAAAAATCACATGTCAAAAATGTAAAAAATCACATGAAAATAATAATTTTACTCTCATAAATATATTATAAAATTATATTTGAATGATAAAAACGTTATTTACAGAAGATTTTTAAAATTTTTAATATAATATAATATAAATTTTTTTAATATGTTATATATTCTATCAGGATTAATTAAACATAAGATTTATAAAAGTTTATTTGGATGCAGTGGTTGTTGGTTTTTAAGGGGTTATATGGATTTAAAAAAAATCACATGGTTATACAGATTTCAGGGAATTTGCGAGGGGTTATATGTTATATGGATTTTTCTCTTTTATATAACATTTATAAACAAATCAAATGAGATTTTATACACACACAACACATGAACGTCCCCCAAAAAAAGTTCCTAGAAGTGGGGGCCTCCAATAACAACAAATCACGCCGACATCAATTATTTTCCTTTTATGTACCAGTCTTGTGTTCATCACCGTTACGTGCATCAAACGTTACACAAATCATATATACATTCCAAAATTTTCAAGAACACCCTCCTCCGGACACGTGTCAAACATCCAATTTGACTTTGAAATTTCAAAATTCAATAAAAAAAATTTCGCTCACCTTGTGATCGCGAGAGAGGGGGAACGCAACTCCGCCGCGGGAAAGCACGGCCCTCGAATCGCCGCAGTTTCCGACGACGATCCGCCTCGTCCCGACCACCGCCACCACCGCCGTCGACCCCACTGTCCCCTCCGCTTCCGCCCGGGACTCCTTCATCACCACCTCCTCGTCCACCTTCGCAAAACACTCCCCGATCGCCTCCCTCCACATCTCCTCCACCGCCTCCGGCGGCTCCGCCGCCCACCTCAGCCTCCTCTCCACCTCCGCCGCCAACACCAGATGCAGCCCCTCCGCGCACGCCTTCGCCACCGCGTCCCCGCCGTGTCCGTCGTAGACGCCAAAGAAATCGTGCGTCTCCGACGAGGCTCCGCCGCTGATCAGCCCTGGCGACACCGCGACCGTGTCCTCCATCTCCCTCCGCCGCCCGCAGACGGATGCCGATCCGTGCGAGAGGCAGGGGACGTCACCGCCGGCGGTGAGGGCCCCGATCGCCCCGGCGAGGTTGTCCGTCTCGAAATCGGACGGCGGGGACTGCGACGACAGGGTCGCCATCGACGATGACGACGACGACAGCGACAGCGACGAAGATGACGTCGATAGGTCATCGGATTCGACTTCGACGAGATCGTCAGATCTCAACCGTAGGATCTCCAGACGCCTCCGCCTTCGACGGGCGGATTTCGCCTTCTTGAATTTCTCCCTCTCCGTTTCTCCCGCCATTTGAGATTTTTTTTTTTTTTTTTTTTTTGATCTATGCAGGGCTCGAGACGGAATTACATAAGACGGGTGGATATGGAATCATGACCGTCGGATGGTGGACACCTGTGATGGAGAGGGATCAGTCCCGTACAGGCAGGCCTTCCCGACGTGGACGGTGGAGATCTCGTTAAAAAGCACACGTGGCTTGACGTTGGGTACGTCTTTTTTTTAACTCCTTTTTGAATCAATGCCTCGTCTTTAAATAGCGGAAGCGTGGATGACCGTTTGATAGGAATGGACGGTGGATGAGGGTGTTACGCCGATCGAGGGTTGTGAGAATGTTTGACCTGGTTAGGGTTTTTCCTTTTTTGTGTTGTTGGTGGACACGTGTCGGGCGTACATGCGGGGTTCGCATTATTAGGTCCCGATACAGAAAATCCCCATACGTTGAACTTGTTTCAGTTCCCAGCTGACGAAAGTTGTCAGTGAGTCTAGGAGCTTCGCGGGTCCTAAGAATCACCTCATTTAATAACCCGTCCAAAATTATTTTTCAGTGAAAAATCCAAATCCATGTACGTAACTCTGTGATTTTTTTAGAACTACGTATAATCAATAAAAACATCATTTATGAAAATTCAAAAAACATAATATATCAATTTTTAAAAAAATATAGTAAAACTGTAAAAAAATCTTTGAAGATTTAACAATTTTGGATATGATTATATAATCTATTCAAAATAATAAAATCATCGTTACATAGAGTTTTTTATATTTTTAAAGATAATTTTTTGTATACTTTATTTTTAGTCATTCAAAATATTTATATAATATTATTATTTTTTAATGTATACATCTGATTTAAATATACGTGTATAACTTGGAGGATAAAAAATTGATGATTTTTACGTGCTAAAACAATGATACATCATCTATTGTCTGTATTCGGCAAGAACATGTTCAAATGAATTTCCCAGAAATTGGATTAAAAGTTAAACCTCCTGAACATGGAAAACTTGGTTAGATGGTTGCGAGATGTTTAGTCTCGCATTGGTGGATTTGAAAAGTTTGGTGCAGTGGGTGTATATCAGTTAGGATTTGTTTATAGGTTAGGCCTGGCTCAGAATATAACATAGTTCCATTATTATGTATCAAGTATAAGCAGTACTTATTCCAGTATAATTATTGTGTACTTAGTATCAGTATGGTTTACACAGTACTGCTTTGTTGTTTTCTTAATCACTATTTTCCAACACGTATGTAAAAAATATCTCATCACGTGGGGCATTAAAACAGGGGCACTGTCACCATTCACCAACCAGTAGATTTTCTTGAACAAAGTATCCATATCTTCCTGTGCATTGTTGTCAGAAGATTTTATTTAAATCTTATTAGATTCCTAGATTTCATTAATAGACAGATCTGAGACCTCTCTTGTCCAAACTAGGGATGGCTGTGGACGGGATAAACGGGAACCCGCTTCGATCCGACATTATTGGGATATCTTTAATCTTTTAGATCTAGTTTGACATTGGAATAAAGAATTAAGATAAAAAAAATTAGATTAAATCATTTGTTATTTCATATGACATAAAAAAAATAAAGATAAAATATGGATAATTGTACGCATTTTGATATAAAAAATGAAGATAATTTGTTCTGTATAAAATGTGGAACAGACTTTATCTTAATTTTTTATCCTTATTTTATAAGTACCCTTTAAAAAACAAAAACAAAAAAAAAGAATGTGTTCCACCAAATAATATTAATACCTCATTAATAGATTTGTTATTTTTTGAAAAAAATTTAAAGTTATCTCATATTTGATCCAAATGTAAGATTGAGGATAAGAACACAAAAAATGAGCATAATAAAAAACATTATCAAATGCAAATTTGGATAAAAATAGTGATTTTTTTATCCCCATAAATTAGATTAACTTATCCTAAAAATTTATCCCTTTGCTAAACTAGCCCTTTAAATATCAAATCTAAACCCGACCTATCACAACCCGATAAAGATATAGGACGGGTTTGGAATTCAAGTGAAAAATCCGTCCCGTTCTGTTATATTCCGTTTAAATCATTTATATCATTCCAAATGATATGATAGATAAATTAAATTAGCATATCATCTATTATTATTATTTATAAAATATTTAAACATGCATTAAATAATATTATATAACATAACGAAAAATAATAATTATTTAAATTTTAATATAAGAAATAATAAAAAATATTTAAAATATTTAAAAATTTGAGAGTTTTAAATTCGTACTCTTCTAAATATGATGTGGTGGGACGGGTTTGAGTTTTGTAAAAATCTGTTGGGACGGATTTGGGATGTCATAATAAAATCCGTTACAAGTTTGAGACGAAATAATAAAACCCATCATAGATTTGAAACGGATTTGAGATAAAATTTTATTAGTAGATTCGATATTGAGATTGATTAATCCCGTCCTTACTGCCCCGTTGCTATCCCTGGTCCAAACAACATGTACATTAATTAACTTTCAAAATTGTCAAGTTGAGTTGTTTGGTCTGCCAAATGAGTTTGACCCAGTATTAAAGATTGAGAACCATATTTTCACCAAAGAAA
The DNA here is from genome assembly GCA_030737845.1 of Acorus calamus. Classification (NCBI taxonomy): domain Eukaryota; kingdom Viridiplantae; phylum Streptophyta; class Magnoliopsida; order Acorales; family Acoraceae; genus Acorus; species Acorus calamus. The sequence goes on from CM060860.1 coordinate 1,868,866, forward strand.
TTATGAAAACAACAATTCATGGCGTGGCACTTTCAGTTCCTTTTTGAGATTTTTAATGGCTACAAAGCACAGCCCGTCTATCATATCCTTACAAAGGAGGGCTGTTCATCATAGAAAAGAAGACAAAACAAAAGGAAGAAAAAATTAAAATAAAGATTCCTCACCCATCAAAATCCACTTATAGTCCTCACTAATCATAGTTCAATAGTTTATGGCTTGTCTGGTTAAAGGGGATATTTTGGATTCGAGTCTTAGCGCTGATTTACTCATCTGTTTGTTGACGATTATTCGAAATAATTTTTCATGGGATCGGAACAAACAGGCGGAGGTAGCTTTCTAACTCGATTGTAAGAACAACCACGGGGAGTCCCTCCTATGTCAAAAAAAAAAAAAATCCACTGACACGTGCATAATGCATGTTTTGTTTAATTTCATACAAAGAGCAGAACTTCTCTGTGTTACATGTCACACAAAGCTCGAGTAATTGATATGTATATATAATATCATTTTTAGTCACTTTCTTAGCACAAACCATATCATTTTGATGATGATATGAACACCTGTCTCAGGAGATTTGGTGCCACCACCATACATGATTATTTTTCCTGAGACAGCACACCTACTGAAACAATTGGCATCACAGCTGGGGGAATGAAAGAGATCGACTTGGTAGGGGTATTAAATAAATATAAGAGTTTGATTGAGCCTAAAAAACCACTGTGTCGTGCTCCCATTGAAGTCTACTTATCTATGCTTGTTCTATGTGTAGAAAAATTAAATCGAGCTCTCACAGGCTGACATGTGTCGTGTTCAATAAATTTCATAGCTGATGACAAATACAAGTTGGGTCCAACTCAGATTACTGCGACGGGGTCAAAGTCAGTCTTGCCTAGAACTATGTATGATGAGTTGTAATTGAAAATTGAAAACATAGGGATTGACTTGATCAAACGACCTGCACTGAGGCGTGATTGACCTGATTTAAATGCACATGACTAATGAGATTGTGCACGATCTCGTGTGTCATGTGACAACTCATGAACACATCTCGTGGAAGCACTGTTTATTTTCGAATCAAACGGGGGCTTAGGGATGTTTTTCTAATTTGAGCATTGAAAGTTCTTTGAGAAGCACCGCATCAGTGTCCCACCACAGACGACCAACTGGAGACTTTTCCCTCTTCTATTCCATTCTTCAACTGCGTAGATTTTTTTGTTCCAGACTGATATGCTGATTTAATTTGTTTTGCTGAATAATTCAAAAACAATGGGAAGGTGTAAAGAAGATCCTGAGATATTCTAGTTGTCATGTGACTCATGTTAGATGTAGACACTGATGAGAAAGTTAGACCTGAGAATATAAACAGTGAAGAATTAAAACCATGATACACCACACGAGATGAAATTTTTTGTTTGATTTTTTTTTTATAATTATTTCGTGACTTGTGGAGAAATCTATCAATTATACGAAAACTATTTGAATCCAATTTTATTATCAATGTCTTGTACTGACCTTGTTGAAGAGGATGCCTGATCTAACAATCATCAATCTTCCATAGACTAGCGCTTCCAATAATTTGAGTTTTTAGTTCTTGTTGGGAATACTTGGGTTTTTTTTGTTTGACAATTCCTTTGGTCAAAATGAATTTGCGTTCCACTAATTTAAAATTAGTGAAAACTTATTGGATTGCGTTCCTCTCATAGTATATTTACATTCTTAAAACCATTTTCGAGTGAATGAGAAAATTAGATTTAAAGTTCTGCCAATAACATGATAAAAGTGGTTCGTGGTTGGGAAAGAAAAAGATATAGTTTTATATCGGCTGTTAGGAAAAAACATTGAGGATTTATAAGGGCTTATTCTAATCGATTGCTTTTGGTGTACACATTTCCATGCGGGTGGTGCACTTGGGTGTTTTAGAGACGCACTTGGCACTCTTTGTCAAATCGGACAATGGAAATCATTTTGATCGGATGTAATCTGGACCGCCCATCATATGTAATGTCAAATGCAATATGGGTCATCGGATCAACGGTTTCAATTAGATCGTTAGATGTTTGAAGAGCATTTTTAGTAGGGATTCCAGTCTTTCAACGAGTTTCTATTGCATTCCAGTTAGAGATTATTAATGAGATTCAACAAATTAGGAAGTATTTTAAATTAATTATCAACCATAGTGAGTGAGAGAGAGAGAGAGGACTTTTGAGGAGTGCTGCAACAAGGAGGAGCCAATAACGCAAACCGCGCCACGATCTTTGGCTGATGTTCCTCACTCTTGAAGACCTTTAAATTACGAGCCCTCCAGACACTGTCCACCCAATTAACCATGCATAAAATTATTCGCTTGAATTGCCCATATTTGGGCCATATTATCAATCACATCATACCAATTATCAACCTGCCAACCCACTAAATGTTATGCCAACATTGCGCATAAATAAGCACTCTGAAAAGGTGGTGAATAGATGATTCCTTTGACTGAGAGCACATAGGACAATCAGTTTCCATCCGAAGTCCAATTCCATCAAGGTAATTTTTAATTAGTAGGAAACCTACCCTCATAGGAGCTTCCACCAGAGTGATTTGACGCGTGGTAGAAACAGCAATTTCCAAAGAGTCGCGACAGCTAGGAATATCTTGGCAAATATTGTCTGCAAGATATGATGGGTTGAAGGTACACCAGTTGCTGAATCCTCCCAGCACCAAATAATACCACCCCTCCTTGGCTGTGGCGGAAGTGATTGTAGTATACAATCAATTGGGGAAAGATCCTCCTCATTTCATCTTCCTTCCATTGCCCATCCGAGACCACCTGATCCAAATAATATTATTGTTGATCTATACATAGTGAGAATGGTAGTCTTGCAAAGGGAATGGAGGAGAACCATGGATATCTCATGAGATCAATATCAGTGAACTCCCCCGGAACTTTCCAGATAAGCACATAGTTTGCGCCACACATAAGAAGGTTGAGCTGAGGGAGGAATCTCCCATGGGTTGTCTTGCCATGCATAATAGAGCCTGAAAAAATAACTCACATACGTAGGCATAAGCAGGAAAAGTAAAGTCAGTTTATCAAGTAGAGTCTCACGCGTTAATGAGGTATCACTTAAACCCAGCCCTCCCTGTTTGAGACTACGAGTAACCATATTCCACTGTAACAAGTGCAGCGGCCTGTCTTTACAACCTCCTCCCCACAGAAATTGCCTCGCCAAGGTATCAATACAAGCTGCCCCCTTGCACGACAATGCCTCTGCAGACATACTATTCAATGGTAATGCATTAATTACCTATCTAATACGAGTAGTTCGACCAGCAAAAGATAGCATTGGAATCTTCCAAATGCTCAGCCGCTGGTGTGTCTAAACCTTTTCTACCACATAAGCTGATTGAATTCGTTGAGGAGAGGGATCCTTCAACTGAATACCAAATATTTTTTATCTTATGTGAATGAAATGGATGAGATGAACTGTAAAAACCGTATAGTATCTTTTCAAGTGATTATTCAATATGAATCAGACACACAACGATTTCTCGCACGATAGATCAGCCAGATCCTTTTAAAAAATGACAAGTTATACATGGAATAAAACCCCATCTCCAGAAGGATTTCAATCACTTTTTAGTGCAAAAGGACATAATCCGTATAGCACCAAATCATCATTATGAAAAAAAGGAGGAAGGAAAATAACATAATCCAAACACCATGTGAAAACATTACATAAACATCTCTCCAAACCTTACAACACTATCACTACTAACACCCACAATGAGTATGGGTTGTAAAACACACACACACAAAAAAAACTTGAAACATAAAAACTCTATTAAAAAACTGGTTGGGAGCCCAAATCTTTCTTGAGCTGTCACAACTCTTGCTCTCAATTCTTCTCCATATAAAAAAGAGAGAGAGAACCTAATATAGGTCTTTTGGAGGAGATAGAGGATGAGCACTTCCCTTTCATTTTCTTCAGAGTCTCTTCACTTCTTTCTCCTCCTCAAATCCTTATTAACAAAACCTACTAAAACACTCCCTAAAAACAAACCTACTGTAAAGAAGAGACAGTACTGTATAACTGCACATGCAACTCCTACACCACAAAGCCATCAAAGAACAGCACTTATACCAGTTTATAGCCTGAGACGCCAACATCGATAGGCGAAGCCGCATGAATGTATACGAATTCGAGGCTCTCCCCGGCCGGGAGGGACTTCAGCCACCTTGGGAAGCCATAACTCTCCCCGGACTTCGACAGGCCCCATATAGGACCATAGAGTTTCGCGAGGGAGAGACTCAGATCGGTCACGGTTTTCCCCGAATCATTGGTCACCGTCACCGAGTACCGGTGGTAGGTCCTACTTTTGTAGCTCCATGAAGAGGTCGCCTTTTGTTCGACGATGATTGGAGAGAATGTCTTCTTAACTGCATTGTACAAGGGGGGCGCGAGGATTTAAAAAACTCCCATTGAAAACTGATTATCTGAAAGCTGATTTTACGGAAGCAGAAGCAGATTGACAATTGGTTTAATAGATTACCTGGAGCAGGAAGAGATGGTTCAATGCGAGGCGAGGATCTCATCCCGGTGTTGTTCACCATAGGCGCGGTTGGATTTGGAAGCACCACTGTTAAAAGAATGAACCATACATGATGATTAGCATTCAAGCTCAAATGGAAGAACATCATTATGTCATCCAAACCATACATGTTCTTTAGAAAAGTGTAGTTATACACAATCACAAATCCGAGATTCGATTTTCATGTTTTCAATTCAATTGGTCCACTTATCAGATATGTTTAAAAAATCAAAATACGTGTGAACTGTTCCTAACATTATTCTACGTAGAATTACCTGGCAAGAGTTGGTTAAAACCACGGCTCCCGCCACTGAGCCTGGCCAAGATGCCTAGAATGGGAGCGTTGTTGTAGGTGGCGGGCTCCGTCTGCTCGTAGTTGTCCCGCTCGTCGGCGAAGTTGTCATACGCATCAGGCCCACCAACGAGAGCTCCCTCGAGAAGGTTCGGATCGCTGGCTTTGCGGTTGTACCACGTGTCATAGCCACCGCGACAGCTGACGAAGGAGGGGTTCACCTTGATCGAGACGATCGACGATGCCCGGTGGTGGACCTGCTGTGGGTACGTGCTCCCGTACCCGACCATGTAGCTCGTCGCCCTCGGATTGTCTCCGAGAATGTAGTCCACCTGAATATATGAAGTTTCTTAGCTCTGTTCAAAAACTCGTGATCCAACTTGGTGGATGTTGATCGATTTGATTGGTTGAGTCAGATCGAGTGGATTGATTGACCTTTCATCAGGATCGTCAATCCAACTCAAGTAAAAATTCCATGAAGTTCATCTAGTTAATCATAATTAATGATTTAATTCTCAATAAAGCAATTTTAGCAATTCAAAATGTTGATATATTAGATTATGTGTAACTAAAGTTGACTATGATTATGATTTTATTTAGTTTGTGTTAAATTGATATTGAATTAATGAGTAAGATGTTGAAAATCTACATTAATTAATTCATATTTTAATTTCAGAACACAATTTTTGCATTCAAGTTCATATGTGAACATTTTAACTTTTTATCAGCCTAAACTATGATAAATATCTTGTTATACAGATTTTCCTATTTATTATATTTCTAAGATTCTTTATATGTACATCAAATTTTTTTTTTTAATATTTTCTCAGTGCAGAATCACTGAGTTATTTGAGTTTTCAAACAATTGTTTCTTAACAACAATTAACAATAAGAACTGAAGAAGCAACACTAAAAATAGATCGGTTGGATACCTGAGACTTGGCGAAGTTGAGGAGTTCAGAGGGGGAGGCGTAACCGGAGGCGCAGCGAACGACCCTATGACGGGAGGAGGAGAGGTAATCGGAGTAGACGGTGAGGAGGAAGGACGCGCTGCTGACGAACTGCATGTTATTCCACCTCTGCCTGAATAGGAGACCACCAGGGGTCCGCCGGACGTTTCTCGTACTCTTGCCCAGGCACGAGCACATGAAGGAGTCTGCCTTCTGTTGATACCTCTCCAGCACTGCCGCGTGCCGCCCTGCCTTCCCCTGCATCAGAAACTGCAACACCAACAACAACAACATCAGTTGCATGAGGGAATGCATGTAAAATCAGTATTAGAATTCGCATTGTTTTAAAAAGCTTTTAAAAAATGTACGATTTGGTAGTCACTGATCCGAATTAGTCACTGAATCAACTGATCTTACTAGTAAGTAGCAATTAAATATGAAAACTATCAAAGTATATGTTATAAATAGGAAAATCTAATTACAATATGAGGATAATATTTTAAGCTGTTAATAAATAAATTAACAAATTCATTATTACAATAATATCACCACCTAAAATAAACTCCAAAACAAACATCTCATAGAATATCAATAATGTTCCTTATTTCAAAAGAGACAATTTCAAAAGAAAAAGAACAAATATATCAAAATATTTCCCCTTTTCATTGCTTAACATTGAACAATGAAAAGCTCAATCCTAAAAATTATCTTACATGCATGTTTAAGAAGTTTTTTTCTTCTGCATTATATAATTGCATATGATTCAGAAGCGATTTTCAAGGCTGAGTGTATCAAAACTCTTTAACATTTATCTTTTTAATTATGTGGATCATGCATGCTTCTTTTTTTTCCCTTGTCGAGTTATTGAAATTGGATCGATTATTCTACTTGGGTGAAAAAATTACTGACATCAGCCTAGTAAATTAAACTATGTTTTTCTTAATAAAAATGTCACTGATGATTGGACGGCGTAGATTATACCTTGGATGCGAGGACCTGGGCCCCGGCATACTTGACGTCCCACCCAAACTCAGTCATGGCCCACCCAGTCCCGCCCATTGAGTCACCGTTTCGGCCCATGTAGTCCAAGTAGTACTCGTTGTTCGTCGCTTGGTACAGCCATGCTGCGGACCACAGAAGCTCATCCTGCACCACCACATACATCCACCGTTAGATCAAGACTCCAACGATCTCAACCGTTCAATCAATGGATTTTTTGGACTCACCGCGTATCCGCTGTACGATCTGTAGTATTTCTGAGCGACGGTGATGCTGCTGTCGTACTTCCCCCGGTACTTGTCCGCGAAATCGAAAAGCTGTGATCGCGATTAATATTGTTAAGTGACTGATGTGCCCCTCATAAATGGATGGTATTTTCGAGGATTGGTTGGTAAAAATAGTAGTAACTAGGTAAATAGGGGCATTGTTTATTCGACCGACAATAACTGTCACGTGACCGCAAGTCCGGAAATGACGGTCGACAAATAATGTTTCAATAAAGATCAAATCAATGGAGGACCACGAGCGCACTGTAGCATACACAACCACGATTCACTAACATGTGCCGAATTGGCTTTTGTTATAAAATTTGAAATAAAATGGAGATTTTTATTTCAATTAAGAAATTGAATGACATTTATTTCATCTCTTTATCCTAATCCCAACAAAACATAGAGTTAGTTTAATAAGAGATAAATAGTGGAACAAAGGATAATTGTAAGAGTAAGTGAAGGAAAATGACAACTTTTCCTAATAGAAAAAAAATGCAATTATTCTGATTTAAAAATAAAAATAAAAATTTTTTGTTTCACTTGAAGGCTGAAATAACAATTATCCCTTGTCGTACTAATGCTAAAGATTTTTTTCATCCACTAAATTAGAATAATTTATACTTAAAATTTATTCTCTTGTGAAACAAGTCAATTGTGTATTATTATACCTGATAAGCATGGTTAATTAACTCTGCAGAATAAGCCGGATTATGCCTCCTGAACACCATGGAAGCGGCGGCCATGGCTGCAGCTGTCTCGGCGGCGAGGTCGGAGCCGGGGTGTTGGGGGTCGATCCGGTAGGCGTGGCGGTCAGTCGTCATGTCCTCCGGCCTTTGCCAGCAATAGTGATCAGTGTTTCCATCTCCCACCTAAGTTAATACAGGCATAACACACAAGTTTAAACTATATATCATATAACATGTATAAATCTCTTATGTTTAACTAAACTAAGTGTGAAGCATCCTTACATGTTGTTGTTTTTTCAAACGTATGTTTTTTCATCCTTATTAAACATATCTAATTAGTGAAATGAGACTGTACATGAGACTGTAACAGTGTCATTTATATTTATTAATATGCAAAGGAGGGCATTGACCAAACAGGGACAGAACAGTAGACCACAGTATAAAAAAAATTCACAAGTTGAAAGAAACATTAAAGGAAACAACATCCAAACAAGATCTGGTTGTTGTTCTCCTCCCCATGTGAAGTGGGGGTGATCATGTCAGAGGTCAAATATGGCCCATAGTGCATAAACCAAAGGGCATTTTTTTATCTAATGTTTGCTTAAACACACATCAAAATAAAGAATTACTAATATGGTTGTCACTAATTTTTGAAAGACAATTGCACTAATGGACATACAAAACACCAACTGAGGTTAAGAGAACAATTGACAAAATCCAGTTAACCACTTTTTGAGTGATTTAATGAATGTGAAAACAAACCTCTCCATAGAAGACATAAGGTTGGGGATGAGCTTTGATGAAATAATCCGTGCCCCATTTGACAGCATCAAGAGCATGACCAAGTTCACCACTCTCAGCCATTTGTTTCCCATATTCAAGAATTCCCCAAGACATCATTGTTATGGTGAAGGCCATGGGCAGCCCAAATTTCACATTGTCCCCTGCATCATAGTATCCTCCCACAAGATCAACCTGCTCAACAACAAAAAATAGTGAAAAAAAAAATTTCAGATCTGCTTCTTATTAGATCCATATATGTGTGTAGAGGGATTTTGATTAATTATATGAAACATTTTCAAGGACTATTGTATCTCTCAAAACACACGATCCGATGATCTTTTGTATCAAAGTTTTCAAACATCTTTCTTTAACTGATAAGGTTTGCACACCAGATAACAGAGAAAATGACTAGCATTACATGGTACCAGTTAATCAAAATCAATAACAAACAACAAAAGAAGTGAAAATGACATCCTAACAACTAGACCCAAATTGAATTTTTTGCTGATTAAGTGATATCAAATAGAGAGTGAGAGAGAGAGACCAAAAACATATCATTCAAACAAAAATCACATCAAAAAAGTGTTATTTCGACACCCATTTCCCTCACCAACCAACACAACAAAAAAGTAAGAGAGTGACAACCCAAACCCTTAAAATCCAATGAGAGATCAACAAGTAAAACAAATAAATTAAAACAATAACCATCAAAATCACCCTATCAAATCCATTTGAGAGAGACAGAGACTTACCCCACTAGCCTTGCCATCATGTAAACCAGAGTTGGACCTCCAGTTGATTCTCTGTGTACTGGGGAGCACACCAGATCTCTGTGCCTCAAAGAAGAGAAAGCTCTTGCTAAGTGCCTTCCCATAGTCATGCCCTCCTCCACTCACCAACAATGGCATCATCAACACCATCCCCATCAAAACCACTACACCTCCTCCCATCACAAAATCTGTACTTGAAACAACAAAAACACAAATACCCAAAATGGAGAATGGAAAAAAATAAAACAAAAAATGTGCAATGTGGGTCTTGGGTTTTATCAGCTAAAACTCCTGATGAACCCACAAAAACACTTGGAAATGGTGAGAGAGCAAAAGAGAGATTGAAGGAGGCAGAAGTGGTGAAGCCCCACTATATATGGAGGAAAGGCAGGGGCAGTAGCTCTGCTCGTGTATTAGAGATTATTCAAAATTTGAGTATTTTTTTTTCTTTGTCAGTCTTTTTTTTTTGTTTTTTTTTTTAGATTTTTTTTATTTATTTTAGGATTTGTAAATATAGAGAGTCCTATAAAAATAAAAATAAAAATACAGTTGGGGGAGGGCAAGAGACTTGTCATGTGAATTGGGTTTTTTTCCATTGAAGGGTGGTCGCCTGGTCGGTGGAGGCTTTCAATAAGTAATCCATTTATTGCATCTACTGCTCCATCTAAAACAAAAGTCTATTGGGTTGATGGTTGTGATTGGTATAACAGCTTTATTAGTTTGTCCGAAATAATTTTTTTTTTTTTTGTTATAACTTTTTTGGGAATTGAATTATGAGGTATGGGTACAGGTGCAATTGTAGCCGTTGATAGGGTCGTTGCGTTGGCTGCCAATAAAAGCTGCCAAGGAGACGGGATTCGGTCAGCCCCCGTTTCGGTCAATTCGGTCAGTACCGAACTGCACTACGTTCAAATCGAACTGCACCACGTTTAAATCGAACTGCACAACAAATTGGTGGGTATATTTTTTACTCTCTTATTGAATACTGATGATACTTAGGAATTCATATTTTCTTCAATAGTTGATTGAATCCAATAAGAGAGTAAAAAATATACCCAATAATTTGTTGTGCAGTTCGATTTGAACGTGATGCGGTTCGATTTGAACGTGGTGCAGTTCGGTACTGACCAAACTGACCATAGTCGAGCACTGACCGGATCCGAGCCCGCTGCCAAGCCCAAAAAAAAAGATTATATGAAGGGTTGGATATTAATGTGAGTTCTCTTCAACTTCTCCTCTTCCTTTATTTGTTTTATTTTTTATTTTTTTTAATAAAAGTTACTACATTGTCCTGTCTCTCACTTATGTTATTTTTTACCACGTTTTTATAAATAAGTGTGGTAGTACAATTCCAAGACAAGATTAAAATAAAAATACATCATAGAAAAAATAAAATGATGAAACATAGATGAGGGGGGCTAAATCTCGACTAGAAGTCATCCCCCCTTAGAAGCCAACTGCCTTAAGCTCCTGCTAGTGCGCGACCCCAATCTTTTACAAGCCCGACTAGGTCATCCCTCACTTATGTTACCATCCCAAAAATGATACTAGACTATCCTTAGGGTTTCTTTGCCATGGGATAGGTTTTTCGAATGTTTTTTGAATAAAAAAAAGTCATCTTTGTGTGTGTACAGGTCGGCTCTGAGATTAATAAATTTAGATGGGGCCCTAGGCTAACTTATAAAATAGGGCCCAATGTATCTACATTATAAAAAAAAATTTGAATGTAAAAAAAAAACATTTTCTATAAGGTTAAAACAAAAAGGTCTAATAAAAATTGAAGAATAACAAACTTAAAAAACTTATGTTTCAAAACAATAAATAAATAAAGCAAAAATTGGCAATCATAAACTGTATTCAAAATGGACAATTTTTTTTCTTTTAATAAAAAGTCCTTAAATCAAGAGATTTGTTGTTAAAAAAATTATTTTGATATAAATAGATAAATAAATCCTATAAAACAAGAATAAAAAATATGGATAAGATTTTAAAAAACTAAAAAAAATTAGATGAATAAGTATGTTTAAATTTAAAAAATAGTAAATTTATAAATGCTTAATATATATATATATAATCCCAGATTTTGGGGGACCTTTTTGAGAGGGGACTCTAGGCAGTTGCCTTGGTGGCCTCTGTATAGAGCCGGCCTTGTGTGTATCAAAATCAAGATAAAAAAATTATCTTATTTCATATATATATATGTGTGTGTCAAAATCAGGATATATTAAGCATTTGAATGTAAAAAAAATACACATTTTCTTCAGCTATCCACATTTTATCTCTGTTCTATTTTATAGGGAATGGGATTATATAATTTTTAATTGTGCATCCTTTCATTTATTATTATTTCACTACTTGTTATCCTGCCAAAAAGATCCAAAAGATCTCTAACTATAACACATTTCTTTAGATAGATAGAAAGGTTTAGACAAATCTAATTGGAATCTAATACATAGAATCCATATTTGCTTTCCATATATGGAAATTAGATAATTTGATATATTTATTGTTAAATGATACCGTAATTGTTCATTTTTTAAATTAAGTTTATATTATTTACTGTATTATATATTGATTGATTAATTGAAATATGCACCTTATTAAAGAATGTGAGAACTATGTACACTCCAATTTTTCATAATTATATTTATTTATATTTATGGGTGGCGATTGATCGATGGATTTTTTCTATCAACGGTGGTGATTTGTTTTGGAACAAAAAATATGGAATACCAAAGTGGGAGAGATCCGGCGCCGCAACAGTCTCCGCTTTCATCGCGCAAACCCTAAATTTGCTGATATTTAGGACTAATAAATAAATATTTATTTCACTTGCTTTGTCGCAATTAAGTGGACATTTTAATAAATATTATCCCCACAAGGAATTTTGAGCCTGATTTTGGGGAAAATTATGCATGCGCCGTTAGAACCATTTCTTTTCCAAGGGAAGAAAAAAAAAGGAAAAATTAATTACTGGTCCTTTAGATGTTCCCCTTATTATTTTTACACCTAACACTTCTGAAGTTATTTTTAGGTCCCTCTAATCCTAGTACGTATTATTTTCAAGTCCTTCTATTTTCACACTGTTATGGGAGTTGTTATGTATATCCATATATACAGTGTACAGGGGTAAAAATGAAAAGAAAAAAAAGAAAAAAGATAACCCTAAATGGATGGAGGGACCCATAAAAAATATCTTAACTAACCTAGGGATCTAAAAATAACTTCAGAAGTATCAAGGACCTAAAAATAAGCAAGAGATGGCTTGGGGGACCCAATTATTTCCCCCCAAAAACAATGATCTGACTTTTTATTAATACTCAAATAAGTCAATTTTTAAAATAATATATAAAATCTCATTTGATACATTTTATGTTCTAAAGTGACTTATCTGTCCCTATTTCATCAAAATCTATAATTATTCAAAAAAATCTCAATTTTAGAAATGTTAGTTTTTGTAAATATTGATTCTTTATATAAAAGGTAGAAGATAATGTTAATACTACTGATATTCAAAAAATAATATAAATTAAAACAATACCTTTTTACCTAGCTTTTTCACTTTCAAGTGATGATAGTATCCCATTTTCAAAAAAAAAAAAAAAAGTGAGGATAGTATCTCCTCTTAACAAGGAACCCATCAACTAGTGCATTAATTTACCAGGTCTAAATCTAGTGAGTTTGGTCACTCTCAGTAGTGAATTGTATAATATGTGATCTAACACTAACTAGACTAGTGATTAATTTCATATGAATTGGGAGTTTGCCTACAAGAGCGAGCAGGGTATGTTTTTCTGGAGGTACACTATCCATTGAGGAATAGGGGCACTTTTATTTTGTGTCTTTTGGTAGACCCATCATCTACCTTTTGTTTATCGTTTAGGGCATGTGCTCTTAATTTTAAACGAAATTGATGATACATGTCTACTATTCTCAAAAAAAAAAAAACATTAATTCAATTAGGCCCCAATTGTCCCCACAAGATCACGATCATTAAATCCCATAAACAAGGGTTCAACCCCAAAACACATTTATAACACAAGTCACTGTATATTGTTGTTGCATGTCATCATTTGTGTTCGGCGACCATTACATATTTGAAATTAGGGTTTCCATGATAAAGTTCACATTTTCCCTTTGCATGCGCAATCCGACAAACACCACTCGTGCCCCTCATACTTTGGTCTCTTTATCTTTATAAATAATAATAATAATAATCTACATGGCCTTTATTATTTCTTCTTCTTATAATATATACAACAAATACAGACCTCTCTCTTTTTTAAAAAAGAAAAAAAAAGGCACCGACAATATGTAACAAAACCTGCAAATTCAAAATGAAATCAGGTGATTGTTTGGTAATTTTTTTCAAACGTAGAGACAGTGATTTGGCGCCTCATTTGGGGAAAATAAAACACACAGAAAAGAAAATTATAAAAAGTTTGGTCAAAAAGGATCGCATGTCATAATTATATATAGTTTTTATTAAAGAGAATCTAACCGCAATTAACGGTTTCCCGCGCCGAACAATTAACTGGTATAATCATACGGTGACTTTAATGGGTTCCTCTAGCACGAATTACAGTCTAATCAGACCGTTGGTTTCGTTTGATTCAGTGGCGGTGCAAAACGAGTGCAATGAAATGAGGGTTATGTGATCTAAGACAAACTGATGATCGGTTGGTGCCGGTTACTTTAAAGTCTGATTGATTAACCGCGAAAACTGGTAACTATCGGTCTCTTATTCTTAATTTATGGACCACGGTTAGGCTTTTTATTTTAGTCGTTGTAACATTTTTTGTTTCATATGAACACTGTCTTTAACTTTGAGACCTTGTTCTTCTTCTGTTTAACTTTTAGTTTTTGCTTTATTTGGTGCTTCTTTTTGAATGGTAGGTTATCCACCCATCTACACCTTCCTCATTTTCACACTGGAGACTGTAATGGATGGCTACAAAGATTTTGAAATTTTATGGTTTGGTGGGTGGGGAATCATGTTGGCTTCTTTAGCATGATAGCTAGTCTTGGTATCTTTTTTGGGTGGTGAGGCTTGTATGTATATATTCATTTTTATGTGGAACCTAGTGGCTTTGGATTCTCTTTTTTCTTACATTGGGTGGTTGTGAGTTGTGACCAAGTACTAAACTTTTACATTCATTTTCCACCAAAGTGGTTCAAATTTAAGGACGACATCAAGCTTGATTTATTCTGATTTGTTTGGTCCCATGTGTAGGAATTGTTCTTTTGGATTTAGGGAAGCCATTGGATTTAATTAGAATTATAAATGCCTGATAATAAAAGTATATTTTTTTATAAAATGCCTTTTTAACATGGATAAACTGTAATAGTAATGCACATATATTGTATTGTAAACTCTACTAGCTACATCATGCATGTATATTTGTTTATATATATTTATCTAAAACTATGATGACATTTTAATAAGATCAGGGATAAAGATGAAAAATAAAGAAATGAATAGCAAGCAAAAAAAATGTGATTTTTTTCTATTTATGTATAACTTTTCTATACCTTATCAATAAGTTATTTAAAAACAAATGGAGTTTTTTTATATATATAAAAATTGCCAGCAATTAATTATAGGAGAAGGGAAAAACAAAAATCCAACAATATTTGACATGATTCGGCAAAAGATTATCTACGTTCACAATAGAAGAAGAGAGAAGTTTTCTATATTATAGATTCTGAGTAATGTGATTACAAACCTAACACTTTTTAAAAAAACCCTAGGTTGTCTTTCAATGTTATGATTTATCTCAAATACATGAAAACCATAAGCTCATCTTGTGTTTTCATTCAAAGTACAAGCAATAGTTCCACCATAGACAGTGCAATACTTCCTTGATATCAAGAAGCTATGATACAAGACATAGGTTGCTTTTGGTTGCACGATTTGCAAAATTCATTTTAGGTAAAAGTTGGGTTTACAACTGACTTTGCAAAAGCTGTCTCTCCACAATTTTTAAAATCTTAGGTGTTGATCATTTTTTTCACATAAATTTGTCTACAGTTATATTTTTTATCTAGTTTTTTGTTTGGAAATAGGTTTGGAAAAACAATTTCTGCAAACCCAAAAGCTACCTAAACCGTTTCCAAATGGACCCATAGAATTTATCTAATGCAAATTGAAAGAGTTGGGACAATTAATCTTAATCAGGCTTGCATCACTATCCCCATTATTTCATCATCCATAGGAGTTAACACAGTCAAAAGTCATAGTTGTCTGTAATTAGTTGTACATATGTTGGTACATATGCCACCAAAACTCATGTACTCTGAAAGTGAAAATCATGTGTGATTCAAAGTTAATAGTCTGAAACAACACAGTTGCATAGATTTACAATTGAAAGTGAACTGACACTTGTGTTAGTCAATTTAGACAAACCAAACTAAAAATATGTCAAAGCACCTGTCAATCTATCTGGAGGAACAGCTAATCAGTTGAGTTTCCATCCAATGAATTTAATTGGTCCCAAACTCATTGCATGATTTATCATAATAAAATTGTTAATCTCAAGTGACATCTATGATCGCTGTCGGTCGCGTGACATAGACATAATGCATGTGACAATGACGATGACATATAATACAAAATGGAAATTGAAACCAATGAAGGTTCATTTGCTTTTATCATCAGAAATCCAAATTAAAGTAATATATGGATGTTCAGATGCAAATCATTATGTGTCACTACTTTGTAGCATATACATGATTTAATTTATTCCAGCTGAACAGGATTACTATATGAAGACAAATTTTGGGTTGGTGTAGCTACCTTTTTTTAGCTCTAATATTTGAATGATTGATACACAGTTATATACAATGACAAACCTGAGAAAGTGATCAACATGTGCATGGAACGTGCATTGTTTGCATATCTGCTATAGATATATATTTCTTCCCATTTGATGTCAAACTATTTCAAGAAGGAGAATAGGATTTTCTATTGAAACTGGAAATCAAAACATGTAATAGAAACAAAATATTTTAATAGCTACATTGCATATATATAGTGGGTATTATATATATGCTTAGAGAATTTAAAGAAGCATGTCCTACATAAGGAGGTAAGCATAACTGCTCGATGCGCAGGTGACATGTCCTTGTTGGAATGATAAACCACATTGAATACAAGCTCATCAAAGATGGTTTTAATTTTAAAAAAATGCCTGCATTGATCACTCATTATGGAGGGCTAGCTAGCATGCCCATTATATTCAGTTATATAACTGTCGTGTATTATGAATCATCAATAACATAAACTTATTATACAAAGAATGCATGCAACAATTGAAAGGTAGCCTCTTTTCTTCTTTTTTTTACCCTTGTTACCTTATATTTTTCTTATGATAGTGCTTATTCATTGGTGCATGGATACTGGGTGTTGTTACACTCAGACATTTACGTTATGTCTCACTTAATGTAATATGTGAAATTACTAACTTATTGCATTTATGTAATACATGTTTTAGTGTTGATACCTACTTTATTAAGAATAAAATAACAATTTATGAATTCATTTTATTTGAATAAATATTTTATTAAATAATTATATATATATACTTCAAAAAATATTTCAAACCATGTGTGATATTATACGCAAAAGTGACCGTGGAATATTGAGGACATCATTTTCCTGACTTATGCCACCACTGTTAGACGTCTGATCTAATTAATACTAACATAAACAAAATTGAAGTCCACATGAAAAATGTAATTAGTACATATAATTATATAAATAGACCTCCAAAACAATACAATTTGATCATGAAGCATACTTAAATTTATCTACCTTATATTTCTATTCAATTGTTGTCATATCTTTTTGTAATATTAATAGTGATATGTGTAAGAGAATTTATAGTCTATCAAATAATTTATGAAAAAAAATTATCTACTTTTCCATGAAATTTTATTTTATTTTGAGGGTAGGTGTGTGTGTAAATTAATTTGAAACTTGTGCCGACAAAAAGGTTGGGTTGAGGGGCAACATCAGTGCATTCATGCATGACCCCATTGACTGATCAGAAGATCTACAACGTAACGCAATCTCCACATGCCCCCTTCACCATTTTAAAGTATTTTATTTTAAGTATGATATATACATACACAGGTGAGCTCCAGTTGCTTTATGACCCAACAAGAATTGAGAGAGGAGAACCAGTTCATCATAAATTCTTTCACGGGGAATAATATACTTCGCAATCCTGCAACTACTTTGCAACTACATTGAGATCAACATTTTATTTTCACATTAACTAAAGGTCCACTTGAATTGAAGCAATGTACATTTGATTTGCATTATGTATATATATACACCTTTTAAAAGCTTTTATTTTTGCATGTTTCCCTTTTTAAAAGTGTAAATATTTGTTTATCATCACTAGCAACATAGATACGTTGGGCTTATATATTTAGACACCGTTTTGGAGCTCGTTAGGGGCGTCCGTAGTGCCAAGACACGGGAGGACCTGCGTTGGGCGAATCGTTGTTTTCGCAGAGTCAGTGAACGCACCCGACCGTTCGAAAACTGGCTGAAAATAATATACGACAATGATATTTTGGGTTATCGACGCAGTGACAGAAATTCTATTTGTGTGTGCATTCACGTATGTGGGCGTCCGCCAACTCAACCTCATATACATTTGTAGTGTCAAACACTACCTTATTTGAATGTCTATAGTTCTCATACTAAGTTATACAAGTTTTAAAGCGAATGATACCGTACCTAGACAAATTTTTAAAGAAATTTTGATTCAATGATCCAAGATGCGGGTCGTGAGACTGATTATCGTGCGGCGTTTATTATCAATCCACGGGCCGTCATCACTTGGGTACTATATATTTAGTTAACTTGTGGGGGCGATTCATCTAGACCATTTTTTTTGCTTTTAAAAATGGGTTACCCGCGATGGCGACTCACGTCGGATGCCCATGTTGTTTAAAAACCGCACACCCGCACGCTATTTTTCATGCGTGTATAATATAATATTCTAACTTTTTCTTTTTTTAAGAAAAGATTGATCTTGCTACCAGCACTTTCATTATTAAAAATGAGTTACAAGTCCGAATTAGGAATGAGATGATACAGAGAAAAAACAAGACCACGAAAAATCGACACGGGTCCATCGCGGGTCCATGACACAGAAAAAAAAGACGGTCGGAGGGCGATTCATCTCGACCGTTGATGCGATTAGTACCCGTGTATAATAATATCTATCAATTATTTCAAGAGACTCCCTCAACGTAACCTTTTTTTAGAGTTTTTTTTCAAGAGAAATCATTTCATTTGAAAAAATAGATGACATGATCCAATTTTTAAAAAATTAATGCATATATATTTTTAAAAATACATATATATACACCGAACCAGTGAAATATATATTACATGTTAATTAATCACCATGGAAAGCACAAACGAGCTAAAAAAAAAGAGAGATTGAGCATATCTGCATCACCATGATGTGTCAAAAAATCCAAACACAAAAAATGTTGTCGACGCAACATACAAATCAAGAATGAGCCGAATCATATTATTTTGGGATCCTCTGCAAAAACATTAATATATAATACTTTTCATACACCGTGACGTAGACACGTATGGTCCATGTATCTCGACCAATAATTAGAAATTACCATAACCTGATCTTAACCGTCCAACCCAAATCCGACGGTTCAAATAAATCCAGCAAAAAAAAAGCCTTCGTTTCTATTCGGACCGAAAAGAGACAAACCGCTCACCGCTGACGGAGATAACGCCACGTGTCCCAATCTTGTGAGACAGAGAGATGGCGAGTCACGTGCGTGGGTCCCGCGGGATTGTCCGTGCTCGCACGTGCACTCACATGACCACGAATCGATGCTTCTCCTCCCCCCAATGTAGGCCACGTGGGTGTCATCACGGCCGTGATTTTCGGTCCTACATGGACGGAGATGGAACATGCCACGTGGATCGCCAACGGTTTTATGGACGGCGGGAAGTAGAACGGTCGGTGATCTTTTTGTTGGGTCCAACCGTCACTGTGCTTTTGTAACTAGTAATGTCAACGGGTCGGATCTGACAAAAACATAGTAGACCTAATCACGTGTTCACTTAATTTATTCTATTAATATAAAAAGTTGCACGTTAAATCATCATCCATTAACTTTTATAAATGAGGGGATGATACTTATCAAAATGTTTTTTACATAAATTATAAGTCATTATTTGTATCTTATTTATATGTTATTTATAATCTATTAATGATTAAACAAACAATAAAAAATTCATTACCATGGATTACAAACAATAAACAAACAGAAAAATGAAAAACACAATTTAACAAAAAGTGAATTATTCTATCTATATAATTAACTATCCTAAAATAGGAATATATCCTGGATTACCTTATATCGCTATCCAAATGGGATGTAATATTATTCTTAGTATATTTGTTTTTATTTTTAGATCTTTTGGACACCGATGTTAATGTTTTGATTTAAAAATTTTCGTATATTTGAAGGGAAAAGTATGGCTGCAACTTGGGTTGGGCTCAATCCCGAACCCGACGGGTTGAACCTGATTTTTACATGAACTCGATTTTTACATGGGTTGGGTTGTAAAAATCGGGTTCATGGTTCGGGTTCGGGTTGACCAATTCGGGTTGAGTTAGAAATCGGATTGGGTTCGGTTGACATCTTAGACAACCCGACCCAACCCGAACCCATAATATACACCCAATATAATGTTCAATCTGAACCGTTAAACTTAGTTTTGTTTGTAATATCCACCATTGGATGAATGCTAGAGAACTAAACCTAACATTCACACACGTCAAAGTGAAAACCCGCCGCCCTCCCCCCTTTCACTCGTCTCCCATCTCTCTCTCTTTCGACCTAAACCTATCTTTTCAAACCACAACAAAGAAAATACCAGTCGCCCCCCCCCCCTTTCACTCCTCCCATCTCTCTTTCTCTCTCTTTCCATCTTCAAAAAATACCCAAAAAAAAGAAGACAGGTAATACTGAATCTTGACCTTACGTGGCTCTCTAACCCTCTCTTTCTTCCTCTTCAACAAAATACCAACAAAAAAAACCCAGTGATGGTGGATCTTGAGTTCCAGAAGATCTCTCTTCAAAAAAATACCCAAATTTCATCGTCAGATGATCTTGAGTTCTTCACATTCATAGTTTGATAGTGATAAATTTCTGTTTTTGGTGGCCTTTAGATGTATTTAATTTGAAGATTTGTTGGTGGACATGACATCAATTGATTGTTTCTGTTTCGGGATCACAATGTGTGAAATCATTTTTTTTTTTTTTTTGTGCCCTAAAAATTTGTTCTATTTGTTTTAAGCTTTTTTTTTTTGTGGTTGAAGCTTAAAAATCCGAGTTCCACGGGTTGGGTTCGGGTTGACTGGTTTTATCATGGGTTGGGTTCGGGTTAGAGTTTTCGGGTTGAAAATCGGGTTGGGTCGGGTTAGGGTTGAATGCTTTACATTTCGGATTGGGTTCGAGTTGGAGTCAACCCGAACTCAACCCGCCCGAGTTGCAGCCCTAGGAAAAAGAAAACGTGAAAGTTAAAATTAGAAATTTATAAAAAATTCGGACACATGAAACCTCTGCATCATGGGTTATAGATGTCATAATAGAATGAAAGCAGTCTGTCACAGCACCTTTTTCAACGTTTAAATTGTTTGCGAAACTTATTACTCACCGCTCCCCAAAAAAAAAATTGTTATAATTTGCAAGAAAAACCACAATTTATTCATATTTAGGTGATTAGTATGATTTCGTATCAGGTTGGATTAGTTCAAATATGGGTGGTAAGCGAGCTAAATGAGTCGAGCTTTGACATGTTTAAGCTTGGTTTATATATAATTACGCTCGACTTATGCTTGACTTTTAACTCGAGATCAAACTTAATGAATTCAGCTCGTTTGTATTATAAAAAAATTCGATTCGATTTGTTTGTAAAATTTAAACATTATCGTTTAAACTCATGAGTTTGATTCGCTTATGATTGAGTTTTAAAAATTAATTAAACTCAGATTCATTTGTCTAAAGAGCTTGATCGAGTCCGAGCGGCTCAGATTCGTTGACCACCCTGAGTTCAAATCAAATTTGTGCACTGAATCCACGTGTACTGATTTTTTTTTGTTTTTTTGTGTCAGGCCTTTGTCACAGTGTACTGAAACTTGATACACATGATACATGGTTGCATTACATAAAACAGTGTAGTTTGAATGTGGCTGGTCTACAAAATATTACACACTAAACAACCATTTTAATATGAAAACAAACAAAAAAATTTAGTATCCATTTATTGCCGTTTTCGATCAATTGGATTTCCAGGCCAAAATTAGGTACACAATTGGAAATGACATACGATCGGTACTGAAAGGCTACTATCAGCACCAACAAATAGAAGACTTGTTTCATGGAGCTGAATCTTTTTTTTTTTTTTTGAAAAGAAATGTAAATTTTACTATCACAATTTCATTAAAAAATTTAAAGTACAACTTTGAAGGAAATGAAAAAAAATAGAGTAAAACAGTACATATGTGGGATGGATCATATTTAAAAACTTTAAAAAAATTTAAATGCCGGATTGCGTGTCTTTTATGATCTGTGATAGGTAGTACTACTAGGTTGACTCTCAGTTTCCAAACAATAGAACTCTGGTATGTAGAGAAGAATCTTCAGAGACCCGATGATAGAAGCACTGCTGCTCGCATCTCCCAACCGATTGTCCTAGCAGGCACATGGGCAATATGGCTAACACAGAACGCAGCCTTGTTTAGAGGTGTTAGACTGTAAAGCATATTGAGATAACATGTAGGAGGTATTATGCCGCTATGTTCGAGATTGGGGAAGGTTTATAGTAGGTGCGAGGGAGGTGTAATTTTGAAACAGGCGCCTAATCATTGCAAAATAAGCGGGAGGTGGATTGGTAGTGGCATTCCCAGTTAAATTCTTTTCTCTCAATTTTTTTTACCTTTTTTATTCTCCATTTCCTTTCACCTCTTTTAGAATTGTATTTTAAAATCAGTAATAATATCGTGGTGATAATATCTTTATTTTTTAAAAAAATTCATACATTTATCATAGTTAAATTAGTGTTTAAAAGTCACATTTGATGCAACACATTTGAAAGGTAAGAGTAACATAAGTTTATATAATAGTAAGACAAGATTGTAAATATTTGATTTTTATAAAAATAGCATATCTCACCTAATAAATAATATAGATATTTCTAACGAATTACATTGATCCATTTATTAAAATGTTAAAAATTTGTCAAGAGATAATATATATCTTATCTAATCAAATATATATCTTATTTGAACAAGGACTGAGCGAGAAAAAATGTGTCATGACGCCAAAATCAAAATGCAAAATCAAGGAAAGGAAGAAAAAGAGAGGAAAGGTAGGAGCCAGAGATGACAACGATGGGCAGGCCGAGGAGGAGAGGGAGAGAATGCAACTTCACCCTAAATCTTAATGCAAAGGTCTAAAAATGTTAAAAATCATTAATATCAAATTCAACAAGTTCTATCTATCACATACAACCATTATAGTAATAACTTAATGAAATATGACATTCATAATACATTTCAGAAAAACCAACACCACAAGAGTCATTCCACAGCTTGCTCAAATTTGAGGTTGGATCCCTACCACTCAAAAAATGGTCTCCAACCTAAATTAGCAAACAATAACAAAAACTAAACATAAAAAAAAAAACTAAACATATAACTCAGTTTAAAAAGAGAACGACAACTCACAAAAGGTGAGAGGAACTCTACATAACCAAATATAGTAGTAGTCTGGCAATTATAAATAATAGAAATAATAATAATAACCTCAGAGCAACAGTGGAATTCATTCATACTCATTTTGCTTGAAACATACCTCATTAAGTTTTATTCATTCTCTTCCTCACAGAAACCAACAAAATTAGATTTCTGGGTAAGAGTTACCAAACTAGCTAGTGAAAGAAACATTCCTAAGCAGAACGAAAACAAAGCAGACTGTATTTACAAGAATCGACATCAACACTTATTTTGGAATAGACAGGAAGGTGTTGACAGTATCCCTTTTGGCGCGTAGCTGCGTTTTCATAGGACCCGAAGCTGCGTGAGGAAGGCAGCACATAGATCAAGGAAAAGAAGCTGCGGTCCTTGGACTCTCTGTAGATCAAGGAGATATTTCTCGTCCCTCGTCTTGTATAGCTGTGGTTTCATAAGCAAGTTATGGTCAGTATGAGCCTTTCAATGACTCATCTTTTAGTGATAATATCCAAATACCCGAACTATGTTCAGACATGCATCTAACTTGTTAGACCATTATACACAATTTAAAAGGTAAAAATATTATTTATTTTTTTCGGTGGGATTTTTTTTGCAGCTCTTCCATTGCATTGTATGAATAAATTTTTCTTAAGAGATCACCTACTGATCCAAACACACTGGCAACGACTCAAAATATTCATCAATTTATCAACCTACGAAAGGGTGATTCCAAATAATAGCTTGGGTTAGTGACAACCAAATAAAAATTAACAAAATCCTCGTACATATTAATACAGAGTGAACAAAAAATCAGTCTGACAACTCTCTGGAGAAAATGTTACACTATTCATATATAACCTTCTGAATTATTTTTACATAACTTGTATTCATATAATGAATCAAAAGCTTCATTTTGCTAATTCATTAAAGATGGCCATGCACAAGAGAGTAAACTTATTATACCTTACTATCCAACTCAGTACTAAAAAGTTCATTGTGATCAACAATTCATTATAAAGAATAAGCATATAAGGATAATATTCATTTTCTACAAAATATATCAATCAAGAGGGAAATTTTTCAGATCAACAATATACAGAGAAAATTCGTTCTTTGGAAAACATCTTCATGAGTAGGAAGAACAGTACCTGTAATTCAAACTTGATCACATTTGCAGATTTTGCACATTCATTTTCAGAAATGGAACATTCATCAGCAAAGATATGATCACCATGTGAGGTACTGTTTCCATTATCAGGATGACCAGGAAACCATCTGCATTTCATGTTATAATGTCCAATCTTTTTCCAAGCCACATTCATTTCTTGCAGAGCTCTAAGAACCTCCATCATTATCTCACGAGGATGAGCTCGAGACTGGTAGAACACAGAATAGAGTGCTTTAAGTAGTATGACCAAGATTTAGGGAACTTTTTGAGATAATTCCAAGATCAAGTGATTACCTGAATTCCAAGGGCCCATTTTTTTTCTGCAGAGGAATTTGACCTTAAGGGATAACCCTGATGATCCATGTATCCTGCCATAGGTGAAGTTACAGGTTCGCATGGATGCATGTGAGGAAAGCTGCATTCCTACAGAACACATGTTCCAATGTTTGTTGTCCATCCATTATAATAAATGAAGCAAATAATTCATCATATCACAGAAGACAATGTTAAATCAAATAAATTAATGAACATCAGGTTAGTTAAACATACACACCATCGTCTCCTGGAATTCTGCTCCAAGGTAGCCACTGGAGGGGCGAAACCGATTGTCCAGTAGCAGATAATATGCAACTGTTGCCTGCATAAGCATGAAAAGTAAAGTTATGACACCAAAAGATGAACTAGACTTGGTTAAAAATAATAAAAAATAAGATTCAAGTACCTCATCCTGCACTCGGTTACGAAGAGAGTCAATCAATTGATTCCTATCAAACCCCATTTTAATGACTTCTTGAAGAATTTCTTCATCAATCTACAAGGACAGCGGCACAAAAAGTTGGCATTGAGTGATGTGGAGTTTTCCAATGAAGTAATGGAGTATTGCTATATCCTGATCTCTAGTCATGCCTATAATTCACAATAGATCATTAATTCTGCATAAAAATAACATTTCATCTTCACCAGTATAATTTACCAAGTTTATTTTCACCATAACATATAGGGCTGACGACCCCAACAAGCCTTTTCTGACAAAATAAAAATTTCTTTGACCTATATATTCTTAATTACATGATCCTACACAAAGCAAAAACACCCATAACACTACGGTGATAGAGATGCATGGAGATGTATTAAGATTATACCAGACCCATGACATTTACCATACCCAAAGCACTGGGAAGCAAACCATAAGCAGCTTTCACTCTGGGGGTGCTTTCCTCCTAAACTAGGCAGCTCAAACTTTAGTGACTAGTCTTTTTCTCTGAAAGAAAGTGGTGTCCACCAATATCATTTTAATTGACATACTACTTATTACAAAAGACGGTAAGAAAGAAGAGTAAGTACAAGGAAGACTAATAGTGGTTCATAAGGAATGCACCACCCCAGTGAACATGAAGCAGGCTATGACTTCTCTTACTCTAGTGACTAGACCAACCTGGTAGATGTATCCCAAAATGCAATATCTTAAAATATTCTTGCTCTGATACAACACAATTCAATGCATGATTACTGCCCCTTACATCCTGTAAAGCTGGAGTTCTGAACATTTAGCAATATTACAAGTAACACCATTACCAATTCAGATCCACGAGGATTCCATGCACAAACACCACAACGAAATCCTAGTTATTTCCTACTCAAGAAAGAGTTTATGGTTGAATTCCACTTCTCACGCTTAAAGTTCAGAATACCAACAAGGAAAAGAAAAATTATGAAGGACACAGACCTTTTTTGCTTGTTGCATTGTATCTGGTGGGGGAACAGCTAGATAGCGTGGGAGACGGGCTTGAAACCAAGGATGCTGACGGATCTCAGGAATAGTCATTCGTTTCATAGGGTCAACAACAAGCATCCTGGGGATTAAGTCCCTCGCTCCAGGTGATAAATGGCTGGGCAGAGTATATATTCCACCCTAGGACAAGTTCATGAAAATTTAGTTCAGAACAATTTTAAAGATAACGTATTTGCTGTGTATATACATACCACATTATTTCAGCCATAAGATTTTCCATACCTTTATTTTCTTAAATAAATTAGGAATATTTTCATCATCAAAAGGGAGTGTGCCACAGAGGAGAGCATAAAGGATGACACCACAGCTCCAGACATCTACCTCAGGTCCGGCATAAAGTTTGCCCGAGATAACCTGAGGAAAGAAAAAGGAAAAAAAATGAGATAAGAATATGTTTTCTCAACTTAGAGAAAACCATCATGTCACATATTATAAAAACTAATTCAATAACCTATAGTAAGAAGTGTCATCATACCTCTGGAGCAGCATAATTTGGACTACCACAACTTGTCTTCAAAAAATGGCCATCCCGCATAATGTTGCTCAAGCCAAAATCAGCAATTTTAACATTGCGTTTTGAATCCAACAGCAAGTTCTCTGGCTTAAGATCACGATGAACTACCATATTTCTATGGCAATACTCAACACCAGAAATTATCTGTTTCCATCAAAACAATAACTTTGTATTGAGATATTGATATAGCCATCAAGCTATAGTTTATTGCAATAACTCACTTTCTGTGTGGCCTCAAAGCAGAATTACTGGAAATTACTCAACTAAACTACTTGTATCGTGGAGCGGATAATGATTTCCAAAGGAATGGAGAGGAACAATACCAAAATGGGGAATGGCAGGAATACTACAGTAAATGTGAATATCTCAGAAGTAATGATAAATAATATCTAACGTGATCTCTTATTTCAATACAATGGGCAAATGGAAACATCAGCAGAAAATGGAAACATCAGCAGAAATTATAATAGATAAGAGATATCACATTACTTGTTGAAAGAAACCGCGAGCCTCATCCTCCTGCAGTCTTCCCTTTTCAACAATGTAATCAAACAACTCGCCCGTCTTCACATATTCCATCACGACATATATGTCTGACGCTGTCTCTATGACCTCATAAAGGCGTATGATATGAGGATGCATGAACAATCTCAATATCTTGATTTCTCGTCTAACTGCGATAAAAAGAAAAAGAAAAAGAAAAATTGGGAGATCCAAGGGAGACCTGATACTTTCATGTGTACATAATGACAAACTAACAATGAAAACAAAATGAAAAAGGCAGGATTAAAACTTCCTCGTTGAACATTAAAATATATATGCCTGTAGAAAATAGCCTTCTAACACCCAAAACATCAACCACCACTACCAACAAGACATTTAAACTGGTTTCTTTGTCCTTATAATACTCCAACACACATATGCAACTTATGGGAGACATTGCCTAGGGAATCTTATAACCACACATTTCCTAAACAACTGCTTCATAAAAGGGAGTGTAAACCTCTTTCAAATGCCTTCAGTAAAGCATAATATTTGCATCACTTTGGTAGAACCAACAAATAACTATAAGCGGAGTTTTGGCATAACAAAGTATAGTGAATATCCCAGGGAGAAAATAAGGGCAGGGTCAAAAAAAAGTGCCAAAGCTAAACCCGTTTGGGGAACAGGAGTTGAAGGGCCTCTCACATCCTACAGGATTGATCATTATTTGTTTGTACTATGCACAGATATTATACTAAGAATTTTTCTCACTACCAAGGAGATGAGGTGAACCCTGTTGACTTCCCTCCCTCGGTGGGAGCAGTAATCCTTTATCCCACACACTTGTGCGTGTAAATTTTGAGAGATATGAATACAATACACTTACCAAAAAAAACCCATAAACAATTGAAAAAAATGATCTCTGGATTCCTTTAATTTATGCAGCCAACTTCACAATAAATGATATACCCGCAATGAGGAACACAGAGGGATAAAAGATATACATGACACATCTCTAACGCTTTTTAAAAAGAGGTGAATATCTGGTGAAAAAAATGAACAACCAAATCATAATGCACATGACTAAACTTCTGATTTTTCTATAGCTAAAAATATAATCCATTGGGATTTTAAATGATTTTTTATGACAAACTAGCAGACTAATCACTGCCTATAGAATGGTCTTCGGATCCTGTGGAGCTAATCAGGGACATAGGAAGGGACCTGCCATGTCTGGCTGGTGGTGGTAGCAAACTGACCTGTTCATTACTCAGTTTCAGCTTTCACGAAGCCAAGGGTAGCTATTTGATTCATCTACATTGGACAGATGAACAATAAGGAATGAGGGTGCACTATATATTGGATCTAAGTTCATCTTAGAGACCGCCAAAAATATAAAACACAAGGCCAGAAAAACAAAATAATCAAACATGTCAAAGATAAATCCAATTCCTAGTCATATTTGATTGGAAGATTGCCAACAAGGGAGCACACAACTTGTCCTTTTCTAGCCAATGTTCTAAAAAGCGCTAGGCGCTAGTCGGGCAGTTGAATGAGGACTAGGGATTAATCGGCTAGGCGGAAATTAATCGGTCAGTACAAAATAATACATACATGTGTATATGTGTGTGTGTGTATAATACCTAAATATTGAAAAAATAAAATAAACTAAAGAAGATGAATGACATGGCATATAGATATTCATGAAGAGAACGTGTAACTATCACATAGATAAATCATGAAGAGAACATAAGTAGAATCATACAAATAATCATGAAGAGACAATATGCAAGTGCATCTATGACTTAGATAATACCTAACTAATAGGTGCAACTATAACATACTACATAGATAATAAAGAAAAAATGTCAGCAATTAAATAATCCAAAAAAATTTTGATTTTTGTATGCAACAAAATATTTTTTTTAGGCCGCCTAGTCCCCGCCTAAACCCGCCTAGGCGGCCGACCGCCTAGACAAGCGATTATGCCTTAGGCGATGCGGAAAGGCCCCGCCTACGCCTAGGCGGCCGACTAGTCCCCGCCTAGGGCCGCTTTTTAGAACACTGTTTCTAGCAGAAAAGGAAAAGATCCACATCACTCTTCAACGAGCAAAAATCTTTCATCTGGATGTTTTATTTGGGAAGTTAAAGTGGGGAACATGAGTCCGAACTACATGAAATATATATTTAATTTGTATACGCTACACTGTCAAAGCCGGCAACAAAAGAATCGACACACAAGATGAAGCAAACTTTTACAATTTAGCACTAAAAATTATGCATACCAATTTATGTTGTCTTCGTAATGACACCCTCAAATATATGAAAAATGCCGTGATGGAAAATCTGAGTTCTTAGCTAGGGATGCTTATCGTTATGAAATTTTTTTAAAATAACCACATATTTATTTCATTCAGTGATATGATCTATTCTACAAACTAGAAAACTGTGGTCCTAAGTAATGCTTCCGTACCTTTCTCCTCCATATCCATGCTCTTTATCTTTCTTCGGTTGAGGATCTTGATGGCAACCTTGTGTCCAGTCAATGCGTGCTCAGCAATTTTCACCTTACCGAATGACCCAATGCCAAGGGTCCTCCCTATCTTGTAATTAGGCAGGAACATATCCGTGCCACTTCCACCTCTGCCAATTGGTCCTTCCATTTTGCTGAGAAAAAAAAAGCACAATCAAAGAAAATTAGATCAAAACGCATGTGCACATGGGTCAATGAAAACGTGAATTCATAGAAGCCTAGATGAAAAAAATCATAAAATTTTCACCCCACTATATATAAGATCCAAGCAAACAAAACCAAAATATCTGTCATCATGAAATTAATGAGAAATTTTCATGTCTTACAAACTTTTAACAGGCTCAAATTTTAGATATCAAGAAACCATCAACCGCCTATCGACATCCGATAATTGGGTGGGAGATTCAAAACATAATTTTTTACATGTCCATTGTAAACAGCAGACATTAATTCAACTTAGTTCATACTTTCATAAACTAAACAGCTTAACATGAAAACTAAAAACATTCTCCATCTAGAACAACGAATATATATGACTTAACCTATAAATCACATTAAATAATTTCCCGTCCAAGTACAGTCACCAATAAAAAAAATCAACTAACAACATTACATCCATACTTTTTCATAATTTTTTTGCATATCATTCAAAATCCGTACACGAAAAGTTAAAAATCAACAACATTATCGTCTTATAATCTAAAATAAAACCCTAAACAAACTTTGAATAATAGAAAGTTGCAAAACCCTAATTTTTCATGAATTCTCTTCCGATGCCAAACGTAATCCATCAAATTAACTTAAAACGGAATCCAATCTTCATAAATCGCAAAAACTAGAACCCGAAACGAAATAAATAAATCAACCGCGCTTCAATTCAGAATCAAAGAATCCTAAATAAAACCCTAAACAAACTTTGAATAATAGAAAGTTGCAAAACCCTAATGTTCATGAATTCTCTTCCGATGCCAAACGTAATCCATCAAATTAACTTAAAACGGAATCCAATCTTCATAAATCGCAAAAACTAGAACCCGAAACGAAATAAATAAATCAACCGCGCTTCAATTCTGAATCAAAGAATCCTAAATAAACCCTCTTCATCAACTCTAAAAGAAACGTAAAACCCTAAAACGTTCCCAATCAAAAACCAAACGAAACAGAGATCGATTAAAAACGAACACAATCAAACACAGTATAAAAGCAAACACTCACCGATTCGATTTGCAGAAAAAAAAAAAATAACACACGTAACGATCTTGTCCGAGAGAGAGAGATTTGTGAGAAGTCACCGTCGTTTATATAGGCCTCTTCGATTTCATTGCGAAAAAAAAGGACCGTCGAATCATCGGTGGACCCTTCGTGGGTCCACCGAATTAACGGTCTTGGTTTTGTGCTTTTAGAAAGGTACGTCTGATCTGGGCTGGGCTTTGTTATGATCTACCCAGCCCAATAAAATATAGACCGTCTGATGGATGGACCCTGTTAATCCGACGGTCGGAAAACTCGTTAGATATGAAGAGCCAGACAAGGCATGCCAGTTAAGGATTACCAAAACTGTAGTTTCCTCTGTCAGTGTTTCCATACAATTAAATATTCTAAATCAACCGATTTTGATAATCTTTATATCCTTAATAAACGATTTTAGTAATATTAATTTCAAAATCCTATTTCATATTTTTAACACAGGGAAACAAAATTTTGAATTCGGATTTTCAGGAGTGAATATAACATATTTTCATAATAATGTGATGTTTATGAAAGATAGAGACAGAGAATTAAATTTGAATTACACAACTTTTCATCTTTCCAAAATTTTATAAAGAAAATATAACAAATATTTAATTCTTTTAAGATGTATTAATTATACAAATTAATTGATTTTATATAACATTTATTATATATAATTTTATAGGGTTAAAGACATCAAAATCCTTGCAAATATAAATAATCCTATATAAGTTCTTATCAAAGTTGGGGCAGATGTATAAGTCATTGAAACTCATAAAAAAACCCATATGCATTTCTGGTTTTAACAAAAATTAATCATAACCCAACATACCCTACTTAATTTTAACCTATAACCATAAAATAATGAAATTATCCTCAAATTTTTAACCATTTTCAAACAATACCTCAATGAAAAATGAAGAAACATAAAAAATATTACAATGATAATTTAATCTTTGCATGGACTAATTTGTTTTTATTATTATTTATGGAGACTATAATGTCTATACAATTATGTAAAGAAAAAATATTTTGTTAAAGTTGAATGAAATTTTAACTCAGGGATGATAATTAGGTATTTGTGAGTTTTCAGGTACTCATGTGTCTGCCCTAACTTTCACAGGGACTTATATGAGATTATTCAGGTTTGCAGGGAGTAGATGTTTTTAACCCAATTTTATAATATGTATCGTAACCATATATACACAATGTTTTCTAATTTTTTTAAGATAAGGATTAGGGGTGCAATTGATAGATAAGATGCCGTTAATTCAATTTTTTTTCAAATAAAACCAAGCGCGTTTCACATGTCTCTTTTTATAAAAACCATTCAAAATTTGGTGAATAATATTTTTCAAACATTAGATTTTTAACACAAAATTTCAAAGGAAAATGATATGTGCAACTCCTTATGTTGCCCTTTATTGCACTCCATGTCATTTAAATAAAAAAAATTATATACATTATCCCATTAAAATACATAATATTATACAAAATAAAGTATGTACTTTTTAAAAAAAAAATTTGTTTACTCTATGCACTATAATAATCTCATATATTATGATGATGCAATATATATTATATTATCATGGCTTATAAGTTGCTAGGATGCATAAAGTCATGTTGAAAAACTCACATTTGGATCTGGACAACCTCTAGAGAGGGGGGGGGGGGGCTAATACCATCCCATAAGATATTCAACCCACCCCCTTAACTAACCCACCACATCCAAAATTGATAAAAACTAACCCAACCCCTCTTTATATATGTCCCACTGATGAGATCATCCCTCTCTCCATCGGTTGAATCTCCTCCTCCCCTCTCTCTCCATCGATGTCGATTTTTCTCATCCCACCGGCGTCCGTTCTCTCCCCGGCGGTGTCTCGTCTCCCGGTGGCACCACTCCAGTTCCACATCATGATTATTGCTTCCAGCATCCACCATTCCGACACTTCATATGGATAGAAGAAGGTTAGGTCTCTTTTTTTCGATTTTTGTTTTTCTACATGTTATATTATATGCTTAGATCACATTTATGCTAGATTTGTTTGTATAAATTCTATATAAGAAACCCTAGATTTGTTGTTTGAAGCATAACCCTATTTTTAGGGTGGTTGGTGAAATGCTTGATTGGAAATTGTTTATTGTAAGTGATTTTATGTGTATAGAAATGTTTATTTCATCTTTTATGTGTATAGAAATGTATATGGAAGTGAATTTATTTTTATGAAAAAGTGTATGGAAATGAAGCATAACCCTAGAATTTTTTTTGAAACATAACCTTGTTTATGTGTATGAAAGAGATTTGATGAGATAAAGAAATGTTTATTTTATTTTTTTCTACTTAGAGGAATATCAGACAGAGAAGTAATTAAGGTCTAGTTTCACAATTCCATGATAAATCAAGTAGTAATATGTGCCCTAGCAACTAGCAACCCTCATCACACATAATGACCTTTTTTCAATCTTAGTGTGAATGTTGTGTTGTTATTTAATAGTTGTTTTGTCTAATTGCTAGTTTTAGGTTAATTTTTTGACACAAATGTGGAATGTCCAATAAATAATGTTCATTAGTTACATTTGAAGTACTTCAACAGTTTATGGTGTTTGGTTGTGTATTATGTGAAACAAACCACTTTACATGGATTTTTTTTTTATTTGATGAGCTCCATATGCACGAGTATTAAAGATTTTTTCGATGCAATATGGATCTGAAGGAACATGTTCGACCTACAAGTTGCAATTGGAAGAGTAAATCAAAAGATGCACATTTAAGTTCTCAAAATATTGTTAAGGACCAACAAGAAGAGGAAATGGTGGTGGAAGATGTAGAGGAAGATTCAGAGATCGATGAGGCTAGTTGAGCACTAAATTACATCCATGTATCAAAGGAAAATGTAAAAATGATAAGTGATCTATGTACTTGTTTTGGATATGATGGCTACCAGATTCGAACTTAAAAAATTATGAGTTAATGAATTTTAAATGTTACCATGGCTATTAGGTTGTGAGTAATTCCTTGGCTGAGGAATTCATTAATGTGCAATGTTATCGAATCTTATTCAAAGTTAATAAATGTAGTTCTTTTATTTGAAAACATATAAATTTAGTATCAATGAGTTTGAAATGTACTTGTTGAATGGATAGGTTTTGAGCAATTGTTGGTACAGGCCTGAATCAACTAACAGTTTTCCTTGTCTGCTTGGTTTGACACTAGTAATGTCGACAATATTAGATTTTTTCGACAGTTGTATTGTCGAATCAAGACAGTAGGTCCAGTACATACATCGACAGTAGTAATGTCGACAATATCAACATCTGTCGACATTTAGATTGTCGAATGAAGCAGAACAAAGATAATATGTTCAGTACATTCATCGACACTAGTAGTGTTGACAATATCGGCAATAAGTCTAGTACATACATCGACAATATTAGTGTCGATAATATCAACGTTTGTCGACATCTTAATTGTCAATTCAATGAGTGGGGTGGGTTAGATTTACATGGGGTGGGTTGTGAAGGAGTGGGTTTAGTTACATTCATAAATTAATCACAGTGGGTGGGGTGAATATGTTATGGGGGTGGTAATAGCCCCCCCCCCCCCCCCCCCCCCAACAAGAGAGAATCTCTAATAAGGTGTAGGACGGCCCAAACATCAAAAGCCCAATAAATCAACAGTCCTTATTTTGTGTCTCTGATTCAAATCCAATTGAATTGGCTAGATCAACTACATTCATCTCCTTAACCAAAGGAATGGTTTTCACTAAAAAAATAATTAGTGGAACATAAACTCATTTTAATCAAGAAATGGTCAAAACCCAAGTTTTTCCTACACTTGTTTTGGTTAAGAATTGGTGTTGCACTTATCTGTATTTCCTTGTTAATATACTGAGGATTTAAATTTTGATATTGAATGCCTTTTGCGGAATTTTTAAGTGGTTGTGAATTAAAAGATTGACTACCAAGGCCTTGTTTGGTTCGTGTCATTCTATGATGGAATTTGATTCCATATGAGACTATCAAGAAAGTGTATAAAATGTTAGTGTTAATCTTAATGGTAATTGTGGACCCCATTGAAATTAAAATTATCCATATGAGAAAATATGGTGGAATCAGATCCTTACCCTTTGTGGTGGTAATCTCAAATTTCACTAGGAATCCTAAATTAGATTACTGCTATACCTTTTTACAAATTAATGGAATTACTACTAATGTCCCTTCTAAATTAAATAGTCTTATCTTCTTTTTCTCCCACCACCCATATAATGGGTTTATATAGTCATTTTGATTTTTTTAACTAAAAAATTATGTTATAATTTTTATATGTGATGTGAAAAATCTTAACTGTGTATTAGATATTAATTATATTTTTAATTTTAGTTTTTATTTTTATAGATGAGTTTAGATATTATTATAATCGGTATAATATGTGATGTGTGATGTAGGTTTAAGCCTAAAACAATACCTTCAAATCCTAATTCCTAACTAATAAAATTGGTTATTTAGTTTTTAGGGGAGTTCATAATATTCAACTGATTTGAAAAATTACTATTATTATATGTTTAATTACATAAGTGGTTATTTTATTTATTTGCATTCATTAAATATTTATAAAAATATTTATAAAAAATGTATTCTATTTTTTATTATTGTGATATAGGTAAAGAAATAAGTTTTACAAGTATATATATAATAGTAAGAATATTTTAGACATTTAAATCAAATTTCTTATCATTTTCCATATCCAAACGCTTGAAAATGATTCCTCCGAGAAATCCACTAGTGAACCAAACAGTCCGATGGAATCAGGATTCGTGGTAAAATAATTCATAGTAAATTGATTCCTAGTAAAGTGATTTCATCCAAAAAAATGACACGAACCAAACGGAGCCCAAGTGTTGTTTGATCATCTTATATGATTAAGAATTGGTATGACAATATATGCAGAAGTACCCCCAAAATCCGAAAAATGCTGCCTTTTGTGATACTTGCAATGTTTTTAATTGAATTTAAGTTTGGAATCGAAGGCAATTTGTGAAAGTTTTTAGAGGGTTGTGCTTTCTATAGATTTGAGAGGGTAGCAGAAATCGGTCACTCCCATTTGTTTGATTTGTGCTGTCAATCGGTTATTATTGAGAATGGCAGATGAAAATTTTATTGACAATCACATATTGGGATCACAACTTTTAACCATCTTATATTGACAATCACATATTGGGATCACATATTGGAATTACTTCTTTGATTGTGTCAAGCTTGCTTCTTTCAAAATATTGATTGAAATGTGATGATGATTTGATGTCTAGTAGCGAAGGTTTTACCAAGTATGTTGTAGATGATCAGGTGAACCTTCTCAATCGGTTAAAGGTTGTGCATTTGCACATATTTGCATCTGAACAATGGAATGGCTCTCAGATCAAGAAATGCTACAGGCATTATTCTAGTACATGTTGATCCCTGATTTTAGTTTGTTATTTTTTATGGGTCAGTTTTATGACAATGATTTTTTTACACAGAAATTATTTGGAAAGCGCGACCAACTTGATACATTATTCATGGCATTGCAAAACCTTGATATAGTTCAAGTCAATGAAGATCTTTCAAGCAATTGTCTTTTTTACTTAGGATGAATAAATTCTCATATCCTTGCAAGCATTTCCATTGGCATTCAACTTTTGGAAAAATTAAATATATCCGATGCTGATCAAAGAGGCCAAATTACTGCTGCAAAAGGAGAAACTGTGGGCTTTTCTAAAAGTGCCATGAAGAGAAGGATTTCCTCTAATGAAGAGGCACTGTTAGGTCGGATTCAAGATGATAAAGCTGCTCACATTATGGTAATGGTTGGCAAAGAAGCTCTTTGTGATGAAGCTCTTATAGGAGATCTTCTGAAGGCCGGAGCTACTGTGATCCAGATCAATTGTGCGCATGATGACGCGAGAATCTAGAGTGAAATTATAAGCATTGCGAAGAGTAGCTCGTAAAAGCTGGAAATCCCATGTCGGATCCTCATGGATTTAGCTGGGCCAAAGTTGAGGACTAACCCACTGCACGAGTGTAATTTCTCAAGCTCAGGTCTGGTTGTAGTCCTCCTACTCACTTGACTCCAGATGCAGTTATATATTTGAATTATGATTATTTCATTCGTAAGGTCAAAATTGACAGTACTGTTACATTCATCGATTGTAGAGGGAAAAAAAGATCACTGGATATCTGTTGGTGGTTCAGGATTTCTGGCAGAGTGTGTGAGAACTGCTTATGTTGGGTCAGGGACCAAGTTGTATGTCAAGGAAAAGAAGAAGTCACTTAAACTTGGTAGTGTAGTGGATGTTCATGCTTTGGAGCAAATTGGAGTAAGAGTTGGAGATTTGCTTACCATACATAGATATCTAAGCATACCTTCGGATGAAATGGGCAAAGCTGCTGTTGGATCTCCTCGAATAACATGTCGTCAAGCCGTCTCTTTGACTCTTTCAAACCTGGTGAGCGCATTGCCTTTGGTGATGGAAAAATCTGGGTATCACCTAAGGAGTGAGCACATCAGAGATCATTGTGTCAATCACTCATACCAGTCTTAAAGGACCAAAGCTTGGTTCAGAGAAGCCCATCAACATTCTTCATAGTGAAGTTCAGCTTGAAGGACTCACTTCAAAAGTCATTGTTGATCCTGATTTTGTCACTGCCAATGCTGACATGGTTTGGGATATCTTTTACCCGAGATGTTTGTGACCTTGCCATTGTTTAGCATGAGATAGAGAACCAAAGGCTGCGAAAACTGGGGGTTGTACTAAAAATAGAAACCTGGGGTGCTATTGAGAAGCTGTCACAGTTACTATTGCAGGCAATGCAAATGCGTTTATAACTGATCATTTGAAATCTCAGGTCACGTTATTTTAAAATAATGTAACAAAACATGTATCTCTAAAAAATAAAATCAATTTAAATATAAATTTTGTAACACAATTAAAAAAAATTACATTTTTTATTTAAAGAAACATATATTTTATTGACAAAGTAACTACATGTAACAACACCCAATGCAATATCAGGATCATCATATTCCAGCTTCCTAGTAAATACTTTATACAGAAATTCTACATCCTCAAAGAATACACAACTACTATACATCAAGACAAGCTAATATAAATATACATGTGAACAATCAAACTAAAAAGAAGAGAAAAAAAAAACAAAACATCTTAAATTACTTAGATTTTAAAAAAAAAAAAAAAAAAAAAAAAAAAGAAACAGCAATACCAACACAAAATCCTACCAAGAGACCAACTGTGAGCATCACTTCTCTTCAGCAGTGAAATCAGGCTCCGCCGGCTTCTGCAACATTATCGCGGGCAACCTGTCCTGAACCCGTGCCTTGCGCGCCCCGTTCTTCCGCAACGCCCTGAGAACATTCGCTGTAAACCGCGATGCATATATGGTGGCTCCGAGACTCGGAGAGCCACCAGCACTGCTCCCACCGCCCTTCGCGAGCACCACCTGCAACCTCTCCTCCTCTTGCAGAGACTCCTCGAGCTTCCTTTTCGCATACCTCCTCCATGCCACCTGAATGAAACACGCAGCCCAAGTCCTCCACTGAGGCGAGTAGAACCGGAAGGTGTGTCGGAGTTGCTTGCTGTGGAGCCTCCGGAATTGGGAGGCGACAAATTTTAGGTCGTCCGCCATTAATGCGAAGGCCTCGACCTCAGAAAGGGCTTTCACGGTACGGGTCGAGGAGGGAAGGTTGGAGGAGGAGTTGGGGTCAAGGGCCCATGTGAGGAGCTCCTCGCCGCAGAAATCTCCCGCTTTGAGGTTGTCGGAGTTGAAGAATCCTGTTCGGCCACCGTTGGTGGTGAAGCTCTCCAACCTCCCACGCATTATGAAGAGCATCTCGTCCACCGGGTCTCCCTCACGAATGATGAAGCTGTCTTTGGTGTATAATACAGGTTTCAGGCGGTCACACATGGCGTCCAGGAGCTGGTTGTCCATCTTTTCGAACATCGGGACCTAGAGAAAAAGTTTATGGAAGGATTGAGGAAATTGCCTGGATTATTATTGTTATTCATCATCAGTATTGCTATTGTATTGTTGTTATGTTATCCTTATTGAAATGAATAATTATTATGTAATTGATTCTAGGGTGACCATGCAATTGAAATATTAAAAAGTGGGTAGGCTAATGATATGGCTAATATTTAGACTAAGATGGGAGAAAGGACTCACTCTCATGAGAAGGGCTAGACAAAGATGAAGCTTTATGTCCCTCCTGAGATCCTTGGGAAGGTTTTGAAGCAGATTCTCTTCATTGACTCCTCTTGTTTCCTGCCATCTGTACTGCTCGTGTCGACGGATCCGCTCCCTCAGACCATCAGGAAGTAAACGGTGAGACATCCACTGCTCTGCATCTCGTCTTTTCACCCTCATTTCTTCTATTCTCACAGTGGTGGATTGCAGATATGTCTGTAACAGTAGCATATTTACATCAACCCAGTAGACAAAGGAAAGTACATAATCCTGAATGTAATAACCTGATTCGTGATGATGATAAAATTTATTTCTAATTAATGGAATTATATTCGGGGCAGGCACATTTATTTGGAAATTATACAGTGTGCAACCAAGCATGTCAGTCGAGGACAAGAAAATTGGCCTAGCCCCATCCTGCCAATTGATTTTGATTTAACTGCAATGTGCAAGGCCCATTTCAAAAAAAAGAAAAGGAACCCTTTGTAAGAATAGCTGTACACAGGTTTCCAAAAAATCTAGAAGCCTTGTATCATATGTTCCAATGTGGACCACATATTTGCCTGCACAACATTTTGTTTATAAAAGGTCTGAGGACAGAAAGCATGTGTGCCTAAACTGGGAGAAGCATTATTCAGTGTAAATATAACAAAGACATGCAATGTCAGAGATGGACATGGGTTATCAGACAGATGTAGGATTCTTGGACACATGCCTCTCCACAAAGTTATTTGTGTTGTACATGGAGTCTGTGTAAAGTGTTCAAATAAAACTGCAAGTTCCATGTATATTACATGCAAGTGCTCAGGACTCCATCAAGTCTGCAACTATACCCAGAAAAAGCCCAAACCTTACTTTATGGAATACATCCAAGGGTGTTGAAAACCAAGTCATTAATGCAGTCGTTCAGGCAATCTTAACCTAGTATACCCTTTCTCTAATCTAGGATATACTAAGTTAGGCCAATATACAATGGGTTAGGGAAAGTTAAAAAGATATGCATTCAATTCATTTGAGTATATATTTCATTTTTTTTAGAAGATGTGCACTTCATTAGACTAAGTATATACCTTCAGAAAAATTGAAAACATCTTGGGACTGTAAACTGACAGCAGGAATGACTGGCCCTAACACTTTCCTATATGTATTCTGCGTGCAAAGAAGCCCAATGTTATAGGTAACACTAAATAGTACTGAATAACTGGGCACCATTCTTAAATCCAATCTCTTTTTGCAACATCAAAAAATTGAGCAGTTTACTAGCACACAGGACATTTTACAGGCAGTATAACATGAATTTACAAAGCACGGACACTTCTCTCGAGCCTCCGTACCCGTGTCGGACACATGTATGACACGGACACGCGCCCGACACGTGTCGGACACGGCCCCGGGCATGTCCTGTAAATTCCCGAGTCCTGGGCCGTGTCCAGACCAGAAAAACCCAAACAGACAGCCCAATTGTCCAACCCATTTAAAATAGCCCAAGTGCAACCCATTTAAACAAAACCCAAAACTTGAAAGGGAAAAAACAAAACACAAACATAGATCACAAACAAAACACGAAACTGTATCAAGTATGGCTATTTTGTTTTTGAAGCATTTTGAAAAAAATTATGGAACATTTGACTTCAAATGGATAAACAATATATATTTATTATATTAATTATTTGTCGTTGTGTCCGTGTCGTCGTATTGCCATATCCCATGTCCAACGTCCATGCCACATTGACATGAATCAATTTAGATCTATGCAATTGCAATATGAATATGTTATCTGCCCTGCATAAATTTGAGATAATTGATGACTTGACTACCATTTCTTATTTTCAAAATTCCATTGGATGATCATCAATTAATTTGAATGAGTAATGACAGAAAGTTCAGAGAAATAGCGTTGAGACTATTTGGAATATGCAAGACATTAGTGGGTTTCTAATACAACTAAGATCTTTCTAGATTGTTGAAGTCTGTTTTATTTCCTCAAATATGAACCTGGTACCAGTTGCCAATGTGATCTGGCACCATCTTATGTAATAAATGGTATTTCTACCAATGATGCCCGTGAAAGCATTTTAGAACTATGAAACATGAGGAACAGGTAATGTCTGCTACTAACCTGAACATTTCCAATAAGAAGTGAGAATAAAACCAAGCCAGAGATTGAAATAACAACCGCAAAGGCGATCTCCCAAACATATGTACTGGTCTTTAGATTTTGGCCGAGAGAACTGCAAAGTATTAACCATGACAACCACGTGTCAGCCACGAATAAAGGCACTGCAACTAACAGATACAGCTTTTAATGCATCCATCTATACATAAATGTGTCTGCACATACAGCTTATAATGCTTACTCTGGGAATATCATGGGGTAAGGGGGTCCTTTGTGAAGTTCACACTGGTCAGCAAATTACTAATAGTTGCATAACTACTAGAATATGTTTATTAGACAGATAAAAATCCCATTACACAGTGCGGCCCCGCATATAGCAGGGTGCAGGGAAGAGAGAGATTGGATATAGTCCTAGGCTTTCACATTCTCCCCCTTCCCCTTTACATTACTCCAAACAATGACTCCTATTTAATAGACAAATAAATAAATAAATAATTTGAATGAACCATATGAAATGTATGCACAAACCTCAGATTTTGTAGTCCCCACCAAAAGCAGTAAAATAGCTTCTGAGGAAAATCTCTTGATTTCACAACACCAGACTGAAGAGCTGACTGGTATATTCCAAAGTTGAAAAATGTACCATTTGTGCTGTCCGGTAGGATAACTGGGCAAAAAGTATTCAGAAAGCTATTTCCTCTACTTGGGTAGTCACCACAGTATAAAAATAAAATATTGCATTTATTAATCTTGCAGGCCTTTCTCCAGCATGTGTCTTCGCGCTCAATTGAAAGCAGGTACCAAAGGGCTCCAAGCACCTGATAAGATACTCTCATAAAATTGTGGACAGAGAAAGGTAATTCAAACAAATACAACTTTCTAGTAATAAGCAATCTCATTAAAAATATTTTAATTTCCATTATACAGTAGGCATATACACTCACGCATGTGGATATCATTTTTCACAACAACAATACCACATTTTAAAAAGGTACTGCCCTGCTTAACCAAAAAAGATTGCCAGGGCCTGCAAATATTAGTAGAAACTATATAAATGAAACCTAAATAGAGTAGTCAGAGCATTTTCACAAGAGGATTGCTTGCTTTAAAGTTATATGTGGCCATTTCTGTTATGATAATTTGAATGATGTGCTGCTGTCTAGAAGAATTGTATGGAAAATGTTAGAAATGTAGAATAAAGAACATTGATTAC
Organism: Acorus calamus; assembly: GCA_030737845.1. Taxonomy (NCBI): domain Eukaryota; kingdom Viridiplantae; phylum Streptophyta; class Magnoliopsida; order Acorales; family Acoraceae; genus Acorus; species Acorus calamus. The sequence continues at coordinate 1,911,276 of CM060860.1, forward strand.
ACGCTACCCCACGGTCTCAAAGCCTTTGCATTACTTGTAAATTTTAATTTAATAAATCTAAGAACAGATTTAGAGAACTTATAATTTACAAACCAATCTTACATTCACATGCATGATGCATTGTTCATTAAAAAATTGGAGTTACATATTACTCTTCAGAGACTAAAGGGTTATACTGCGATGGATGCAAGATGACGTGAAATAGAGGATCCCAGATAATATGAAATCCTTATGCCACCAGAATTACCAATGCCAATAAACATTGGCAAGTGCACATCCTAAACAGATATTTAGTTCAAATAATCCTATCTTATGCAGGTTGATCTACAGAATAATCAATTTCTCGTAGGGGTGCAACTTGGGTGGGTTGAACCCGACTCAACCTAACCTGTGGGCGGGTTTGGGTTGAGGTTTTCAAATGTGAGTTTGAACCCGACCCAAACCCGAGATAATCCGAATCTAATTCGGGTCAAGTTCTAGTTGGGGGGTTGGGTTACGCATGCCCAACCCGAACCTGAAGATATGAAATCTATTGTGACGTCTTGTTTATGCCATTAATAAAATAATGGTTGCAACAATGTACTTGGTGTTCTTTTCCTGATCATATTCATCTCTCCATGTGTTCTTGTTGTGAAATGATTTTTGCTTGCATCTCCATTTATTTACTTTTTTGAATTTTTTCTATGTTTGGGTATTGGAAGAAATAAAGAGTGGGTGTGTGGATTGAGATTGAGGGAGATTTCCTGTGAGTCAAATGGTGAGTTCAAAAGTATGTTGGGATCAAAGTGCACAAGTGGTTTTAATTTTTTTTTTTTTACTACCTTCATCTCACCCAATCCATGCAAATTCATATAATTTTATTTTTTTGATGGGTCATCCATATAAATATTAATTATAAATACAAGCAGTCACGATGCACTTTAAAGACACAATAGAGAGTAAACCCAAGCCCAACCCGACCCAAACCCGCGGGTCAAGATCGGGTTCGGGTTGGAAACTCAGGTTGAGGTCAGGTTTGGTATTCACTTGACGGATTGGGCTTAAAAAAACCCCTTAACCCGACCCAACCCGCCCGAGTTGCACCCTAATTTCTTGCCATGTCAGGAAGATACAAGATAATAAAAAAAATATGCTAGCTATACAATGTAGTATATCAAATTCCAAGCAAGACGGGAAATATACAGTTGCATGAATAAGTACACCTAAAGAACAAAGAAAATATGTAATATGAGAAGGGAAAGGACAGAGGCTACAACTCTAAGTATGAAATGCTAAAGTCCATAGGCTGTTACTTCCAAATTAACAGTTAAGAATTCATCAATGAATCCATTCATACTCTTCATTTGGTTGTACCATTGAGCTTCTAATCAATGGTACCTGATGATACTGCTCACCTTCTCTCTGAAAAGGAAAGTCCACTCCAAGTGGAGGAATTCACTAGTTCCTACATGAGCAGATCTCAGCTTGGGATGCATACTGAGAATATTACAAGATTCTAATGAAGATGGCAGTGGTGGTCTGGTGGAAACAGAAAGTGGAATCTATTTGATAATGGGTGGACTAGTGAATAATAGCACATTTTTACGTCCCTTAACCTCAGTGCCTGCTTCCCTCTTTCTCTACTTTTGCATGCCTTAATGGACTATCATTCATTATTTTTTGAAAGTATCCTGACCATCTGCCTTTTGTTTTAAGGTCTTAAACCAAATGTTATGATCCACACTCCTAATAGATCTAACACAGAGAATTAGTAATATAGTAATTGATGCTCAATTGAAGTTAATCATTAGTTTGATAATTTTTGACACTGATACATGAAGAACAATAATTTAGTAACATAATCTGTCAAATTATAAATAAATAAAAGGCTGACAATAATCCTACTTACATGACTTGCAAGCATGTAAAGAAAAAGATTTAAGGCAGCCCCAGCCCATGCCGTTTCTGCCATTATGCCAGCTGACCTTCTGACTTCCCCATATAATGGAATTACACGGACAAGCCTAGGAACATACTGTAACAGTACAATAAAAAACAACAGGTTCTTTTCATTCCGTGCTACCGGTCCTCTGAACTTCGATTTTATAATTACAATGGCTACCTGAACAGAGGAAAATAATTCAATAAAGCAGTTCTCAACTCTCAAGACAATTAAATCATGACAGATTGACAATTGAATCTTCATGGATTGATCAATATGAAAAGAACCTGTGAATGAAATCTGGAATATAAGGGAAAGAGAAAAAACAAAATATTGTTGAATCAGAATCTTCTGGCACTTTTTGAACTAATTATAACAACAAACAACTATGATTAATGATTTAAAAGCCAATTACATTAATCACGTACATAAACTGTAAAATATCACTTCATTATGACTGAAAAGAAACTAGGAAAGCCTCAGGAAAAAATAAGTAGACAGAAATAACAAATTCAATGTTGAAATAGAATCTCATACCTGTGGGAGAGGAAGAACAGCGAGAACATCAATAAGGAAGTAGGATGACAAATACCGCTTGGCTATAGCCATGCGATTTGTGACTAGCTCGCCCCTTCCAAATACTCGAGAAGAGGGAGCAATGAAACCTGTCTGGAACTGGAGATATATATGAAGTATGTAAAAGATATCAGAGAATGACCGCAGGACGCTTGCCGTGATCTCCATCCCATGATCCGTACCAAGGCATTGGTTATCTCCATCTCCTTTGACAACCGGGATATAGAAGAACAAAGGGTCCACGGACAACGCAAGCACACATGACAGAACAAAGATCTTGTTCCATTTCTGGAGAAATGGTCCTTGAGGATCAAATACGCTCTTCTGTGGTTCCAGTTCCAGTTCCTCCTTTGGTGATTCTTTTGAGATACGAAAGCGGGAAATACTGGTCTTGATTTGTCCAACTCCCCGTCGGAATCCTGACCAGATGGTCTCGCGTGGTGACGGTCCCTTCCTCTCGTTTCCTAATAGCCCCCTATCCGAGCTGAATGATTTTTCTGAAGTCCAATCCCGGAACCTGAGAATCATGTAAAAACTATTTAAAAAAAGAAACTGAGTCCACTTAGAGGGGGATATTGGATAGCCATCGAAGTTGAAACTAAAGAAATCAACTGGCGGTGCTCTACAAGTGAATGCATCAATGCCTCTGGCTCAAAATAATGACTTGGATTTACTTGGACTTATTCTTCTCTATATATAGGAAAAACAGGGTTTTTTTTTCACTTCTGCTTTCATGCTAGAATAAACCAGCACAAAGTTCAATTCCACAATATAATTTTCATATTCTAAGAAAGGATTGATACAACCACTATAGAACCTCAGAATCCTTAAAACAAATGTCAACACAATGAAATTTCAGGTCACTCAATGATCAATCCATGAAACCTCAACAAAAGGTCAATCATTTCATCACGCCATGATCAATCCAGGCAGAGCGCCTCGTCTACAATTTTTAGGTTTCCAAATGCAATTTTTCTTCCTCTCCAGGCTCTATAGCCGAACTCATCAAACAATAATAAATAAATAAAAACTCCACCAATCACCATATATTTCTCAAATTTCAACACAGAAATCTTACAATCGATTATCAAACGCTTAACGTCAATAAAGATGGATTTCAATCTCAGATAACAAGAGAGATAGAGAGAGAGAGACCTCACGAATTTCTCCTGATAACTCATAACGAAGCGCCGATCAGCGGAACCGGATACCGACGTTAGACGCAGCCGGTCTTTGCACCGTCGAAGAGGATAAGAGAGGCCTCTCCGCCGTCAAGAAACATCAGCTGCTGCTCCGAGTGAGCGCGATTTCTGAGCTAGGGCTTCGAAAGGGAGAGATATTAAGGCGAAACAACCAGAGAGAGGTACCGAGCGAAGCTTCGTCGATGCTTCAAAGGGGCGGAGACTCTCTCCACCAAATCTTTCGAGATTTTCGAATAATAAAATAGAGAGAGAGCGAGCGAGATGAGCGAGAGAGAGAGAGAGTGAGAGGGACGAGTTGACGATAAATGGTCCGTGCGAGTCCGGACAAAACCGGCCCCACCTCCGCCTCTGCGGGGCCCACTTCGGCTACTGATGCTCCGTTCTTCCCACGGAAGACGACATTTGTTTTTTTCACCCTGTAAAATTTCGTATTTGTATGGACACCTTTTCAACGAAATTTTTTTATATCAGTCCATACTCATGGGATTTCTATTGGTACGTGTCGACGACACAAGTTTATCAAAGAGTAAAAAAATTTCTTTAATTAAAAAATCATTGATAAAAATTCTATTAATACATTTCGATGACATATGTTGTCCATCTAGACATGTATTTATAAAAATCTCATCAATATATGTTGATATAAAAAATTTTCATTTTTTCATCATGTCTGCTCCAAATTTGCACATGTAATTAATATAAAAACAAATACAAATATTGAAGTCATGAATAATATTCATATTTGACATGATTATGTGTGTGTTAGTGCGTATAAATGAGTAAATTACTTTATTTTTCTTATTGTTCATATAAAAAGACCATCCCAATTTTTAATATTTATTGTCATTTTTAAACATAAAATATATATGTCCAATCATCCAAAAATGTCAACATAAGGCACCTTTTAGAACACTATTGAAAAAATTGCTTTTTGAAAAAGTTGCATTGGGTTGGGGGCGCATGAAACAGTCCAATTGTGGTTTTTTTTAAAAAAAAATGTGTTTTTTACCATTTATAACTACCTTTGTGTTTTACGTTTTTTTATTCTTTTTGTTTGTATATGAATTTGAAGAAATAAGTTTCTATAAACTCATAAATTCATATTGAAATGCTACCTAAATCTCAAGAAAGCCAAAAAGTCTATTGCCTGTATTTAGTTCACTTGGCTCATTAATTTGAAATATATAGGTAATATTTTGAATCTAAAAAATCCAATTTAAATATCAATAACAAAATCATAAAATTTAATTGTAGGTGCATATCCATTGACAAAGCTTGTTATTTGTTTACTTGTTTATAAACTAGGAGATCACATCGCCGATGCAAAGGGGGAGGGGGGAGGATTTTTGCCATCACAATGTGACCCGAGTGATTCCGGGTTGGTTCCATCCAGGGTAGACCCCTTATCTACTATGGGGGGATGGCATCGCTTCTCGGTTTTGTTTTTTCTTTTGCTTTTGAGTTTGTATTGTTTATTTTTGTTCACACCCCTAAGCTTCATTCAGACTTTGTAACTCCGATTGTACAATATAATTTGCGATAACAAGAGTTTACATTTTCATTAAAAAAAAATCTCATTTATATTTATGTAGAGAATTAAAACGAGATGGTTTAAATTTATCCCTTATTTCATTTTATGCAAGGATCCGAAGGACGTATGTGTAATACACATAAATATATAATTTTTGGAGGGTTAATTCAACAAATTTTACTTTGTGTTTGGTTTGAAGTTTGAATAGTCAGGTCGACTTGGACTCTCTTTTTATGGTTGACAGAAGGTCCATCGATTGGACGGTCAGGATGGCACACGTTATCTTTTTTGCCGTGAATGTCTGAGGGATAAATGTAGAATTTACGTGGCCTATTTACTATTTTGTCCCTGACTATTTTTATTATTTATCTTGCAAATCAAACCTAAGGTATCATCAATACCACCAGTATGTACTGTACGAATCACACAGCCTATGAATCAAATTGCACAACTAATTATAAGTAAACGTTTCATTCTCTTATTCGATCTAGTCATATTTTGATTTGATAAATACTATAAATATCTAATAGAAGAATGAAACATGTAATATTAGGTATGTCAACGTAGTGTGAAATCATTGTCGCTGGATTTTATAGTTTAATATAACAAAATATTCATGTGTTTCGCATATGAGATTGACAGGATTATGGCAGGTGACCAACCAAATCATGTCATAATTTATTGGATATTCATTTGCATGTATATGTCCTGCCCGTCCTATATTTGTTTTATTATCCAAGTCACCTTCACTGTACTAAGATTGCAAACAGATTTGTTCAAAAGGGGTATGATTTAGTTCTTATATATAATAGTCAACAGACCTCAGTTTGGGTCTCCATGGTGTATGAACATGTCCTAAGTCCCAACATGTCCTAAGTCCCAACATGTCCTAAGTCCTAACCCCCTATTCCACGAAGTTGCAGAATAGAAATTGCGAAGAAGTCGAATTAGTTGAATAGTCAAGTCTGTTGGTTTAACAATGGTTTTTTATTATTATTTTAATGTCAAAAGAGATAAGTTTTCTCTTCACACATCGCTAAGGGACTAACTTAAACTTTAACACATATTATAAGCTTATTAAGAAAACAAGTCCCTTAAAAAATGACAATGATTTCAACCACCCACTCTGACGACACGATAATATGATTACGTGAATTTTAATTAAATATACTTTAATGCGATATATTGTGATGAACAATTTTAATCTTGGATTATAAAATAACAAAAATTAAAGAGTGCAAAGATCTTTGTCCACAAGCATATATATATCGGACCTTAGGTTATTGGGCTGGGGCAAATACTATTATCTTGGATTCAATATATAGTTAAGTCTATCAGTTATCTGAAAAATATTTATATGTGTTCTGAATTCATATAAATAAATAAAAAATCATCCGATATTCAAATATTGAAAGTATAGATATAGATATTGATGTATCCGATATAAAAAAAATATGTATCATAAATACATTGTAACAACATTTATGTTTGTATTATATAATATTCAAATTTAATTATACCTATTGTATTCTGTTGTATAAGGTTGGTCATCTAGTAATATATAGGAAAAATGATCAAAATAATCTCCTATAAGTTAGAATTACTCAAATCAGTCACTTTTCAAAATTATACTTAAAAAAATCTCATTTCACAATTTTAGGAACATAAAAGAATAATATACACTTATGTAATTAGATTATTCGACACCTTATTTTTCAAATAAAAAAACAATTCCTTTCTATATGACCCAAATCAATCCCCTTATTAGAGGTTTTCTTATTATATATCATATTTTGTGTTTCTTATATATATCTTATCTCGTGTTGTTTATCATTTTTCATTGTATATAATCATAATATGTAATTTAAATATGTGTTGTGCCCCAATGCAGTAGATAACATTTTAGTATTTTAAATTTTTATTCACATTTTTTTTGTTTGGCTATTCACATTTTTTTTATGGCATCACTAGTATATATCCATTTTTTAAAAAAAGTATCAACATTTAATGGAGTCCATCATTAAAAACTCAAATTATATTGGCACATATCTTACAAATTCCACCTAATCATAAAGAAAATTAGAGTAAAAAAAAGTTTTACATGAGAATGTGTGAAATACATTAACAAAATTAAAATGGTGAAATATTTTAATAAAGTTAAGAGGTATGGAATATGTTAAGAGTCTAATTACATAAATGGTAGGTTAGTCTTTTGTGTTTTTAAAATTGTAAAATGAGATTTTTTTTTAGATATAGTTTTAAAAAGTAGTTGAATTTGGATATTTCTAACTTTTATGGAGACTTTTTGATCATTTTTCCACCTATTGTAGCATAGCTAAAACTTGGTCAGCACCAATGTACGTGCGGATGCAGCTCAAGCCTGATGTACCAAAGGATCGGAATTTAGGCCATGTTCCTATAACGAACCTGGCCCACAAGCATGCTCAAATGAACAGGTCAATCCCTGGCCTGGGGGATGCCCTCGGCCTATTAGACTTATATTTTTAAGGATGTGTTTGTACATAAATTCAAAAAAAAATAAAAGAAAATGAGAGAATTTGGGTTAAACTTTGACCAACTTAACGGTGTTCGTACGTGTGGTGAAAAATAATAAAGGGTTAAAGACACCTAAGTCACTACAAACATGAGAAAATCCATATAATTCTCTACTAAAATTAGGACAGACGTACGAGTTCCTGAAAATTCACAAAAACTTAATTATCATTCATGAGTTAAATTTTCATCCAAATTTAACGGAATATTCTCATAATATTCCATCACATATAATTGTGTAGACATTGAAGTCCCTATAAACAGTCATAAAGACAAATTAGTCCATCCAAAAGACAAAATGGATAGACATTACAGTCCTTATAAACAATCGTAAAAACAAATTAGTCCCTGTAAAGACAAAAATGCCCCTGAAAGATTTTTACATTTAATTGTGTCGACATTTCAGTCCTTATAAATAATCATAAAGATAAATAATATAATTTTTATTTATTTTTTTCATCTTCTATCCTCTCGCTCAAAATCATAATTTTATCTTCATTACATTTAATTGAATAATGAATAATGATCTTTACATTTTTTTTTTTTTTTGCTTGTTTGCTTTGAAATCACCCTCTTGTCCCATTTCTTAATGACTCAGTGGAGCGTGAGCGATATGATAGGAGATGAAAAAAAAATTATATTATTTATTTTTATGATTGTTTATAAGGACTACAATGTCAATCCAATTAAATGTAAAATTCATTCAGGGGCATTTTTGTCTTTTACAGTGACTAATTTGTCTTTACGATTGTTTATAAGGATTGTAATGTCTATCCAATTAAATGTAAAAGTATTTCATGGGCAATTTTATTTTTTACATTGACTAATTTGTCTTTATGACTGTTTATAGGGACTTCAATGTCTACACAATTTAGGCCCCGTTTGGTTCGTGGTATGTAATTTGATTCCAGTCTTTCAGGAAAGTATAAAATCTAGGGGTTGGTGGTACATGGTATTTGGGCCCCAGTATTAAAATCTTTGGAAAATATGGGACTTCCCAATTTGTGGTGGTATCTCAAATTCCACAGGGAATCTTAAATTAGACTATTATACCATTTACAAATTAATGTTTGTAATCATTTTTAAAATAAATAGCATCTTTTTTTCACCAACTATATAATGGGTTTATATAGTTATTTCTTTTTTAACAAAAAAGTGTTATGATTTTTATGTGATATGAAAAATCTACTGTGCATGTGTGATGGGTTTAGGTATTATTATAATTGATATAATATGTGATGTGTGATATGGGTTTAGGCAAAACAATCCTCTGATATAATAAAATTGTTATTTAGTTTTTAGAGGAGTATAATATTCAACTGAAAAAAAATATTTATTATATGTTTAATTACATTGATTTTATATTCCATTAAATATTTATAAAAAATTTATTCTTTTTTTATTTTTGTTTGATAAAGATAAATTTTAATTTAATAATAGTAAGGGTATTTTAGACTTTAAATCAAATTCCTTATCATTTTCCATGAGAACCAAACACTGATAATTTGAGAAATCCACTAGCGAACCAAACAGTTTGGAATTATGATTCTGATTTTAATTCCTGTAAACTTTCCTGGTAGAATTCCACCCAAAAAAATGACACGAACCAAACGGGGCCTCGAGACAATACGTTTATCACAATTTTAGTAAAGACATATATGAGTTTTTTCATGTTTATAGGGATTTAGATGTCTTTAACCCAATAATAAAATCATTTTGCATTACTTTTCCTAAATCCTCAACTATGGGAAAAGATGAAAAAAATTCCAACGGTTTATAATGAGACAAAATAAGGGATGAAAAATGATGAAAATTTTTTTGCTCGACACAAAATATTAGAGTTATAAATGGTCAAATAAACTTTTTTTTAATTTTCATTAATTTCCCTCGCTTATCCTGTGGCACAAATAAAACTTAAGCCCCTGTTTGGAATTGGTATAACCCCTCGGATAACTCTGGATAAGTATTTTGGGGTGTTTGTTTACCTCGGATAACCTCAGATAAATTATGTCTGAATAAACCCTGATAAAATGGCATATGGATTCCAATCAACCCCTAGAATAAAAGTTATCATAGGCTATTCCACTCAAAGAATATGTGGACCCACTGTCAAATCAACTGTCATCACCTCTTATAAATCACATGTCAAATCAACTATCATTATTTTTTTACCTTTCCTTATCCATATTTTATTTATATTTTATCTAAACAACAAAACATTTATTCTTACGTTACCAACGAGAATAATTCAAAACACAATCAAACACAAAATCATTTTATCCTTATTTATACTCATTTATGCTTGGAGAAATCTATACCCTAAAATAAAATCTATCATCGTTCCAAACGGGAGCTAAGAGTCATTTTTATACTTGTATAATAAGCACCATGAGACAAATAAATGAACTTGATAACAACCAAATTATTTTACATGATAATGTATATGTATTTCTTCTTTAGAAAAAAAACTTCAAAACTACTTATATATGTCTATCTTAAATTACTATTTTTTATCAAAAAAATTGATGCTATGTAAATTATGCAATTAAGCCGTCACGAAGTTCAACCCGGTTTGAGCCCAAAGTCCTTCGGGCCTGGGGGTGGACTCAAGCTTTGAAATTTTTCGTGTATCCTGTCCAAATCAAACAGTCGGCCCAGCCCATAGCCACCTCTATATGATAGATAATATTACATCCAGTTCCATTTCCAGTCTTAATTTCAGACTATATGTGTTTCAAAAATTTTAAAATAATATACCTTATCTAATGAAGTAAATGCTTTTATAAAAAATAAAATATATACTCCAATAAATTGCATAGATGCATTTATTAAAAATATAAAAAATTCTTTCGAAACATATGCATTGTTAACGTGAACATATAGCGTTAGAATTGGGGTTGAAAATGTATCTAGGTGTAACAACACCGAATGAGATGAAAAAACATACTGTCTCTATTTTAATTCTCATTTGGTCACTCAAATTAATGTAAATGGAGGGGTACAGAATCGGTGAACCCGAATCTGAGTTGCGAGATCCATCTGCTCCACTTTCTTTCAACTGTTTGGTACTGGTTACCGGTGATCCAAGACCACGAATGTTGAAAATATATATGGGGAGAGGATCCGACACATAAGTTAGCCAAAAGAAAATCTAGGGTTTTTTTTATATAAAAAAAAAATTTCACGTACCTCAATAAGGAGAACTAAAACTAGGTTCCCCATTTAAAGAGCTAGTTGATAGTGTTGTAAAATCGATTGTCGATCTCTTCTCAATTAAATGATGAGGAGAGATCCCTTGATCTGGAAGGATTTTGACAACAGTATGGGATTTGGGGATATGTATTGATTGCCCTAGATAATAATATATTTGTTGGGAATTTGGGATTTGATCCCATTCATAATTTAGAATGGTCTGATCATCGGATGAAAATGGGCTGGTGAATCAGACTCACGGATGACAGATTATTCAAGTCGCGAACTCTTGTTAATCAGTTAATATATTATGAACAAGCAAAGTAGTTCAGAAAATAAATTCAAAATAGACACGCCAATCATAAAAAAAAAAAAGAAAAAAATTCATGCGCAATATGATAAAAGAAAAAATGAATATATATATATATATATATATGATATTTGTATGCAGAAGATTCAGAAAAAAAGATATAGATTTGAAGATTTCCAATGAGTATCTTCTGCGCACACTCCAAAAGTCAAGCCACAGAGACAGACAGTCGATGAGTCACGGGAGGCAGAAACTTACGAAAGTAAAAGAAAAGAAGAGAGAGAGAGAGAGGTACAACAATAATGGAGGGAGCAAATCGTGATCCACCAATGGGTAGCTAGTGTTTTTGGTGGTTGTTGGCTTCTCCTTTTCCAGACATTCTGATGAAAAATTTTCATCTCCCTCGCCCAAACCCAACCTCTCCCAAAAAGGTTTTTTCGTCTGAATCACACCTTGATTTGACTCTTTCAAGTCTTAAGTGCCTTTTGTGTCCTTACCTGCGACTGTTCTTAACTTCGTATAGATTCTACAATACAGTGAAATATGTTAAATAAGTTATTTGAATGTTTGAAATATTCAAGGATAATTTATGCTTTGGTAGAAGATGATATATGAATTTTAAAAACTTTTAAAATTAAAGCTATTTTAGGTTATTTCATCCAAAAAATATGTGGACTCACTGTCAAATCAACTGTTACCACCTCTTATAAATCACTTGTCAAATCAACTATAATCATTTTTTCGTCTTTTGTAAATCTCTATCTCCACTTTATTCACATTTTATTCAACCAACAAAAACTTTATTATTATGTTTTCTAAGAATAATTCAAAACATAACCAAACACGAAATCACTTTATCCTTATTTATACTCATTTATGCCAAAATAATTATATACTTAAGAATAAGTCATATTATATATTCAAATAGGGGCTTAGAGATTGACTTAAAATTCAGATTGAGATAACTCAATTTTTAGCCTCAGCCGTTCACTTTGGTAACTCTGACCTCCTGTTTGTGGTGGTGAGGAATTAACAGAGAATAAAAGTGAATACTGGAGAATATCTTTATTCGCTCTTTGTTTTCTCCAAATAAGCTTTGCGATCCTGTTTGGTTGGTGTCATTTTTTTTATAGAATTACTTTATGATGAATCATTTTATCAGTAATCTAGATTCCATTATAATGTTTGATTCAACAATGGATTTTTCAAAAAAATCATTTTCCAATATTTGGTTCACACATAAAAAATGATAAGGAATTTATTTTAAATTTCAAAAATACCTTTATTATTATACATATATTTGTAAATTTTATTTCTTTATGTTTCCAGTAGCCATATCACAATGATTCACGGTTTACCTGTGTTAAAAATATGTATTGGATTCGAGTTTTAGTACTGACTTACTTACCCGTTTGTTGACGATTATTCAAAAGAATTTTTCATGAGACTGAAGTAACTAAACACTACATTTGAATCAAATGGGGTTTAATAGCTATGTCTGGATAAGCTAAAATAAGACATGATAATTATTCTAAAGAAATACTGGAATTGCTTATCAAGGCTTATTTATGTCAAGGAATTAAAATATCCTTTTTTGGTATTTTAAAAAAAATTATCGCACTTAAACAGTCTCTCACACATTCCAAAAATTGTCACATCTATTAAATCAATTACACACCTCTCACACTTTTTTTTTTAAAAATAAACCGATAAACTTGCTATTTCTTTGCATTTAAGTAAAAGGAGTACAACCTGTAATGCACACCATGGACCATGAGTAAGTGAGGAATATAGATTAAATGATTTAATCCCCCTCCCTCCCCCAACATCTATGCATTCCAAAAAAGAACAAAACACTGAAAAAAACTTACAAAACAGCCATAATGGCTAACCGGTCCATCCTCACCCATGATGCTCCTGCGCACCAGCAACCCCACGCCGTGATGAGGACTTTGGCATGCTCCCAAATCCCTTCCGCAGATATCAAAGGCTTTCCAGGCACTGGAACGTTTCTATCCAACCAAATAGCCCAGAGGCACACAGGTAAGGCCAAGCGAAGGACCTTCCCTGAATGCTACTATCCGTAGACATGGAGAAACCATAAGCTTTTATTCAATAATATAATTGTTATTTAAAAAATTATAAGATTTTATTCATCTCTTATCCACCACTTATCATTGTTTTATCCAAGATGAACCAAATAACAAAAATGTCATTTTTACATTTATCATGAGAATAATAGAAAGACAACCAAACAAAAATTTACTTATTCAACATGAATTGTTATCTATCCTGGTATAGCCATCAGAGACAAATCAACCTATGTCACACCCTACATGGGCTCTTTCAACATTCGGCTTTGTGAAATCGTTCATTATGTCATAGATCGACATTACAGAATCGAATTGGTCAAGGAGACTTAATGTCTTCTCTGTGACCCATTCGACTTTGTGTAGTCATCAGTTATACATTCAATTCAAAATCTTAAAGTCGAACCGGTCACATAAACATAATGTTTTTTTTTTCTGTAACCCATTCAACTTTATAAAGTTGTCTATTATGTCACATCGGTCGACATCATATAGTCAAACTGATCACAGAAATTTAAGACTTTCTCTACATCTCATTCGACTTTGTGTTTTAAACAATGTATACAGCTCTTAAAATGTAAAAGTTTTATAATATAAGTCTTGTATGTACATCTTGAGTAAGGATGTCCAAAGATAATTAAGAGCAGCTTTACAGAAAGAAAGAAAGAAAAAGGTCGGATGCATGCGTGGGACTATTGCCTGTGCCACGTTCTCTCTCTTGCTCTCGTGCCTGCCCCAGGTGCCCCCTTATATACCTACCCCTCTCTCTCTCACTCACTTCGAGAGACGAAGAAGAGACACCTCTCTCTCTCTCTCTCTCTCTCTCTCTCGATCGCCGGAGCTCAACCGTTCAATCGGCGCCTCACGATCCGAGTTCATCCTCTTCGATCTGTCCCGGTACAACTCGGGCGAGGTTTTTTGAGGTTCGATTTAGAGAGATCTGTAGATGTTTATGCGATTCGTTGGCCTGCGGAGGTGGAGAGAGCGGTATCCGAATCTGAGATAGCTGTGACAGGTTCGGGGGCTTTTTCGTTGCGAGGATGATGGTTGATGCGGGTGGGACGGCGGCCGTCGTGGATGTTTTGCCTAAGAAGGAGCGCCACCACAATGATGGTGGTTATTCGAGTGGAGGTTGGAAGAGGTGAGATTTAGAGCTGAATGCGTGTTCGAATTATCCCTTCTTTTTTTTTTCTTCTTAAATTGATGTCTGAAACCTGAATTTTGATTGGTTGGTGTTTCTTGGCATTTGTTGGCTTCATTGCCTGTGAGTTTTATATGTAAATTTGGAAACTTGGATTGAATCTGTGGTTGTAGATTTGGAAATGCTATGGTAGAAAAGGTAAGATTTGATTGTTTTGGTGTGCCAAATCCACTGAGCAGATTGTCCTGAATTGTTCTTTTCGTCGGCTGTTGAGCCTCGATGAAGGATCTGGTTGTTGCTTGGCATTTGTGATCCTCTCGCTCGTCAGTTTCCTGGGGTATTGTTTGAAATGTGGATTCTTTCTGTCTGTCTTCGTTGAAAAATACCAGAAATGTATGATGGGCTTAGGATTGGTGGATCAAATTTAGAATCTCCACAACTGACAAGTGGTCATCACAAGTCTGGGTGCTATATGCAGTCTGTATGGAGTGTATATGCTATTTCTAGTTTGCCATCCTCTTTTGCTGCCTTTTGTAGAAAAAAGATGTAGATTGATAGTGTTTTTCTTTTCTTGATCAATATTTTGATGCGTGCAAGCCAATGTGGCATATGTCAAGTTTGCAAGTTCATAAGTGGCGTTTACCATCACGTGTTAAAATGCATGCAGATATTGACAATACAATGAAAAAGGGTAGAGAACACGAGATCAGTCGCCAAACTTCCTGGGTGAATATAATATAAGGTTCATAAGCACATATTTGGGAATATAAACGAGAGAACATAAAATTAGAGAGTTCATTAGCGTGAAAAGGAATGAAAATAACATGCAAGTCTTTTTTATAAATCCAAGCAATCTTTTTTATAAAGAAATTGTCTCATAGACTAATATGCCAATAATAGAAGCTTGTTTTACTCTCTTGACAAGTTTAGTATACTGTAAAATTGACACCAGTAGGGTCATCACACAGTGTAGATTATAGATGATGTACATTATGCGATGGAGCTGAACATTATGGGAAGGAAAAGTTTGATTGAAAGGGAGAGGAAGAGGAATAAATTGGAATAAAAATATCATTCAGTTCGTTAATCTTCAAAAAATAAAAAGAAATAATAAATTTTCCATCAATGATTGCTGCTTTACTTTGAGGTTATCAGAGTCATGAGCCGACGTAGGACATAGCAAGTTTCGTTGGATGCTTTGAAAAAAGAAAGCTAACAGCTGTTCCTTTATTACATTGACAATACTTTTGTTTTCCCCTTCCTATTATGTTATAATGCTTTATTTGGAGGGCCATATTACATCAATCTCATGGATTTGCTTAACTGATTGTCAGTGAAGATGGAAGATTGAGCTGTGGTTTTTCAAGTTTTAGAGGAAAGAGGGTGACTATGGAGGATTTCTTTGATGTTAAACTGTCAAAGTTTGATGGGCAAACAGTTTGCATGTTTGGGATATTTGATGGTATGCTCCTATTCTTCTCTTTTCACATGATTTTGCATAATTAAGGAACGGTATGTTATTAACCAATCAATAATGATTTCTCATTGCAGGCCATGGAGGGTCACGAGCAGCCGAGTATTTGAAAGAACACTTGTTTGAGAATCTAATCAAACATCCACTGTTCATGACCGATACTAAAATAGCGATAAGTGCGTTCCAGTTCTTGACAACACATTGCTAAGTGCGTTATTTGCTTGTTCAAGATATTTATTTCTCAATAACATCTTTATCATAGAGCTTTTGCTTTTGTTTCATTTTATTTAAGCTGCAGGTGAGACGTATCAGAAGACTGATTCAGAGTTCTTGGATTCTGAAAGTAATAGTTTAAGAGATGATGGTTCCACAGCTTCAACAGCTGTATTAGTTGGTTGCCATCTATATGTTGCAAATGTTGGAGATTCACGAGCTGTGATATCAAAGGCTGGGAAAGGTACCATGCCTTGGATGTATGGAGGATCTGTTTTGCAGATAAATTGCATGGTGGCACGAAACTAAAAAAAAAAATTTCTTTGTCGCCACATATAGGTTGTACATTGCACACTGACTGCTGATGCTTAAAATGTATGACCATTTTTCCTGTAGGTTCAGGTTTTCCTTCCTGAGTTGCATCAGGACTTAACTGTTGATTTACAACTGGATAGGTACATGGAGTAATACATTTTGGTTAAAAAAATGCATATAAAAACATCACGAAACAGGTATTAAATTGGAGCTACATTTTAAAGCTAAAGTGGTCTGTGATCAAGAACACATATTATTGTCATATTTACCTTTTGTCTGTCAGAGCTTCGCTTTTAATGTGCTGAAACTTGGCATATTTTTCTTAAGCTTTCACAGGAGACAAGGCATACTAACCATATGGATGTGTTTGAAACTGTTCACACAATGCGTAACATTCTGAAGTATCTACCACTATCACTAGTTTGTCATTCGTGTAAAGAAGAATCTGCACAAAGAAATCATCTAAAAGTTGACTATTTTGTAGTACAAGGAAACCACCCAGTTATTATTCAGCTATCTTATATCCTGTGTGATAACTGATTCATTCAAAATCTCTCATCAAAAACATGGAGATATACAAGTGTAAAGTAGTTGAAGCATTGAAGATACTTTAGGAAACTTCTTTAGGAATGATAATGTATCTTGCACATGTTTGTTACTCCTGCCACTTTCTTTTTTCCCCTAGGTACCACGTGGAATTTATCATCTGAGGTTGGTAGAAAGTACATAAATTGAGCCTAGATGTACTGTTTCTAATAAATTTTATAAAAAATAAATCTGCATTCCATTTCTTGCTTTGTCCCTCAAAATAAATCTGTATTGGTTTATCATCTGAGGTTGGTAGAAAGTACATAAATTGAGCCTAGATGTACTGTTTCTAATAAATTTTATAAAAAATAAATCTGCATTCCATTTCTTGCTTTGTCCCTCAAAATAAATCTGTATTGGAATTTCTCTCTTAATTATTCAATTTCTGCTGCTGGATAGCCATTGCTCTCTCAGATGACCACAAACCTAATAGAAGTGATGAGCGCCAAAGAATAGAAAAGGCTGGAGGAATCATTATGTGGGCTGGTAATTCTCCTTTTATTGAACATAATGTTGTCCATTTTCTTTAAACATAATTTTGAGTTAGTTCTATTTTGCAGTCATTTCAAATATCAAGGTTTTAAAATATATATTTATGAATGAAGAAAAGTGATATCAGAACCTTGTTTGAAGGAGAAGCACGGGAAACCATGGATTACGACTTGTTGCTCATGAGCTTTAGATGATTTACAGGGACTCTACAGTTACAAAAAACAGAAATCAATCTTCTAAACCATATCTGTTGGATCCTATGCATCTAACAATGCTGAGTTTCTCATAACTAGCTGTTGGAGACATTTTCTGCTGGTTACAGTATCTCATTTTGAATACAGAAAATGAGACAAATGAGTCCGCCATTTACTGTCAAAGCTATTTGTTGACTTTTGCATTGCGGTGCAACAGGTACATGGAGGGTTGGGGGTGTATTAGCGATGTCACGTGCATTTGGTAACCGATTACTGAAACAGTTTGTTGTGGCAGAGCCCGAGATCCAGGTACTTGTGGAATTTCCGAAAATGACTTTTTTTGTTTGTTTTTTAGTTCAAGGTATCAAATCAACTAATTACAGTGTTCTGTTTCAGTCCTTGCAATTCATATTCACATGAAGTAGGAACTATTTTTTTGTATCTGATGCAAGATAATTACACAATTTTCCTGATTGGTCACATTTGACAATTTTGGTGTGCAATAAATCCTACCTTTAGCATTTAGCATCTCTCCTGTGCTCAAGGAATTATGCAATATGATTTTTTATGCATGATAGAAATTTCAATCAAGTTGATTCTTGTTCATCTTTGTGTATGTTTGATTACATTGCCTCACAAGTAATATATGATCGAAAGATTGAGTTGAACGCATCACGCCTCACAAATTTCATAAATGCACAAATCTCCAACAGTTAAAATAGGCAATCCATCCATGCCTATTTTGTACTCGTTAATTAGAGCATTAGGGGCTTGGATGAATTAAACCACATTTCAGAAGTAATACCGCTCTTGCCAAACAACAATCTAAATATTTTAACCATGTTGAGGGCCCTTTTTAACTGTAGTCTTGTCAATCTAGATACACTAATACTAGTTGATAACGAACCTCTTGGATCTGTCCAATGTTTCTTAAATTTTTTCGGTGGAGGCAGTCACGAGCTACTCATATATTTTATATTACAAGTTGATGCAGTGCCTTTGGAAATTAAAGTCCACCGTCGTGGAAGGAAAGAAAACAAAACAGGAAATAATTAATGTGATATAAATTTGGAGAATCAAATTTACATTGAATTTCCTTATTTCTAGTCACATTAATTACTTATTATTTGGGTATTAAGTCACATATTATTTGAGTATTAATTTAGGAGCAATATATGGTAGGTTATGAGCTATTTTAGTAAATTTTAATGTTGTTTTATTGGCTCCATTATAGGGATCCGAATTTATATAGTTTCCTTTTTTTTTCCTTAGGTTTTCTTGTTTTGCAAGTCACATCACCCTATATAATCATGTTAAGGGGTTGTGCAAATAATCAATTAATAATATTTTGAGTTTTAGTTATTTTGAGAGTTGTTTCTTTGATTCCTTCTTCCGTCCTACGGAAAGGATTTTGCGGAGTCGACGTTGTTCGTCTTCGTCTTGTTTCTCACAGCATTTCGCGCTTCCGACTACGTCACAAGTTCTATTCATCCATGATTATATAATAATTGCACATTCTGTTTTCATGCTTGTACAGGAAGATGAGGTTGACGAAGAATTGGAGTTCATGGTTCTGGCTAGTGATGGACTCTGGGATGTTGTGCCTAATGAGGTTAGCATTCTTTCACTTTCTAAAGTACATGAGCCAGATTTTCTTGTCCCCTCCTCATGCATGTGAAACAACAGTCCCAAGGAAGTCTTCAGTGAGGAGTCTGCACTTGTATTCCACACCTACGTGCTCCAATACACGTGCCACGAATGCACAACTACAATTCTGTCATGACGTCGTTTTCTGGGATCATCAATAAAAAAATTTTATAGGAAAGAGGGGATTGAAGTCTGCCAGAAATGGTTTCCATGGTACTGACATAAAAACAAAGGGTGCTAATACAATCAGTCATTCCCACAGTTCACACCTTCCCCTAACCTAGTAATGTACTAAGCTATATGTAATAGATATAATAAAAAATTGCAAAAAAATGTGTGCATTCAGTTTATTTGAGTACATGATTCATTTTTTTTCTCATGTAAAGGTATGTGTTTCATCAAACAGATATATACCTTAAAAAAATATGGTGGGGAACGAGTGTCCCTAACCTAGTATGTAGTAGGCTAGGATAGTATTTTCAATTCTTTTTTCTTTTTATGTACTTCAATAGAAAAATACATACATTCAAAAAAAAATGTTGGGAAGGGTAAAAGGGACTGCAGGAATGAATGATTGTCCCTAACATTTTCCAAAAGTAAAATAAATCTTTGGTGCTGCTGCTTTGCAAGGATGCTGTGATGCTGGCCGGTTCAGAAGATGAACCCGAGGCCGCAGCCCGAAAGCTGACAGAGGCCGCCTACACCCGTGGCAGCGCAGATAACATCACATGCATTGTGGTGAGATTTCACCATGACAAAATGGGCGGCGGCGACGACTATTCTCCATCCACCCTGGATAGCAGTGAGCAACCCAGCCCAGAATAGCTAAATTTTATTCATCCTTCTCTTTTCTTTTTTAAATTTGGAGAATGTGTGGACCCATAAGCAGATATGCCTGCTCGTTTGTGTTCTTTATTTGTATGTTATTGTTTTTTGTTGTTGTCCAGAGAACTATAGACCTCTATAATTTTGAATGTTTTATTCATATATTTAGGGTATCTGTTTCTTTTGTGTGTAAGATGGATGAATGATGATAATGGTTGTTGAGTGATGATCATGTCTCTTTAGGCGCTTTTGGGTTTTTATTTTATGTGACAAATACCCCATTAAGAACCCAATATATATCCCTAAAATTAAAACTTCACTAAAGCATTATTAATATAAGAAAAATTAAAAAATCCTCAATTTGTGTCAAATTAAATATTAATGAATATTAATAAAACCAGCACTGAAGCTTGAATATTAACAAAAATTAGTGACCGTTTTTTTTTAATATTGAAGACGGTTGTATATGTATGACGTTTCTTTTGTTTTTATCAAAATAAAAGGAGGCACTATATATATATATGATGCATATTATGCATATTTTTATTTACAGGAAAGACGGTTAGCGCATACCAATGTTAGTTTTTGATAATATTCGATTTTCGGTACTAATTTTGTTAATATTAATTTTTACGGAGCTATTTTGTATATTTTTAAATCAAGGGATTTTTAGTTTTAAATCCCCGTAAACTATATATGATTTAGCGATCGATCCACCACTTCTTCATATTTAGGTTTTAATCCCTACATTTAAATGATAATTTAGGAATATGTCCCTTCCAGGAACTAAAAAACAAACTAAATAATTTAGGAATAGGTCCCTCCCAGGGACTAAAAAGGAACATATCATTTAAATGTAGAGACTAAAACCTAAGTATAAAGAAGTGAGGGATAGATCGCTAAATCCTATAGTTTACGAGACTTAAAACTAAAAATCCCTTGAATCAAAGCATCATTAAAAACCAATTGGTCAATTCAAATCGAACCAAAATTGAACAAAATACTAAACCTGTAAATCAAATCAAATTTATTTAGTTAATATTAGTCTTAATATACTGATGACGTGCATATTAAAAAATATATATTTTTAAAAGAAGTCCCAAACCAGCGTCCTCAATTTTTTTCAAACCATTTATATGCTATAATATATATCATATAAATAAATAATATAATATATATTTTAATAATTATTAAATAAATCATTTATAAAATTTATTATGAAATTATAAACAAAAGAAACATGTTACAACTGAAAATGAGCTGTTTTACATATGAACCCCTCAGCCAACATTATATTATCAAAATCCATCTTTTAAACCTTTAAAATTATCTATATCCCTCAAACGAGAAAAAAATAACATTCATGCACAATTTAAATACTTCTAAAGGGTGTTGTTAGAAATAATAAATCATTAGAAATATTTTACTTCAATATAATATTATCCTCGCTCGGGCGTGTTGTTTCATCATTATCTCAAAATAAAATCAATAAAAAAAAATAAAAAAATAATGACATGATCAATACTATTCGTTCTATATATCTTTAAATATTTATTATTTTGTTTAGTGCAACAAAAGAAGGAACGAGGAAAGTTAAAAACCATTTTTAATTAGTAATATAAATAGATGAATTTAACCAAATTTATAAAATAGGTTATTTTATCACATTGAAATATATAAATTCACGCACCTCTGGTTCTTAAAAAAAAATAAGTTTGGTACAAGCAAGATTAGGTTTAAAAAAAAATAAAGGATTTAAATTTAAAATAAAGATATCCTTTGATATATGCAAATAAATTGTGGGATGTGAATTAATCTAAAGGGAAAACCATAATAATGGATGATAAAATAAAATATAGGGTGTTATACGCAAATAGCCCCTAAACTAATACACATTCTGCAAGAGGAACTCAGTGGTAAGAGAAATATCTAATTCAGAATGATCACACAGAGCAGTCCTAAACTCCACTGGTAACTATAATTAATAGTTCACCAGTGACTGAAATAACTATGGCCTTGCTGCATTTACATCAATAAATGCATGAAAATATTAAGTATCTGCTTCTCCAGGAAAAAAAGAGAGAACCCATGATAGGCATTAGCTTTACTAATCAGTTTATATGCACCATCAGCTTTACCTAGATTAAAATGCCTATAATAACCATTATGGCTCTCCTGCAATGAATATAATCAGAGCCCTTCTTCCACTAAGTCAAAATTTTCATGACTTTTCTTCATCTGATGCAGGGCATGGTGTCGTAATGGAATCTGCGAAGAATTCGTCGACTGAAACATGGGAGAAATGGATGATATCAGAAACAGAAATGGAGAAAAAAAAACTTACAAAAAATGGGGATTGTGTTTTTTTTCCCTAAAATTGGAATCACTTTAGAGGTTCTGAAAACTATAACCCAGATTTGCAGAATATGCATTGTATTGGAAAAAATGGAGTGGAAGATTGAAAACCTTGGAAATTACAGCCTGCTAGAAATGGAGGTTTGAGTTTTTCTGAAAGTGGGGTTCATGTTTATATATAAAAGTTGGAATGATTAACAAGGTCAGGTTTAAAAATAGTTAATATATCTATATGAGTGTTCTTAATGATTTGGGCAGCTTTTAGAGATTTTACTTTTATAGGAACCATAGTCGATCGAAACTTTTGAAGAAAGTGGAAACAACTTTTAGTTAAAAAAACAACTTTTAGTTGCTTTAAGTGAAAAGCTTTTGAAGAAAGTGAAAGCAACTTATGAGTTATAAAAAACAACTTGTTGGGCTTAATTTCCTCTTTAGTGGTTCCAGCTTTTGAAGAAAGTGAAAACAACTTTTAGTTATAAAAAAACAACTTTTTAGGAATCTCACAAAAGTATGCTTCATAAAAGCTATTTTCTTAAGTTGCTTTAAGTGAAAAGCTGTTATTCAAACTTATTTCCAAACGCCACTGGGTGTTTGCCCTGATAAATATGAAAACTCGTTCTTAATGTATAGCAATGTAGCATGTGATGCTGTCAATTTGCAATAAAAGTAATATCATGAGAAGCATAATCTATTTCAAATTACTTTAAGAAGTGCATGCTGCAGGGGAAAAAAAGAGTAAAGGTGAGAATTTACATACCCATACTATCATCCTTTCCTGGGGATTCAAATAACATTTCTGAGTCAGGTGGTATGAAAGGTGAGCCCGTGTAATTGCCTAAGTCACCAAGATCTGCAAGAGATGGTTTGAAAGCACAATGCAGATGAAATGTCCATGGATATAATAACTTTAGTCTTCACAATGCAACTGTCACAGTCGATTCATATACGAAAAATAATCCAAGCTCGTAGAAAAAGTAGTATAGCAGTGACATAATATAACAACATTTTGACAAATGCAAGTACAATTGTATCCACAATGTGGTTTCTTATTTGGCAAGACAAACACAATGGAGAAAAAACATTCAATATCAAGAAAATATTCAAAGTATTTGCAATATTTATTGATGAATAGTCTACCTATCTAAAGCCTTGTCACAATTTGGGAATAGTTTGACAAGGATAATAACTCACAATTAGAAATAATTCATGTTGAGGTCGGGAAAAAATCAGGAAAAGTTCAGAAAAATAAAAAATTATAAACAAAAAAAATTACCTATGAAATGCAAGATCACCAATATCAAATCACAAACTTGTAATATTTGAAATTAGGCAAAATCAGAAAAAATGACAGTAGAATCTAATAGAGCATAAGCCTAGTAGAGCATTTTTCCATTTCGAATTTATTTTTGTTCCACATGTAAAAGTAAAATATGTATTATGTACTTAATACAAATTTAATTTGTTTACTACGTGAATTATTTTGAACAAGACTTATTGGGAATGAGGATATGATTAAACGGGAATTAAACTTCTAACGAAAAGTGTGCATTTAATACATGAATTAATAAATAATTCAACGTATTATGTAACAAGGATGATTCTAAAGAAAGAAAGAGAACGTCAAGATTACCGTCCAAATCTCCTGCCAGATCAGAGAGGCTGAAATTCCAGGGGATCAGTGGTAATGACCTAATGGAGTCCCTTGAAAATCCGGGTCCAACATCGAGTCCAAGCTGCAATGGATCTGAACTCACCACATCGGAAGTAAATCCTGCATCAAGTGCTGAAGTGTCTACACCTATTTCTGATATCTCTGCTGGTGTGAAGGGGAAATGGCCACTGGATGCCACTGATGTGGGACTTACAGCCATCTCTGACATGGATGACATGCCATTGCATGGAGGGGCTGCTGGTGCGATATTATCATGACCATCATCCATCACCGTACTTCAAAGCAAGGACAAAGGAAATGGCATCAGTGATGCTGGTTGAAAGCACAAGACGCAATGCAAATATGAAAAGAATTAAAGGCAACTTCAAAGGAAAGTGACAGTGAGCAGATATTATCAAGAATTACTGAACCCTGGCTGGTTTCATATGGTGAATTTTATATGAAGACTGATTGTGCAAGCAACACAAAGCTTTCTCATAACTAGATCTTGGCATACTTTATCAACCTCATAAGTTTCTTTGGCAAAATACAAATTTCCTGACAATTTGTGGTCAAGCTCATGTTCATGATACTATGCTATTAGATTATTGTTTATTTCCACTAAAGATACTTTTAGCCGGAGGTCACATGTATAATTCTTCATCAAATGCCCTTCTCAGCATATTGTAGTTGGTGTTTATTCAAATACATTGTCTTCTATAAGAGAATTCAAGGACAATGAGTAAATGAAACTAACTTGCAATTCAATGGAAGCAAACAAATGCAATGTAACACAGTAAACTCCAATCTGTAGTTTAAGTGGGACATCTTCAATTAGAAATAACTCATCTTGCATTGATTTACAAACTTCAAATGCAATAGTCAGACAGTTCATATATAATTTTTCATATAGTGTACTCTGGCTATCATTCTGATGTTACTGGACTTAGTGGACTATGGATGTTAAATTAAGGTGATAGCTATAGCATAGCATAATCATCAATTCTATAGATTTCACTGAACCCATAAAAAGTTAGGACCAGGTTTTGATGATGCTGTCAGCATGAAGAGAAGGAAACACCATATATTAATGGATGGGGATAGATTAAAAGGCATTGCAATATCATCAAGTTTTCAACTAGGCAACATGCTACTGAAGAAAACAGGTAAACCTGAAATCTAATCTAACCAATAAAAGCATTTCAGAATCTCTTTCTAAAAAGCATTCCAGAATCAAGTTGGTCTGTCTATAGTTTCCTCATCCAGTCAACACTGATTATGCCCCTCTAGAGTGGATGGCCAAATGCCTTGAATAAACGCTAAATTAAGTGCATTTGTATATGGCTGCCAAGCCCCTATGAATAGTGTCCACCTCATTATAGTGTGTATAAGCACACAACAACTTATGTAAGACAGAAATCCCATTTAATTCTGGATACAGATATTTAGTTTCTGTTTTTCTAAAGCATTTAATAAAAGGAATAATTGGGCAGCCATGATGATGAAAAGGAAAATAATAAAAGGTTCTTACTCATTCCCAGAATCCATTTGGATGGGATGGAAATTCCCAGGAGCAGGGACACCATTCACCACATGACAACTGGACAATCCACCTCCTATCGGGTCAAGGTGAGGCTGACCTGTGGCTGGCATTGGAGGCTGCTGCAGTACCGGGTATCCCAATGGTAAATTGTTGACTGCACTGCACATAAATTGACATTGAATAAGCATGATAATAGTTTTTTTTTTTTTTTAAATGCACCTGCCAAAGTTGGTCAATTAAATGTTAAATTGATCCTGAGCATTCATATAGATTGAAAGAAAATGAAAATTCTTGCTAGTAGCATGAAGCTTCTTCGATGCATCGATCAGCTTTGGTTATCAACATGAAACAAACAAAACTTAGACAGAAAACCATAGCAGAGAAGCCAGCTGATTATATTTTATGGCAATGCCCCTCACAGTCAAAGGCAACAGGAAGGTCACTGATACTAGATGGGTCTTGCAAATTTGAATCATTGATATCTTCACAAGACAAACGAAAACAGATGGTGAAATTGCCAAAGAACTGGAAATCAGTGGTTTGAGGAAGAAAAGTACTAATTAGGTTGGAGAAAATACAATAATCATTAAACCTCATGATTTGGTAAAATCTAATTCTTCTGGCTTGAAGGAATCACAGATCACTTTGCACTTAATAATTCAGAAAAAGAAATTCTTCAGATTCATGTCAATTTGCTCAAGTTAAATCAGTAGTTTTTTTTTTTGATGGACCATGTTTCAAGAAAACAGAAGTGGGAAAACTACACGAAAACTCCAGATATAATATACCTTCTCATCCACTAATAGCAAAGATGCACGTTCATGCTCTAAACACCAAAACTTAATAAAAGGCCATGGAGAGAGAATTTACCAGGCATGGGATGAATCCCATTCTGTATGGGAACCAATGGAACCTTTTGTGGAACGGGATACTTCATTATATGATACTGGTGCTCAAGCAGCTGATTAAATGTATTGATATGTTTCTTCAGCTTCAATCTTGTATAATATGCCCTGAAAAAATCGGAATTCTCTTCTTCCAGTTTCTGCCATACTGATTTTATAATAAAAAAGAGATAATATTAGGCAAGAGCATTCGCATTTGGAGGTCTCAAGGTTAATGGATATAAGTTGATTTTATAAATTAGTCCATTATTTTGGTTATCTAAACCCACAAAAATATAATTAGAATAGACAATATCCGGACTTCATAACCTAAGGTGGTATATTTGGAATAATTGTATATAACATAATAGATATCATAATTTTCACATTATATATAATACATAATCTATTGTATACGATCAAATAATTAGAAAGGATAACTACTTGGTATAGAGTCTAACCCAGTGAGGTAAATCCAGGCTCAATTCTTGCTCGAGTAAGGAGGGTCCTCACTACATCCCCTTTATCCATATATAGTTGTAAACATCGTTCTATCAAATTCTGAACCTGCAAAAGATACTGCACATGAGAGATCAAAAAGTAAAAGTAAATGGTTATGGAAAGATATTATAACAATTTCTCATTTCTATACTTGAAAAGAATTTTCAATTTTCTGAAGAAGTAACAAGCTTACAAGCTCAATATCTTCATGAGAAACCTTCCTGCTTTCATTGTTTGACGTGGAAACAGCCCCTGACTCTACAGAGGGAGCATCTGTACCTTGATTATTTTGCTTGTCATCTTGTGATTCCTGAGACACTTGTGGGGATGCTTGTGCTTCAGCTGCACCCTGAGTTTCCTGTGGAATTATATCCGGTGAAGCGATAAGTAGTAATGGAACATAAAGCAATTCAGGTAAAGTTAATGCAGTGATGTCATTATTAGTAATGTAATGGAACATAAAGTAGTTCAGTAACCAACAAGAAAAGCCATGTTTAAATAGAATATACAAAAAAAAAGGCCATCATCTAGAGCAGTAGTGATGGAACATAAAGCTCTCAAGACTTGGAGCCTTTTATCATTGCTCCAGGCAATGGCCCCTGTTAAAATAATACCCATAATTATTGCCAAACTTTTATGTATCATATGATTGAGTTGAATCCAAATCTCGGGTGTGGTCCAATGTTCAGAACCAAAAAAATCCAGGATTAAAACACAATGTATTACACGAAGTATTAATTCTTTCTACAATAACTTAAAGTACTTTTGGAGGTTTCTATATTAACTAACAATCAATTTAATTAATATCAATAGAAATTAGAAACCCAGATATATATTTTTGTGGCACAAAATATTTTGGTTCTCTGTAACTTCTTCATCATAGCAACTTTTCCTACACCCAGTTCCACATGGTCACTGCAATAAATTGACACAAACACATGCATATCTATTAAAGAGGTTGCTTGAAACCTTCCTATTTCTATTTCCTTCATTGTTACAAAAAGTCTACTATTTTTTTCCTAACTTTTTATTTCAATTAACCAACAAAAGATGAACTTTTCATGACGTATAACTATTAAATCTCACAGAACTATAAAAGGAAAGAAACTCTATCAGAAATCTTCCACGCTTAGTTTGAAAGCATGGTATCAAGGTACTATCAACTCCTAAGAGTAAGATATTCATGACTTTCAAAACATAAAGATCCCTAGAGTTCTTCCAAAGAGGGGGTTTTATAGAAGTATATACAAACTAACAGCATCCAAATAAACCTCTAAATCAAAATAAATTCCCGAGAACAGAAGTAAACATAACAAGGCCATGCTTATGATTTTAAAATGTAGGTAAATATCCAAAAAAAAAAGAAAAAAAAAGAAAAATTTACTCTAGATAAGTGATTCAGATGCAAGTGCAACATTCAATCCAAGGAAGCGAGGAGAAACACCAACTATTAAATTTAAATTTTTTATAATATAAATAACAAAATCATTTGGACTGGAAAAATCACCTGAGAAGTCATCATTTCATTGCCACACATACTGATAGCATCCACATCGCTCTAGCAGAGTGACCTGCTAAATAAACACAAAAGTGAGCAATCAGTTGCAAGAAATGAACCTAGTATACACAAGCACCCTACTCTTTCTTTTTCTTTTTTCTTTTTTTCTCTTTTTTGGGGTATCCCAATATTAGTTTGGAAAAACCCCAGATGCACAAAATCACTAACAAATCCTGTGCATCGGTTTTGTGCATCAGGTAAACCCAAGAGGATTCGAACTTCAGATTCATAGGGAGCCAACCCCGTGTGGGTTAACTTTTTATGTTTTTACTTCTCTTGGAATAAAAATATGAAAGATGAACCAAGTTTTATGATACTACTGATCACTGAACATTTTTTTTAAAAAGTCATGACAACCTAAAACAGCATCAAAAGACCACTTGCTGGTTCCTCTGCTACCAAAAATGTATATTAAGATTAAAAAAACAACATAAAATTTCGAGGAAAACCTAAAGTATAATGAGTGTAATCAGCTTTTCCTTAAAAAAATTACACATTCTTCAATAACCCGGAAACCCAATTTCAGAATACCCATCAACACAACACATCAGGAAAAGGAAAGGGAATCGTTGAAAGAGCGACTCACTTTATGATTTTTTTTAAAAAAATAATTTTTATAACCATTGATAAGATAAAGAGCATAAACAGATCCATCTCCATAAATCAACCCATTCAAAAAGCGACCCACATCACTAAATCAAAAGAAAAACAAAACGAAAGCTTGTGTTCATTGAAATCTATCGAACTGGTTTTCTCTCAAACGAATCCGCAAATAATGGCTCTAGCTTCAAAAGGGTACCGATTTCAAAGAAAAAAATCAACAAATATAAATCAAGTCGAAATCTTTTTTTATTTTTTATGATTAAATAAGCACCCAACAATTGAAGTCACACTCCAAAATAGAAACTTCAAATCTCGTCACGTCGTCAAAAAAAGAAAAAAAAAATCCAAAACATACTCGATAAAAAAAAATCAGTCTATCAAATCATAAAAAAACATGAACAGGTTCTGATTTAACAAACACAACCACTGCATTACGGATTCCGAAAAAAAACCTCAGTCGATTCAAAGATCTCAACATACACAGAAACTTCAAAGGATTTCCAGAGACTCATCGAAGTAGATACAGAGACTTTAAAGAGTATAATCGAAGAACGGCTTCACTGAAAAATCGAAGGCGGCGAAGAACAGAAGAAGAAGAAGAAGAAAATCGCTCAAAACATCGCCGCAGCTTTCCTTTATATACCGCTTCGGTTCCCTATTGTGGGTAGATTTTTTAATTAATTAATTAATTAAAGTATGAAATCTTACTTAAAATAATCAGTGAAGGTTTTGACGTTTTGTTTCATTTAATCCGTTTTGTTTAAAAACAACTTTGACGTTCGTGTTTAAGAGGGGAAGATCTCGAGACGTCTTGGCTTGAAGTAGTCGGCTCGGCTCGGCTCGGCTCAGTCACGGGGCTCTCGCACGGGCAAGTGTCATCGTGTCACGTAGAGTGTCCATTTATTTTAGTTCTTATAATTGTTTGATTACAGCGTCTGTTGGTGGTGATATTCTCCCACCGGAGTGTGATATCTCACCCACCTGATAGAGACTTTTTAGTTGCATGTTTCTTATAAAATTTTTTATGGAGAACTCTGGATTTGGAGAGTGATTTGTTTTAATATGAACTTTTTAAATTTGATAGATATTTGGATTTTGGCTTTCACTTTTTAACCACCCTCCAAAGCATTTTTTTTACTTTTTAAATATCTAAAATATACTCTAAAACGCATTTGAAATTTCATTTTATCACTTTTTCATTTTATACATTAATTACTTCAACTTAATGTATATTTAGATCCACTAATTTATTTTTAATATAAGTAATATTGTTGGAAAGGTTCTATCGAGACTTTCAAAATGAGAATAATATTAAATTATTTTAGAATTAATTTTAAATAAATTATTATACTTTTTTTCTGATACATATATTTCATTCAAATACGAATACACGTTTTTCGGATACAAATATAAGTTTGGAATAACTGATAAGTTTACTACACAAATATGGTTTAAAGTTTTTCAGATACAGATATAACCATGGAATTCGCGAATAAGTCTCAATTATGTATACTACATCAAAAAAATAAAAAAAATGTTATAAATTAAAGTTTTATATAAAAAAATATATTAAAAAATATAATAGAGATGAAAATAGATATTGTGGTTGAAGTTGATGAATGGATATTGAGATTTTAAAATCATTTTTTGATTTTTTTTAAATGTATTTTGACCCTCTATTTTAGAGTTCTCCATTTGAGATGCTCTTATACCTCAATAAATGCATCTAATTGCTAAAAAGGTTTTTATTACCTATAATTATTGATCTTCCGATTTAATCTGAAATCATTATTATTGAGGGTTTTAATAATTTTTGTCTTACTGTTATAGAAAATATATGATACAACAAGTTGTCGTGGTTGAACCAAGCGAAAAAAAGAAAGTTGCTGTCATGTTTGACTGTAGAGAAAAATAATAAAATCATATTTATTTTTTATCCTATCATAATTCATAATAACAAGAGATATCCCAATTACTTCTATTTTAATATATTCCTCGAATAAATTATTCCTTATTTTTGTAGTTTGAAATTAGAATGAAATTTTTCCAAATTCAACAAGAGAAAGAATAAGCACCCCCACATTTATTCAGATATAAAATTATTCTTTATTGACTTTTATTTCTATACACAAAAGAAGTTCGATCAGAAGGTGATTGATGTAAAACCTTAGATTATTGTATAAGAAATAACTTTTTTGACAGGAGAAAGGCCCATAGAGTGGGCTTATATTAACTAACTAACAAAAAACAGAAACTCCCAGTATTTACATAGGAGACCCAGGATCAGACCTGTGATTTATACAAAAATACAAAGTATGCTTTACTGGTTGGAGTAAACATCGGATAAGATCATGTCTGAGACCGTCCGTTATCGCTTCACTTTGCATATGACGAGCGTGCCGAGCCAGCAAGTCTGGGCCTGCCACCCACTCCCGAGGGATCTTAATATATTCAACATGGGCTAAGTTTTGATTGTTTTGTTTAATTTGAGATACTAACTCCCTTAATTGAGGTGGACCATCCCCAACACTATTAAGAAGTATTACTTGAGCTGAATCTGAACAGACCTTGATGTTCTGCATTCCGCGACTACATGCAAATTTCAGGCTCAGACGTATAGCCTCCGCTTCTACCCGAATCGGAGTGGTCCAAGGCCAACTAGAAAAACCAGCCCCAAGAATGGCCGGTGGGGATTGCTGTATAACAACAAACGCGGCACCTCCTGATAAGTTTCTGGAATGTACACTTCCATCCGTCAATATGATAATCTGATGGCCTGGAATTTGGAACTGAGGATATTGCACCTGCATACCCGAAGAAGCACATTTACGTTTTGCCATGCCAAAAAGTGGAGTAAGGGGGTTGTTAGAGAGCACTGACGCACACTCTTCGGCAAAGGAAACCGCACGCATCACAGTATAGTGTGCACAAGGTTTAACACCCTGAAATATGAAAGCATTTCTAGTTTTCCATATACTCCACAACATGGTGCAGCATACGATTTGTTTGAATTCTTTACAATGGTCAGACTACCATTTATCTACAGTGAGAGCACGTAGCCAACTCGACTCCTCCCATAGTAATTGTAATGGACGAGCCTCGGGAGAAATAAGAGACCAGCAATCCATAGAGAACGGCCATTGAAGAAATAAATGAACCGAAGTTTCAGAAGAAGCTTCACAGAGAGGGCACATATGATTCATATACATACCAATGGAGTCCAAATAAGCCCGTGTAGGTAGACGATCCCAGCATAGTTTCCAAAGAAAAAATTTGATACGAGGGGTCACATGGATCCTCCATAGCCTTTTCCATTGATCTTGAAAACTTGACAGCTCCATAGGTTGAATAAGATTATATATATCGATTGTTCGTGGTGTCACAGAATAATCTTGAAATTTGACCACGATCGAGATAGCGAAAAGCTTGACCAAAATAATCTTGAAATTTGACCAAACAATATTTAAAATTTAAATCCATGGTTCGGCCAAATGTGTCTTTAAATTTGACCAAGTGTGTGGCATTATATCCTTAATTATTGAAGTTACATGTGCTTCACTGTTTCAATGAAAATGAGATTCAATCATGAGTGAATTCTATTAACAATTGTCATATGTGGTAACTTCAAATATTCAATACGTACTAGGGCGCGGTTATAGCCACCCCACTACTTATCTTACCCACCCCATTTATTTAAATAAAAATCTTATATCAAATCTACTCCACGAGTTCGACATATACAATGTCTTCTGTGATTCAAATTATTCAATATGGATCATGTCGTTGAGAACCAAAAATCTTAATCATATTTTAATTCCAATTCGACATAGACGATGCATTCTTTGCTGAAGGCGGTTCGACATGGATCATGTCGATCAAAAACTACAAACCTTAGTCCGTTCTCATTTGACATAGATGATATCTTATATGTTTAAGTTGGTTCAACATAGATCATAATCGAACAGAGACAAAAAATTTCTGATATGTAATTGACGTAATTACTTTTGACAAATTGATATCAGATTGACTCTTATATTTGAAAACTTAAATTCACTTTGATAATAAAATGTTAAATTTTTTGATGTAATCAAATCTTATTGAATTATAATGTTTGTGATACAATATCACCAACATGTTTAATTATCTCATGAATCTAGAAAATAAAAGTGGAACGCAAATTGTTGGTGATTGATATATTATAATCAATGGCCATATATCACTTTGTTTGACTTTGTTCATGAAGGTCAATGATTCGTTCAATAGATTCCAGCCCTCCAATGTTTTTGTCAGTTGACAATACCGCAAAAAACAATTGCCCTACACCTAAATGAATATATGTTATCATATACATGTGTATCAAAGTAGAACAAAAAAAATTATTACATCATACGTATATTATTATTCATGATCGACATAATACATGTTGAACCACCTTAAATATAAATGACATCGTCTATGTCGAACTGAAAATAAGGTTTCTGCTTCTTGATGACATGATCCATGTTAAATAATTTTAAACACAAAAGACATCGTCTATATCGAACTCTTGGAATAGGTTAGATATGAGATAAATCAATTTCTTTATGGGGTGAGTAGAATAACTTGTGGAGTTCCTATAACCGTGCCCTATGTACTAAACAAAACTGATAGCAGGAGAATAAATAACCACAAAACTTTGAAGGTTTATGAGGATGTGATATTTTGGTTATCAACCTTGGGATTTTTTTTATTTCAAGGTTGATGAGGATGTAATACAAGAGAATTTTCCATCACTCTGTTTAACACAGACAATGCATATTTATATTTTTATTTATCACTTTTCATCATCGACACAAACAGCCATTTTTATAATTCGTTATTTTCTATTACAAACATAAACAATAGTTTTTTATTTTTTTCACTTTCTCTTACTGATACAAACACCACATAAAATTGATCAAAAGAAAAATGATTTCTTTTCCGTCAGTTTCTCAAATTCCTTATCAGTATTATAAATACGAGGGTCATCACAAACCCACAAATCACGGAATGTAAATCTATAAAACCAACCTAGAGGGTGTTGCACACAATTTTTTATTAGTCCTATAAATGGCAGTACTAGAATATGGGTTTGTCTTCCTGGACCAATGGATTAATGTGTTCCGTTCCACTGGACCAATGGATTAATTAAAGGGAATAATGGGCCAATCACCAACCAATGTTAGTTGTTCAAGTCGAGGAGGCATACAAAGATGGGAGCAATAAATGATGTTTTGTCTTCCTTGGCCAATTAAGACAGCATTATTAGGAAGAGATGCTATTGCAGTTGCTTACATATTATATCTATCGTTTGCATGATCATGTTGGACATATGGGAATTAATAACAAGGTACTTAGCTGTGTGTATAGTTATGACATGATCTAAATGGATAATTGGATACTGAATGTATTAATGTATAGTTCGATAAATATAAATGTATTTAGTTGATAAATACTAGAAATATATAATTGGAATTTTTTTTAAAAATATTATGCAAAGTTTGGTTAAAACTTTGTGATCGTGGTTGTGGACATAGTAAAGTTTTAATGCATGCATGTTGCATTTTAAGAGTGCCTTTGTGCATTATTTTAATTATTTTTTTATTATATGTTCAAATAAAAACTGTTGTTTGTACATGTGATACAAAACAATAAAAATCAAAATTATTGTTTATACATGTGAATAAAAATATTCATTCGCTTCTCTCCTTTGAAGAGGAATTTTTTCCTTCCAATGTAATAAGACAAAATATGGAAGGAAAAATTAAGAAATCATTTTTTTTTATCTTGGTTGACATAATTTTTTTATTTATTTATTGTTAAGCAAAAATTTCATTTAGCCCTCATTTTTCTGCTCTTACACATCCCAAGTCATTCATGGAATGTGTTTAAAGATATTAAAAAGCTTCTACAAGTGATTTTTTTTTTGGGATACGTTTGTGCATACACTATTCCCCTGTTTGGGGGTAATATAGCTTTGTCTAAGATATATTACATTATGATATAGATAACCATTGAGTTAAATTTTTATGTTTTGTATTTTATTGGAATTATAAAACGTGGGTAAACAATTTCAATCACTCTTAATATTATTATCAGAGCTAACATTTTTTGTTAGTCCACATCTCTTGGGACCTTATTCAATGTCCCAAACAGAGGTTTCATGTTCATGATGTATTCGTCCATGTATGGTGCAACTCGATCTCTTTTTATTTCCAGTTGTTCTTTACCTAGATCGATTAACCTAATCCTATCATCCCAATCAAAATCATTTGAACAACTGAAAAGCGAATTGGATCTAATCAAACCTTAATACATTTCAGTTCGGTTCACTTAAGTTCTAATAAACAACACTATGGTTGCTTAAGTACAAATAAACAACACCTATGGTTAATGTATAAGTTAAATTAACATTTAAGATACATATAACAATCATTTTAATTAATATTTTTATTTAGCTAATTCAGTTTGATTCGATATAACACAATTTACCAAAATATTAAACTGAAGAAGACCAAAGTTAATTAGGACAAAAAGACATTGATACACTTCATCATTCCTGTAATCATTCTTGCGTTCTTTAACCTAATATATGAAACCAATAATAAAGTATATATTTGGTTATCTGACTATATACTCAATTAAAATTATACAAAAAAATGTGTTTTATTTTATTCAAGTATATATTTTATTTTTTTGTATAATTAATTATTTTATTAGGCATATAAATTTTAATTAAAATTATAAACATAATGGGACAGGAAAAGTGACCATTTTCATGTCGCCTCTAACAATTTTATAAGAAAACAATATTTAACTTGAAAAATGATATGTTCAGCTCTATGTGCCCTCAAGCCTTATCCACTTTTTTATCCACTTTTTTAAAAAAGAATACACACTCCCCAATGAAGTATATATTATTATAAAAAGCGTTGTATACAATGAGATATACTAGTTTATTTTTTCTATTCAAAATAATTTTTATAAAATTTTCATACACTACGATAACGCAGTGTATACTCAACTATCGAAATGTACAGATAGTTGCACTCTTTGACTTTTTGGTCAATTCTCTTGGGTTCATTTTCGGGCCCATATTGAGGCCCAGTCCAAGGACTCCATATCCAGAGCGTCCATTTGACATCACTTATTAAAAACAAAATTAAAATTTATTAAAATATAAATCACAATTTATTAAAATATAAAATTTTATTTTATGTGAATAATATATTTTTTACTTAAACGAAAGATTGTACCTGATATTATCCAAAATATAAATTTGTAACATGTTTGGCTGATCAAGTAATTAAAAACGATAAATAAATATACTCATTTGGATGTGAGGTATCAAGTGCTTCTCTGTGTGGCGTGATATGGTAGCGTTTGGTAATGCGATTGTAAAACTAATTTTCTACAATCGTTGAGTTTAAAACTGATTTTACAAGAAGTTGTCTCCCCGAGCTTTCTCAAATCTCAAATCGCAGTTTTTAAGCACTATTTGTTTGAAATATGTTTGCAGGAAGCTGCGATTGCAAAACTGTTTGATTGCACGATTGTAGAATCAGCTTCCTGCAATCGCAAACACTGCGCAATTAAACAACCAAAAGTTGCCTAAACTAATTCATCTAACCAAAGATATAAACTAATTAAAAAGCACAATAGGAAAGAAGGATGAGCAGCCAAAACAAACCAACATTTGCATGTCTAATTTGTTGGCCTTTTGTGGATAAACAGACATTGATGGAAGAAGAAAAAGAAATCTCTTCATATTCAAGCCACACAGTTTTTGTGTGGTGTGAGATTAATAGAACTTCATAAAGAGAATAATATTTCTGGTTCAGACTTTCAGTCTCTTCATTGAAAGCAATGCATGAAAAAAAATTAGACAAATGAAAACCATAGTTTTTGGCAGCCCATTGTCATGTATGACTTTGATCTCCACGACATCTTTCTGGACAAATGAAAAACAAAAGCAAAAGCAAAAACCGAAGACAAAACAAACACAATCTGAGAGTCTGTTGAATTTTGGAAACCCTTTGGGGAATTGTTAGAGGCAATCCCTGTAGAAATGTTTATTTGATTATTATTCAGGAAGGGTGTCTTCCAATTGTTTGAGGAGTCACTCCGAGGTGGACCCAAATTTTTTGGACTTTTATTAGGAAGAATTCAAGAGAGGTGATCATGTGTGAAAGGAAATGTTTATGCAGATTTTCTGTCAATGTTGGATGCCAAGAATTCTGTATGGTATAGATATCAGGGAGTCACATCTATAATATAAGAAATAATGGATCAAAGGACGCTGGTAATCATTCCTCCAGTCCTCCTCACCTACTATGTGAAAACTGTGAAAGACTAAATTTGCATACAGCCGAATTGAAAATAAAGGTATATGCGAGTACCAAAATCGAGTAGGAATAAGATATAAGATAGGCATATTCGCAGAATCCCATTGACCCATATGGCTATCCCATTAGCAGGCCCACAACAAGGCAATGGCCACTCGGCCTAACAAGTGAAAAGAAGGGATGGTGCCATCCATCATGAGGAGCCCATGGAAGGTTGGTCGGGCGTTGGCTAAGGCTGTTACCCGACCAGGCCCAAAGGGACTTATCTTTTGTCCGACCTAAATGGGACGACCAAACACGGTGATATTTTGATTATTCCGATAAAACTCGACCATAGAGCCCGGCCTGGCAGAGGAGATATGCCTACATGTCAACTTCACAAAGATAATGAAAACTGTAGAGAATATCCTC
Source organism: Acorus calamus (assembly GCA_030737845.1). Taxonomy (NCBI): domain Eukaryota; kingdom Viridiplantae; phylum Streptophyta; class Magnoliopsida; order Acorales; family Acoraceae; genus Acorus; species Acorus calamus. The sequence continues at coordinate 1,949,409 of CM060860.1, forward strand.
TGACACAACAGTAGCGGACGATTGTCAAGAGTTGGTTATGCTCCGAGATCATACGTGGCAGCTGATCCCGACGCCACTTAGACAATTTCTCTCGTACTCACGTTAACCTTACTCCCCGGAGTGAGGACGACACGCCCTCTTCAAGTATAAAAGGGGACACACCGTTGTCCTCAAGAGGTATGCAAGAACACACACTTATATTCCTCTTGCATGAACTCTGCAGATCGAGTGAGATTTCACTAAAACTATGATCACTGACTTGAGTGTCGGATAGGCATTAGCCAGCACCACACTAGTGTGAGTCACAAGTAGCCGGAGCAGGAGACAGAGCTAGGGTACTCACTGGCGGAGCCTCAACAACCGCGGAGGGAGGTCGCATGCGCTTTTTCTTGGATCCCAAACCGAATCCCAGATCACTTGAAGGATCTGGCCCAGCGGAGGAAGACTAGATTTCCATCCCCCACAAAAACTATACAGGAATGGATAATTAATTAATCAGTAGAATAAGTAATTTTTTTATATATTATGTTTTTGAATTTATAGTTAACGTCGATGGAAAATGTAATAATAAATTTTTTGTTGTTTAATTGAACATAAATAAATTATTTCTATGTTATATTAATTAGTGTTAAAAAGGTACCTACATAGACTTAGGATGTGTTTGAGTGTGCGGCGTGGGACTCGGCATTTGGAGAAACAGAATGGTAGAGAAATGGTGTTTCCACAGCTTCTCAAACGTGAAAAAAATTACCTTACAATACAACGTCATTTTTAAAAAAAAACATAGACGTCATATTTTTATTTGGATCTGCGGTGGCGGTAAGTGGTGTTTTCCACCGTAGAATCCACTCATCGCGGATTGAAATGGGGCCTTAGTAATTTGTCTTTGGAAAATGATATATTCAATCCTATGTACAATTCCGTCCGCAATCCTATGCAAATCTTCATATTTACCATTCAAAATAAATTATATTAATCATAAAACAACCTTATTTGCTTGTCGACCAACACCGACATCGTTATGATCTCCACCTCAAGCGGATGCGACTGATCCTCCACCACGAATTCCCAAACAAACCCATCCACCTCAATCGAGTTGTAGCCAGGGACCTTCTGCAGCTTCTCGGCCTCCATCTCCTCCCTCACCTTCACCACCTCATCCCTCCTCTCCGCGGACACGTACATGTTCAATCGGTCCAGCCTCCTTTTAGGGTTTGTGTGAAGGTGAGGAAGGATAATGGAATGAAATCGTGGATTTTTAATGAAGGGTGTTAAGGTAATTTTATTTTCTAAAGTTTTTAAAAAGTCAAACAATCTGCCAATTATATTAGGCCACCTAATGGGGCTTATGAATGAGGCTTATAATTTGGGGCCCATGTAGCAAGACTTATAATTTATATAATTGCGGTTTGTCTAATTGGTTAGTTAATGGCTTAATGAGCATTGAACAACCCCCACTTTTTAGAATGCAACTACAACAACCTCATTTCTTAATATTTCCATTATGGTATGTGTCACAGGGACAAATTTCGCTCTAGGAATTTTGCTTGTGTGGCCTAGTGACACTCACTAGTTAGCCAACCCTCTTTGCTCTCACACCAAATTGCACACAAGGAACACACACTGTTTTCGGACAAATACTTTTTTTTTCTTAATTCACTCAAGTAAGGAATACATTTGCCGATCTGACTGCTTCAATCGTAGGCCCAGACTTTATATAAGCATACAAAATTGACTTTGCCCACACAGGGGCCACTACGACACGGTTACATAATCGACTGCCCACGTAGGGGTCTAATCGCCGCACAGTTACATAACTACTCACCCACGCAGAGGTCCAACTGCCAACCTGATCAGTCGTGCCTCACACGTGGCCCTTGCGCACCACATCTTTGCCCACACACGCACCTCGCCAACTGCATCCTTGCAACCGCCAGCTTCCATGGCATAATCGCCCACCAGGCGCCAACTGCCCACTCTTGCTTGTTTGCAACTGACTGCATTCGTGGTGAGTACACGTGTGCAACGTTTCCCACTTCGCCTACATTTTCGTGCCCCACGAGTCATCACGCACCCGTCTGTCCTGGAGCACGCCTTTGCTCGGACACACCCGGTCATTGCACCCCGGGTGCCCGTACCGTTATCCGAGTCTCTGTCTGTGTCACGCGTCAACTTCCTGGTACTCTCGGGGGAGTTGTCCGGACACCTACCGGTGTCGTGCTCCATGAGTCATCATGCACCCGTTTGTCTTGGAGCACGCCTTTACTTGGACACACCCGGTCATTGTGCTCCGGGTGTCCGTACCGGTGTCCGAGTTTTATGTCTGTGTCACGCGCCAACTTCTCGGTACTCCCGGGGGAGTTGTCCAGACACCTGCCGGTGTCTGTGCACGGGTTCACCCATACCCGTGCACGTTCTCGCGTAACCCACCTCTACACGAGTTGTCCGTCTGAGCACGCCAACACGAGTCGTGCAACCCGTCCCCCACTGCGCGCATCTCGTGCATATTATGCCTGGCTCTTATCGGGGTGTCACGGTATGTCACTTGTATCTTACTAGCATATCCTAACATTTTGTTCTAGGGCATTCGATTTGAGATCAGGATTAATATCATATTTGCATCTCAAATGGATTGGCCGAGTTAGGAGCTCAAACTCGGCCCAAGCTAAAGTTGGAGGATGTGACCCCAAACCTGACCTGACTCTCAAATCTAGGAGGCCAACACATCGTGGTTTTAATTTGCATTGGGCTGGCTTAAAATCAAGTTTCGGAGGGATTTGAATTAGACTTGAGAGTTTGATCAGCTGAATTCTTGATTTTAATTTTCTCATTTATCTAGTATGTTAACTGAACGTCCAACCAATGCTTATATTTTAGGTATGTCAATTATACAAAAATAATATTTGTATCCATTCTAGATTTGAATATTTAGAATTGATACTATTTAATATTCAATAGATTTCGAAATTGATACTATTTTGTAGCTGGTACTATTTTTTTTTTTTTTTTTTGATATGTAGACACTAAACGAGATGATCAAAGACATGTTAGAAATGAGAGAACATAAAATTGAAAAATGTAAAAGTGAAAATCAACACATTAGGGTTTTTTTATAAATTACATACAAAAATACAAGGGTCAATTAAATTTAAAAAATTATGATTATCATAATGATAATTAAATTAAAATAATTGATAAGACACGTATAAAGTTGTAATATTATGTTGTATTTAGATATTTTTTGGAATTGGAACATTTAGATATTTTACTATAAAAAATCTATGATTATTCGAATTTTTTCATTACGTAGAAAAACCAACTTAGAAGGAACTTGAAGCTCTGTTTGGACTTTACTTAAAAACCTCAACCTCTTTTTGGATATGAAATAACCCAGTGAATAAGTGTTTTTTTGTTGTTTGGATGCGGGAAATACCCATGGATAAACTATGTCAGAATAAAATAGTATAAAATGATATATAAATTTCAACCAACCCCTATAATTAAAGTTATTCCTGATTATTCTTCCCAAAGAATATGTGGGTCCATTATCAAATCAACTGTCATTACATTTAATAAATCATATGTCAAACCAACTATCTTTATTTTTTCACCTTTTATAAATCTTTATCCACACTTTATTCACATTTTATCCAAATAACAAGAAAATTATTATTATGTTTTCATCAAAACACAACCAAACACACAATCATTTTATTCATATTTATACGAATAATTATATACTTCAACGAGTCTTATTTTGTATCTAAACCGGGGCTTGTGTTCAATGAATCCACGATCGTATGGCTCGGATCAAGCCACATGTCAAGAAAAGACAGCCTCAGCGTGGCACGCCGAGGGCCATCGATCCGCTCCCCAAAAATATAAAAATATCATTATATGTCGGTCAATCATTTTCTAGACGTCAGACACCGTCGTTTGCAGCACGATTTGCTCACGGTGGACCCCACCTTCCGGAAACGATTTATCAACCTTTTTTTCTAAAAAAAGATTTTTATTAACTGTTTTTGACCGTTGTCGATAAGCCTGTCAATTATCCGAAAAAATATCCGCATCCGATCCGAATCCGTATCCGAAAATGCAGAAAATATCCGATATCCAAAAAATCCGTATCCGTATCCGAAAAAATAATCCGTATCCGAAAATTTTCGGATCGGATACGGATATACCCCTATCCGATCCGAAAAATATCCGTATCCGATGGCATTAAAAAAATATTAATATTAGTATTTAATATCTACCATTGGATTTTGATCAAGTGGCTCACATTCCTTCTAATAGTTGTAAAATTAGGACTTGTGTTTGTGAATTTTTAATTTTAAGTCAATTTTTGAACTTTAAATGAAAATTTGTTATGTTTAATTATTTATTTATTCTTTCTAATAGTTGTAAAGTTAGGACTTGTGTTTGTAAATTTTTAATTTTAAGTCAATTTTTAAACTTTAAATAAAAATTTGTTATATTTAATTATTTATTTATTTATTTCGGATATTTCTTCGGATAATTATCCGAATCCGTCGGATACGGATACGGATCGGATACGGATATGCTTTTTAAATATCCGTCGGATACGGATACGGATACGGATATAAAAAAAATTTTCGGATACGGATACGGATATGACCATATCCGCTCCGTATCCGGTCCGTTGACAGGCTTAGTTGTCGAGTTTGCACGGATTTTTTTCCCGCCCTTTTTCGTGGGTAATTGTTGGCGGCTCGGCTACTGAAGTGGAAGACAGCCGTTCAAATTCATTATTTGGCCAATTAGTTCCTAATCTTTGGGGGGTTTATTGCCACCCCCTAAAAAATATTTGGAAGTCGGGTGAGTGGTAGGGTGAAAAGAGAGAGAAAAAAAGCAAGAAAGACATGCTGAGATAATGTTTGTAAACATGTTTAAAAAATAAGAAATTTTCAATAAGATGATATAAATAAATTTGATTTATAAAAAATACATTTTTTATATTTTTTAGAAAATAACTTTTTTATACTAAAAATGGTAAGTGTAGGAGACCAAATTGATTAAGAAATCGAATAAGGTATAAGATAGTATAAGTACAAGGATTGATTAAGGAATATCCAATATCCATAAAAGACGTGAATTTAAGGAGAAAGAAGCCCATGGGCCCAAAGCTCTACTACGGCCTGGACAAACCCATTTTCTTCCCTGGTCGGGTGAGTGGTCAATCCCGACTAGGCAAAGTCGGGCAAAAGTTATGACCGATCAAGATAAGTCGGATAGAGCTTGTGCCCGACCAGTAGGCATGTCAATCGGACGGATACGGATCGGATAGGCACATATCCGTATTCATATCTGTATCCGAATTGAATATCCAAAAAAATATCCGTATCCGATATCCGACGGATATTCCAAAACACATATCCGTATTCGATCCGAAAATCCGGATATGGATTCGGATAATATCCGAAATATCCGAACCAGAAATTTCTTTTAAAGAATTTATAAAATCTTAAGTTCTAACATGGTTAAATAAGTATCCAACAAAGACACAAAAACACAAATCATAATATAATTAAACAATTATCCAACATGGTTAAATATGTATGTGTTTTGCCCTAGATCATGAGCCATATAATTTCCATCTAAGGGTTGAAATTAATTTTAACATATATAAATAAAATAACAGTTCGAATACGGATATTGTTCGGATCGGATATAGGCAATATCCGATCCAATCCAAAAATTTTCGAATATGGATAATTTGGTTCGGATACGGATTTTCGGATATCGGATATTTTTTGCATTTTCGGATACAAATTCAGATCGGATACGGATATTTTTTCGGATAATTGACAGGCTTACCGACCAGGGTAAGACGGGCACACAATAAAAACCCAAGGACGGGTATCCCGTATTGCCCGGTCCTAAGTATAAGCCGTCCAGGAGACAATGTCCGAACTAGAAAATAGGTCGGCCACGAGCCCTCCCCTGAAAGAAAACGGTTAACAAAGGGAATATCCTCCGACACCAGAAAATGACAATATATCAGAAAAACAGTTATAGGGTAATAATGATCCCTAGGTGCCACATGTTTACATATCCTGAAGCCATGCGGAGATTCCATATCATGTTATGGTCATCCCACAAGGCTGAATCCAGCACGCCCTTGCTTAGTATAAAAGGGGGGACTTCACATCCCTCTCAAGGTATGCGAAATTTTAACTCTCTCTCCTGATTCTCAAGCATTCCAAGTTCTTCTTTTCAAAAAGAAGAGATCACTGACTTGAACGTGTGAGAGGCGTTAACTGACACCACACTGGTGTGAGTTGCAGGAACCTGAAAGGAGAGGAGAGGACGACGAGGATCGAAGCTCTAGGCGGATCGTGACGGAGAAGGGTTCGAGCCCATACCATCTCGGGCCTATATCCAAAGCCTGGATCAGAGGAGATCTGGCCCAAGAGAGGATAACAAAAAATCACGCCCCCACAGTAAATAACTTTTTAATTAAATTTGCTTTTTAAAAACGTTTAATAACATGTTTACGCTTTCTAAACGTCTAAATGTCTAAAAAAAACAAAAAAAAAAACGTCCAAACGTGTTACCAAACAAAGGTTGAGAGGGCGAGGGTGGGTAGAGAATAGAAAGAGAAGACAGAGATCAAACCCCGATCCACCCAACACCCCAACTCTACCCACCATTCCCCAGCACACACCCCCCCCCCCCCCCCCCTCATATCCCATAACCACCCACCTCTCTCAGAAAATGTATTTTTTTTAATGGGGGTGGTTACTCTGACCCCAGCAACTTTTGGTTTTTTTTGGCCAAGTGAATGGAATTCATTTAAAAATAAATAGATTTAATTTGGTGATGAGAATCCAAATATTAACTAAAATTTTCAAATCTGCACAATCACATTCATTAACCTTGCAAAGAAGTCTCACAGTTATCCTTTCAAGGTACGCAAGTTCAAGTCTCACTTTACACAAGACTGCACACATTCTAAAGCTAGTTTCATGCGCTTATGCTCCAACAATTTTAAGAGATTATGATAGTCCCAGTCTTACTATTACTAGTATTGTTTCGGCCCATTGTAGGACTTTGCATTCCTATGAGGTCCTTGTAGTTTTACTTTTGTAGTAGCTGGAGTAAAATTTTACAGACAGGTATCTCACAAAATTCATTAAAAGATGATCATCTTGTTATGACTACAACCATTGTACATGCAGAACACTAGTTAGTCCATTTAAAATTTTCATTATTACAAAAACCAAATTAATTTTTTTGAAGAAATAAATATGACCAGCCCAAATTACCACAGGAAGCTCAGTGGATTGCAAGCTAGACTAATAAGTTTTGCATCTGCTCCTCTACAAGGTATGGCTTATTCAACTCTTGCCACTATAGTAAACACATACTCATCACCTCATCTATTGTTCAGTGCCTGCTGGATACTGCTTATAAGTGTTTTCTAGAGACTAGTTCTTCAAAGGTCACATAAATTGAAAAAAAGAAGTGTTCATACCTTCTCCTGGTTGACCAGTGGTTGTGCCCCATCCACAAAATGTTGATCCTTCACCTATAAATCGTATGGTTATGGTAGTATCTGTCAATCTCCACTACAAAATATCTGGTGTCCAATACAATTTTTTGGCCTTCAATGTCATTCCCAGCATCAAAATCTAATAGTTCGGAGATTCTGAAATCGCAACTTCCTCTTTTTGTATCTCATTCTTTTGTATCAATCATGGAATGATCTCTTCTGCAATCTGAAACGACACCAAACATTCTAATTCAACTATGCCAGCCATCTTTGTTGGACCGCCTTGATGCGAGGCCTTTGGAGGATAGGTTCGCGACTGGTTTTGAAGGCGTCATTGGTGCCTCCTCATCGTCCCAACCATCACCCCAATTGTCATCCCAACCATCACTTTCAGACTTAGCTTTCCATCCAACTGAAACTGGAAGCTCATTCTCGAGCTTTTGATATCCAAATCCACTGCCATGCCGATGCTTTTGCCGGAACCAGGCATACGCCCAAGCCGCACCCGCCACTAAAATAACAATTAAGAACATATATATGATGGTCGAGCGAGTTAAGAAGGTAGTCCCTTTTGATTGTGTAGAATCTATGATTACTTTCTTGGCATCTGAGATCATATCTTGAAAATTAATGTCACAATGGCCATGTTTGGTTGTCAAGGTTATGACTGTGTCATTGACGCCATCTTTAAGGGAAACTGTGACCTGCATTGGTGAGATCAAGTTTCACTATAAGAATCAAATGGATATGATCCCAAAAACACTTATAAATGATAATACTGCAATAGTTCACAGTGAAACAAAATATCAAAGACTGATTTGTGATGTAGTCGACATTGTACAAAAAAGACAAAGGTTGACCACTCTCAACCAAAGGAAGGTGGAACATACCAGGATTGATAGCACTGCCACAAATAACCTGTCAAACCGTGCTAAATGTTCGATCTATTGACCTATGCCCTTGAAAAAGTTCTGATGATATGTATTTCCAGATTTCAAACCCAAATGAGTGGTATAAAACGATTGATCCATGAAATATTATTTAGATGGGCAGGCTTGGATAATGGTTGATAATAAGGATAGAATAGAGGATGGCCACATTTAAGATTAGTCGGTATAAGGTGCAGGCTCTGTGTTATATCAAAAAAAGGAAATCAATAATCCTCACTAAAGATGTACTCACCTCATGGGAATGTAGGGACTGTTAGAATTTTCGGAGGGACTGGTCAGAGAGATCTATATTATTCTCATGTACATTGGAAGCCAGGTCTCACCCATAGGTCTTGGGAACCCCTTGTCCACATTAATGTGAATATGCATTTTCAGAACATCTCATAATATACACCTCATATTCACCAAGGCCCATTGCATTATACTGTGATGAGACTCTGAATCAGCCCATCCGCCCATGTGCCACATTGTGATAAGATGCTAATGTATTTAGAAAAGACAAAGCAGCATTAAAATCTATGAGACAACATACATAAACATGTCAGATACTGAAAGAAGATGAGAACATGACAACAATATTTGATGAATTAATGTTAGGCCGATAGAAAGACTTAGTTGCAAGGGTTCCCGTCAACACCCACTGGTCATTATCAAGTTGTCAATGTGTTATTAGACCTGAATGGTTGACAAAGATCGGATAAAATGATTAGACAATTCTGTGTGAGTTATGAGGCCTTGAAACATTAGATTGAAGTCACTTGAAAATTTCACAGCCAAATAAATCAAGAAAGCAAGAAAGCAGTATTTCCTCTTATGCAGACACCCGTGTTTTGATGGGTGATGCTATCTAGATCAAGGAACATGCAACACAGATTTATTATGGAAACACAGTACAGCTTCTATTGCCAGTAATTTTGCTCGTATATTCCCCATCAACCTTAAATTTCAAAAAAAACAAACACATCATTTGACCTCTAAAAATGCATGTGAAATCAAACCACCTGAGATTACATTATTACAAGCAGTAAATATTGGCACATCAAGAACACATGAAAATAATAAATATTTGCACTTCAAGATCACATGAAACAATTTCACGTGGTATATTAGTGCTCCTGATATTGACTACAAATGGAATCACGAGCTCTAATCAAATTAATTGTTTTATCACTGAATGCTGGATTAAGGGTCAGCGCAGGGTAGAAAGTCACATTAATAGTATGTCAAATAATTTTTAAATTTTTTTAGCTAACACATAAATTGAGAAACTTGGGACAGCAGATGGTGATATGCACCTTCCATATTTGAGTTTCCACTTTCTAATATTATTTTTTAATGCAAAACAGTGTGCTATAGAGTACCTTTTTGTCTTCTTCCTTTGGGATGTCGATTCCACCTTTCTCTAGCACAATGGAATGAGGAGCACTAATATTTACTGATATTGAGTCCTTTCCCTTGTTCTGAATCAACAGTGAAAGCTCTGAAAGTTCTGGAAACCAAGATCAGAACCCAATTTGAGAAGCATAATATAAAACGATATTGCATTGGTTTAAGTAGTATTGCACAAATACCTGGATATCACTAGGCAGGAATGAAACATTATAGACCCAGAACTTATTAATACAATGTACGAAAGTACATCATATTTGTTATCTTACAAGATCATTTTATCTTCCCAAAATTGCTGTTCCATAACTGAATAAAGCATGTTTAGTGAAGTTCTCTAAAGCTAGAAATACACCTTATGAAAGGATAATAAACTTATTATTCTCACAGAATTAGCCAGCAAAAGGACAAAATTCTCAATCTACCTTCATGCTGAGAAGTACGTCTTTTAACTTTCACTTCTAGTTTGAATAGCATACCGCAATCCCATAATCCAAATGCTAACAGAAGAGCTTTACACAGGTTATCATTGTAGTGAACACCATATCGCCTAACCAAATATTTAAACTGAAAAATTCACAAGAACAGAATAAGAGTCGAGTCCAGATACGTCCCTATGGATGAGAATCTAATTCTCTATCTCAACAAAATCCATATCCACTCATACAAGCATATTCTCTGACTCACAAACACAACTTTCTCAGACAAATCTTTCACTAGTTTATGCTATTTTCCTTTCTTTATACTACACAAAATATAATATTGAGTTGAAACAAATGCCTAAACCTTAAGCTCACTGGTCAACATGTTTGACAAATTCACATCAATCTCCAACTCATTTTTCATACAATAGGCAAGCGACATACACTATATAGGAATAAAACATTCTCTACGTGATTTCCTACTCCACAAATATGAATTCATGCAATACAATAGTTATTGAGCAGAAGGTCAGGCTACTTGTATGTGTTGGGATTATGTCTCGATCTGGTATATCACATCGGATGACCATGATGAAACCATATTAGATTGGACATCTAATAAATAAAATATTATTTAAGATTTAATTTTAATTAATATTTAAAATGAATCTTTTAAAACAGGAAACAATATTTGTTTGTTAATTGAGAGAGTGAATATCTCCTAATTAAGGGGAACAATATTTGTTTATTAATTGAGAGATTATTTGGGGAGGAAGTTATTTATCTCTATAAATATCTTCTAGGGTTTCATGGCAAGATTAGGCAGACATTATACAATGTAGAGATCCTAAGGGAATGTTGAGATGTTCTAAGAGAAGGTAACTCAATGAGAGAGTTTGTGAGTCTCTTAATATATCTCAACTATCAAAGTGGATTATCTATTTTTTACCCCGTGGATGTAGGCTTAGGCCGAACCACGTATATCTTGTGTTCTTTGTGTGATGTGATGTTTCGTTCTTGTGTTCGATCTCGGATTTATTGTTGGCTTCCGCGATTGCCTTCCCAACAGTATGGACATCCAATATTCCCATATAAGAAATTCACTGTAAGACCTCTAAAGATCCTTCAATCCAATATCCTTTGATTTAAGCACATTTTCCACTTAAGAACCACGGAATAAAGAGACATGGGTATTCATTAGCAAGCTATTATTCATTTCCACAGCGTCCAAAGGAGAGGAGCACAAAAATGAAATGGGACAGTGAAACCTCATACCAAAGTGCACTGATCCAATGCTCGAATAAATTTTTTATAAAACTAACACATCAATCGTTTCACATACGAGACAAGTAGATCACATTATTTCACTCTACATCGCATGTCTCATCGTGATCACATTATCTCCCATTCCAATCTCATCCAACTATGCCTCTCTAACGCAAGGAAAGGTTTTCAATGCCACTCATTAAAAAAATCTCTAGTTTTCGCATAAATAACACAAACTATGGAACTCAAAATCTCCAAAAAGCGCCCGATCAAATCGAAAACAACACACCAACTGATCTAAGCATAAGCAATGATAATCCACAACAGAACAGGATAAATTACCATCTCCAGTGGCTCTTAAACACGCGACGAGCCCGCTCTTCTCCACCGAGCACCCGCTCAACCCCTCACACTCTTCCCTCTTCTTCACCAGATCCGACCCCTTCATCTCCGAATCCGATCCATCTCCACCGTCGGATTTTCCCTCCAAACCCCCCTTCCCCGTCTTTGGAACCTCGATTTTGGATCCATCGCCGCCGACCTTCGCCACCACGTCCTTATCTCCGTTGTCTTCTTTCGGATCCACCGCGACGGGACTCTTCGGGATCTCCTGAGTCCGTCATCCAAATCATTACATAAACATCAATCGAAACCATTCGTTTCAGCAAAAGAAGAAGAAGTTCACCTGCGTTTCAGTGCAGTTGGAGTTCAGAAAGAAGAGGCAGAGCAAAAACGCGGCGAAACGGATTCCATTTGTGCTCATGATTCGAGCTTGGAAGACCTGAAAGGGCTTCAAAACTGTGAATCGAATAGTGAAAAAAGTGAGATCTGTAAATAATCTTCGAAGAGTTGATCGATTTCTTCTCCTCCTCCTTCTTCTTCTTCTGCTTGGAGTGAAATCCGAAGCGCGTGTGATTGTTTTTTTTTTTTTGGAATATTTTTTTTTTCTTTGGAAAACTTTATATAACCCCCTGTAAAGTGTAAACTGTCTGCCTGCAATCCATAACCCCCTCTCATTTCCTAAAACCCATATAACTCCCTGGAAACATTTATATAAATTTAAATAAACCTCTAAATTAAATTTTTATTGACAGATAAAAAATATTATGTAAATATTATATTTTGTTAACCCTAACTGAAAACATAGTATACCAAAAATTTCATACAATTTGTTAAAAATGAAAAAAAACCTTTTAAAAATGATAATTTCATCTCTCAAAAAAAATTATAAAACTTTATCAATGAACAAAATCAACATTTGTAGAAGATTTTTCACATTTTTAATATGTTACAGAGGTTTTTAAATATACTATATTTTTAACCATTGTCGACTAGATGGAATATTTGTGGAATAATCATAATCTATCAATGAAAATTTAATTCAGATAATTATTTAGATTTACATATATATTTTACGGGGTTAATTGAACTTTTAAAAAAGTCAAAGGGTATATGAATTTCATGCAGTTTGCTAGGGGGGTAGTTGGATTTTCCCCATTTTTTGGAATATTTGATAAGTCCATATTTTGGACTCGGGAGCCGGCCAGAGCCTGCCTGGGGTATTAGTTATTTCTGGTATAAGACCCCGGTTATGTCCGGATAATTTGAAAGCCTAGATAACCTTGAATAAAAATTTTAAGTATTGTTTACCTTGAATAACTACTGATAAAGTATGCATGAATAAATCTAATAAAGTAGTATATGGATTTTAATCAATCCTTAAAATTAAAGTTATCCTAGGTTATTTCACTCAAATAATATATGGGTCCACTGTTAAGTTAAATCAACTGTTATCACCTCTTATAAATCATTTGTCAAATCAACTATCATTAATTTTTTACTTTTTATAAATAATTATCCATACTTTATTCACATTTTGCTCAAACAACAAAACATTTATTCTTTCGTTTACCAACGATAATAATTTAAAACACAACCAAACACAAAATCATTTTATTCTTATTTATACTCACTTATGCTTGGATAAATGTATATCCTAGAATAAAATCTATCCCATTCTAAACGGGCTTAGAGATTTTAATATTTTATTCATTTTGTGATGACGAAACGGTGCTTATTGATTTTGATGGAATGACAAGACTGTCCCCAGATTGAATAGGCCCATTGATTGGGCTTATAGTGTTCTGGGCTGAAGTAGTAGGAGAGCGGTTATTCAGATTAACTGGGCTGAACCGGGTTGAAATGTTGAATGGAGCGTTGATACATTCGATCTGTTTTACAACCCATTTTATAATCTTATACACTATGATAACGCAATATATATTGCGTTATCCTAGTGTATGGCACAAACTTTTTTGTCATTCTTTCAACATGAAAAAATCCACTTATGTATCTCAGTATATATTTTGTTTCATATAACCGCATATACATCAATGAGAGAGTATACATTTTTTTTAAAAAAAAAAAAAAACCAGTGTAGACTGTAATTGGGGCTGCACAGAGGGCTGACATATCATTTTCCGATTGAATAACATAGGCGTTGTTATATTCAATTTTTTTATAGTCGAAATATAGTTTTATATACATCGTTAGAAATGCAGTAAAACATATGCATCGTTAAATACCTCATTAAATTTTTTCTTACACCTATTAAAAATGGATTCGTTCAACCTGAAATGAAGCGACATACACTTTTTATCAAAATATATATCTCATTAGATGATGTTTACTATTTAAAAATAAAATAAAAACATGAGTATATATTCTTAGATTTAGACTATAAAAATGACTAAATAGGTCATTTTCCATTACAATTTCATTAACCGGTTGGTCCGAGTACGTTCATGATAGTGTAATCTAACCCAAAGATGCAGACGGGCTTCCTCTTCTCATACATTGTTTCTCCTATTTGCAACCGCACTGTATGAAATTGATTATGCACCAACTTAGTATATTATTTAATTACAACAAGAAAATATAAAAATACATGTATTTGTATGTACTATAAATATATTAAAAAAAATTTAAAACATGTGCATGCTGCAAGTGAGACTGTAATTGAGATTGAACATATCAATTTCCAAAGATAGAAACATTTTTTTTAAAGGGATGATATAATAAATTATTTTGTAACCACATCTGTAGTTACCACGTCACTGATACTGAATACGAAGTTGATTAACACAGTATATACAACAACATGTTAGTATGTGTTTTGTTAAAAAAAATAATAATATACATTCAATTCATACACATATAGATATTTACTTTAAATTTTATAAGAGAATGTTATTCATTAGCCAATATATACTTCAATAAAATTAAAACATGTGTGAGATGCAAAAGAGCTGCGAAAAGTAGGTAACAATTTTTTTAGCTTTGGATAGCATGAGATTGAGAGGGTTTTCTTTTTATTATTATTATTCCTCAAAGGATCAAAGGAAAAATGATTATTAAAAGTCTCTCTGGTTATCACTCAACTCGGGTGGTCTTGTCCATCGGGTTAGGACCTCAGACGTGAGGTTGGAGAAGAAGAGAGGATTAAGAGAGAGAAAGGGGGCTCTAAAAATGATAGGGGTGGGTTTGAAATGTGTCATGCCATCTTTTTACATATTGGAGTGGATCATCAGTTTTTAAAGCTGAATGGGTGGGTAAAATAAGGGGTGGGTTAGATAACAAAAAAGGTGTAAATAATGGCATGAGTAATGACATCAGATACATAATATGATATTATAGAGCCTATGATACCCACTCTATCATAGGGTGGTTTTTTAAAAAATACAAAGGAAGTAATCAAGTTATTTAAAATAAGTATTCTAGGTTTCTAAATAGTTTTATTGCATAGTTCCCACCCCATGCATGTTTTTTTTTTTTTTATTTTGATATCGCAGGGACTCCTCGTGACTGATTTTACGGTCGAGCTGAAAATGTTACTTTCGCCTGTTTGTTCTGGTCTAACAGAAAATTCTTTCAAATAATCGCTAACAAACAGATACAAGTCAGCTCCAAAACTCGAACCCACCCCATGCATGTTGGTATTTAATCATTGTTTAATTTAAGATAAAACTACTGAATCATATCATGTGTGGTTTATACAGTTGTACACAGTACCTAGTACACCGATTAGCCAAAAATAGAAGTGTTTTTAATCTCACTCCCTCCACTCCCCGGAACTTTTATATAAAAGCATGCATACAATTATTGAATCGCACCTCTATCTCTCCCTCTTTTGTATTCTGTGTGAAAAATTTGTGAAACTTTTGAAAATGGCGGGTGTACTCGTTGCAGATAGAGTGGCATTTTGAGAGTTACCCAGGGAAGATGACGTTGTTCGTCTTCCTCACTTGCCTCGTAGCTGTTACTGTGTAGATATCTTATTTTAATCGGTTAGACCTAATTGATTTATCTCTGACTATATCTAAATTAGTTTAACATTTATCCCAAATACATTATTTTTATAATATGCTATGATTTTACAATTGTATAACTCTATATTATGCATCCATATAAATACATGGGTCACACTCACAAGTCAAGTCACCAACCATGCATATCACCCACCCAAACCTTACCACTTAGTCACACCCTAGCTACATCAAAAATCATTTATATACATGCATGCCTCATCATACATGTGACATTCAACTCTTGTAGTACCCTGTGTTTCCCCTTCTCAGGTATACATCACCTCCCCATGCATCACTTCTTCCACACACTCTCCCTCCAGGCCTCCAAATCATATCATAGAGTAGTCACAGAAAATCCAAAAAGGCAGCCAAAGAGAAAGAGGTGAAGAAATTGAGGGAGGGAGTGTGGATCAAAACAGGAGGTATGATGTCTGGTTATAAGGGGGTTATAAAAGGGAAAGAGTTGGCTGTTTCGAGTGAAGGCGTGTGGTAAGTGGTGAGTTTGAGTATTGAGTGAGCGAAAGTGAAGGGAGGAGAAAAATAACACGTAAGAGAAGATTCAAAGAGAGGGTTTGGTTTTATTCAAAGGAGTAGGAGGAAGTTGTTGAGAAACAGTGTTCCTGAAAATCGGTATATATGCGAGCCCGATCCCCCATGTGCGCCCGCTTATGAGCCCGACCCTTTTTTTAAAGAAAAAAACAGAGGGCCTCCTTCAGCCGGCCCTAAAACAAAACGTCTCCTTCTTCGATCTTCCCCGAGGACCCCAATTCAATCTCTCTCTGTTTCCTATCTCCGATTACATTCTCTTCAACTCGGCCTCAGACTTCTTCTTCAGCTCTCTCTCTCTCTGATTCCACTCTCTCTCTCTCTATTCTGTCCGTTTTCTCTCACTCCTCATTGTTCTCTCTACTCTCTCTCTCTCTCTCTCTCTCTCTCTCTCTCGTTTTTCCACACTGAAGGACACAAAGGACACACCGTTTAATCAGGACTGTTCGGGGGTGTGAAATCTGTCTTTTTTTTTCTTTTCTTTTTAAATGAATTGTGACACCTAGGGTGTCTTTTATAAATGATGATTTACTACTTGAAACAGTTTGGACTTTTGAATGATTTTTTTTTTCTTGTTTGGTTATTCTTTGCTGTATAAGTTGGTGATCTAAAAATGTTTAAGATGTATTTTTTTATACTGGAATAGTTTGGTTAAAATAGAATATCTTGGGGTCTTTAATAAATTCTTTGTATGTATATTTTTTTACATTTATCTTGATATATTTAAAAATTATATTTTTTATTAATAAAAATATAAAACCGTATATACTCTTCACATACCACATATACTCTATGCGGTATTATAACCGCATGAAAACCGCATACCGCATTTTCAAACACTAGTTGAGATTAGTAAGAAAAAAAAAAGAAAGCAGCTGAGAAGAAGTTGCGGATGTTGAAGAAAAAAAAAGCAACCAACCTCATCAACTATGCCACATCTAAGATCAAGTTCGGTGTGGCGCATCAACCTTGGCCTCGCCGCCATGTCCCAGACCTCATCATCACCCTCGGTTCGCTCTTCCTCCCTGACACCCCCAACTCCCTTATCGACCGCGGCTGCGACGTTGGGCCAAGGACATGCTCCGCCACATCCGCGACACCGCGGACCTCAACCAAGAGTATACCAACTTGGTCGCTGCGTCTGAGGTTTCTAAAGCGGTTGAGAAGCCATGGAACAACATACTGAAGAGGAAGTACAGAACCCAGCTGATGATGGTTGTGATGATCCTCTTCTTTCAACAGCTCGGTGGGATCAATCTGATCATGTTCTACATGCCGGTGCTATTCAAGACGATCGGTTTCGGGGATCAGACGTCCCTCTTATCATCGGTCATCACCGGACTCGTTAATCTCATCGTCACATTTCTCTCCATCTTCACCGTTAACAGAATTGGGTCGTCATTTCCTCTTCCTAGATATTGTTTCCTAGGAAGAGGAAGCGATGACCCAATCTGTCAACGGTGAAAACGGAGAGGAATGTGGCAAGAGGTTAATGAGTCTGGTGATGACTGACGATAAGAGGGATGTTTGGTCCCCTAAACCGATTGTCTTGAACAACATCGTCACATAAAACATCTTCACATTGATCCCAGTGAGCTGTTGAAAGAAGGGAATCATCACGACCATCACCAGCGGGGATTTGTACTTCCTCTTCAATATGCTCCTCCACGGTTTCTCAACCGCTTTGGAAGCCTCCATCACAGCGACCAAGTCGGTGTACTCTTGATCGATGTCAAAGGTGTCGCGGATGTTGCGGAGCATGTCCTTGGTTGCGTCATCGCGACCATGGTCGATAAGGGGGGTGGGAATGTCGGAGAGGAAGAGCGAGCCGAGGGTGATGATGAGGTTTGGGACGACACTGAGTCCAAGGCTGATGCGCCACCCCTAACCAGACTTGATCTTCGTTGTGGCGTAGTTGATGAAGTTGTCAAACCCCAAAGTGATTAATAATTAAGACAAAATATCATAAAAGATTTACAATACCAGGTTTGAGAAGGATCATATCTCTTCCTCTTCTTCCCTTATCCAAGATATTACATAAATAACTTAGGAATTTGTTTTGAGAAAATAGTTTTTGGATGCCCCTTCACTTATGTTATGTTTCCTTTTTTATAGCCTTTCTTCTCCTTTGGATTTCAGAGGCCTTGAGATCCAATATCATTTTACTCTAATTGAAGTTTTATCTTTTTTAGTAATGGAGGTATCACTTTTTGTTTTTCACTTTATTCCCTTGGAGATAGTTTCTTTATTCTTTTTCTTTAGTGGATTGAGTGAAGGTGTCACTTATTGTCTTTCGCTTTATTCCCTTGGAGATTAATGCTTTGTTCTTTTTCTTTAGTGGATTGAGTGGAGGTATCACTTCTATCTTTTACTTTAATTTATGCCCCTCAGGAGTGTTGCTTTGTTCTTATTCTTTAGTGGATTGAGTGGAGGTGTCACTTCCTGTCTTTACTTTAATTTATTCCCCTCGAGAGTGTTGCTTTGTTCTTATTCTTTAGTAGATTGAGTAGATGTGTCCACTTCCTGTTTTTCAGTTTATTCTTCTAGAGAGTGTTTTTTATTCTTTTTCTTTAGTGGAGTGTTTTCTGTCTGGAGTCCATGTGTTGTCTTACTTTTGATAGAACATATCCGTGAGTGAACAAATAACGTCAGTGAGTGGATAGAGTTGCTTTGTGAGTGAGTTTGGTGGATAATTTTATCCAATTTTTTTTAATAAGAGTTTATGTTTAACATTCTACTAAATCAAATTCATCTTCTTGAAAATTTGTAGGCAAGTCATAATTTAAGAACTTCCATTTTAGCTAATTGCTATTATTCTCTACCAAATTTTTAATATGTTTAGTATATTCTTCAGTAAGGGATGCTTTAATTTTCTCATAACTATCTTATCTTACTATTGATAAATTTGTCATTTATAACCGGATAATTTTATCAAGATCTATAAAAAAAAATTATGGAAGATGTTATGCTCAATTCTTTTTCCAACCCCATTTCCAGTTTATACATTTTTTTTAATAATATACCTTATCTAATGAATTGGTTTTATAAATGACAAAACATATACTCCAATGAAATGTATTGATCTATTTACAAAAAATGTGAAAAAAATTAATGAGGTATGAACCTCGTTAATGTGAGTATAACGTGCTACTTTACTTAATGACAATGCATACTTTTTTCAAATAAAAAAAAGTCTCTCCGGTTATTATGTTTCTCTCCTTCTCTTCATCATCTCTGCAGATATTATATTGGATGCCATTTGTAATGTCCAGTTTTACACGTGTGATATTTTTCTTTTTCATTTAAGAAACATGATTTTAAAATGCATCAGAGATCAGAGTCTGTGATCGCTAGGTGTGTAAATATGTGGCGATAAACTTTATACTTCATGCATTATTAGATTATTATATTATATGATCAACACTGATTATTAAACCAATGAATTTATTCTATGTAGATCTCGGGTGAATTCCCCAAAGCTAAGACGGGGGATCTCTTCACCAAAAACACCACCATCAAGACTTCCATGCGATGTTGGAAAAAATATTGTAAAGTTTCCAAATCAATGTAAATAGTCGGCTTGAAACACTCCACCTGCTCTCGCATTACATTGAAAAAATCTCTATAAAAAAACACCACGATTCGTTTCATTATGAACTATGCACGTGCACTTAGCACACACGTTGACTAATTAAATGAGATTTCATGCAAGTTCGTTTTTATTAATCCAATGGACAGCAAACAAGGCCAAACCAATGGGTCATTTTCTGAGTCAATGACATTATACTACGTGTTCATGATCTACAACTCGATTTAATGAGATCCTACCACATGAATAGCTTGCCATATGTGAGTATGGCTCATTGGCCTACTTACAATTTAGGACAATCAATGCAAACCCCCAAATCTCAAATAGATGTCATAATCCCCAAGATCAAGAGATCTCTCTCCATCCATCGGATTGAGGAGAGATTAACCGTTGATCTTAGAACACCATCAACTAACTCTAAAAACAGTAAACCA
Organism: Acorus calamus; assembly: GCA_030737845.1. Classification (NCBI taxonomy): domain Eukaryota; kingdom Viridiplantae; phylum Streptophyta; class Magnoliopsida; order Acorales; family Acoraceae; genus Acorus; species Acorus calamus. Next base: position 1,969,888 of record CM060860.1, read on the forward strand.
CCTCTAAATAATTTTTTTTCAAAAGAATCCTAGAGGGCGTCGGATAACCTTTTGAAGGTCACCCCTCCCATGTTTTCAACGCTTGAGGTCTTGAATTGCCGACAACAAGCGCAAAGCAGTCGGACGAGAGCAGAGCGGATGGATTGCAACCCGGATCGGGTTCACCAATTTACATCCCCTCCACCAACCTTTTATCACAATTGATTCAATATTCATAGTTTGTTAATTAACGCTCATTAATTATTTAACATATTCAAAACTGATATTTTGATATGTCAAACTCCCGTTTACATTCCCATATACATTTTTAAATGAAAAAATGACCATTTTTATTGATTTTTTCAAAATTTATATAATTTTTTTAAAAAATAACACAGAACCTGAACTTGGTTTCAAAGGCTGTCCACATGGGATCCTTCCTAAAAAAAAAACAGTTGCTTTTATGTTTCTAGGATTCTCAGTTTGACCCGTCACTGGTGACTCACCCATGCTTATAATTAGTGATGTATAACTAGATTCATTTATATTATAAGTTTGCGTGGCTTTCTTTATCCTCTCTTGGAGATGGTGATGGGGACCCCATGTGTGGTTTGTGATCCTTACGTGCTAAGGGTGCGTTTGGTTGCGCGATTATAAAACTGATTCTGTAGGAATCTGCGATTGCAAACCTGATTCTGCAGGAAGCTCACTTTCTCAGCTTTTTAAAATCGCAGCTTTTGGACATTATTTGCCTGCAATCGCTGGGTTTAAAACTGCGATTACAAAACTGTTTGGTTGTACGATTGCAAACGCAGCTTCCTGCAATCGCAATCGCAGCGCAATCATGCAACCAAACGCACCCTAAGACTTTCTTCTTCTACTTCTTCAATTGAATCCATCCAAAAAGGTGCTTTTTGGAGCAGCTGAAAATTTGGGGTCATCTTCATTTGTTTGATTTTTTTTTAAATACTAAAATTAGTCATGTTTTTTGTCTAATTTTGGTGTTACTATCAGTTTCAGATCATACGTATTTGTTGATTTATGTATAAAAAAAATTCTTTTTATTGTACGATCTCCTAATTTAAGCATGTCTCGATATTAAAAGTGAGATTAATAAGTGAGATTATTTTTAAGATCGGGTGTATTAAAGTTTATTTTTAAAGTTGATAGGATGTATTGTATTATTTTTTATTTCTACGCCTAACACTGTACTACGCCTAATTTTTTTATGTTTGCAAACTCCCGCAAAACAATGTTTTTTCATCGCGTGGTTCAGACCTCTGAATTTTTATATCACGGACGTCCCCACAGCGGATCCAAACGGACCATAAAACACCATTTGTATGTGCGGTGATTAAGCTTGCGTTCTGACAATCTGGGTGTTTGATTGTCCAACGTGATTGTGACCGTCCTACATTAATTGATACTAAAATTTTAATTTTGTAACCTAATAGAATATCTCAGTTATAATATTTCTATAAGATTAGACGACTACGATTACATTGTATAATCAAATTATTCAATACATGTTGGATTTAAACTGATCCCGCATTGGAGAATAATTGTTTTGAAAGTTTTTTCAACATATGTTGTTTTTTATACAATAAATATGTGAAATGCGTCTTCAATGTCAAATGTGGAAAATCATTTGGATTCATAGTGATGTTTTTCTGGATTTGTAATGCAGAACGGGTGACCAATGCATTTCTGGAGCGATGAACCCGAAAAGGTCCACCAAAATATTTCTAATTATTTACAAAAAAACCAGCAAATAGAAATCAAGTGCCCTGAACTCATAATCACATGAAATTTTTACTAGAGCTAGATATCAAAGAAATCTTCAAACGTATTCACTACACCACTACGTGCACTTATTTTTCTATTTTTAGGCATTCAAAATAGCATTTTTACTATTTTTAGTAATATTTTAGATTTGAAATATCTTTATCATAACAACTCATATTTGATCTCTATCAATTCTGAGGATATGTTAGGATCCCATATATTAGCATAAAAAAATTAATTGTTTGTTTAAGAATGTCAACACATGTTGAATCTTTTCTATAATTTTTCGATGTGTTATTTTGGGGTTTGCCTTTTGACTTGAAGACGCGTTTCACACGTTCACACGTCCTAAAGAAAGACTTAGGTGGTGTTTGGCAGCGGCGGAAAACAGATTTTAAGTGCTGATTAATAAGTGCAGAAAAGGTTATAATGATAATCTTTAAGAGTTTTGAAAAAAAATATTTGATTCAGTGAAAAATATTAAACAGTTATTTAGATAAGTGTGTTTGGTTGACCACTTAACATATGCTTATTAGAAGAGTATTTTGATCCATTTTATAAGTGCTGAATGTTATTTTAATGTTTGGTTAAAAACTTGAAGATTTTTTCCCCATTAATACAGTATACGTACACCATAAATTGCAACACTTTTTAAATTGCCTGAAAAAAATTATCAGGCAAATCCATAAAACATATAATAACTTGTAAGAAGTTTCTAACAAATTAAAAAACAAACTTTAAAAAAAAAAGATAACAACCACATCAACAATCATCAAAACCAAAAGGCAAAATCTAAAAAACCTACACAAAAATGTCTATGAACAGAAGAATGTAAACATGTCAGACTACACAACAGAAATTCCCAAGCATTCATAGTTCCGTCCACAGGACTACATACAAACACCACACAATATACATTTGATTTTGCAAAATGAGAGAGGGAGACATAGAAGGATAAATTATTGCTTCAAACCAGGTGGGATTGGGAGATCCGCGGAGGCACCGGATAGATGGTGGTGGAGGTCGACGTGCTGCTCAGATCCGAAGAGGCAGCGGACGATGGTGGTAGCCGTCCATCTATTGAGGACTGTCGATGGTGGTAGTCGTCAACTTGCTGAGTACCGTCGATGGTGGTAGCTGCTGATCTGCTGATGTCTCTGGGTTGATCTGTTGCTCAGATCCGAAAGGGAGAGATGGTGAGGGAGGATCCGCTGAGAAAGAGATCGGCGTCTAGGGTTTTTTGGGATTTCGAAGGGGCCCAAATCGCTGCAAAGAGAGGGGTGAGGAGAGAGAGAGAGAGAGTTAAAAGGGGCTTATATACCAGGCGTTATTAATGAAAATTTGTGGGGGTAGAATTGTCTTTTCACATGGACGGTAAATAACCAAGTCGCGGATTGGTGGCTGAGTAGTCACTGATAATTATGTGAGGATTTTGTCTGAAAGAGTTTATAAATCACTGCTTAAATGCATATGAACCAAACATGTTGATTCCTTGTTCAACCAAATAAGCGCTTAAACCTGGTCCAACCAAACGGCCCTTGTAACATATGATTATATGAACCACTCGCTTTGGCTTTTGGTCTTCAATGCTAATACATGAATGGGTCCTCAAAAGCTTTACATTTATGGGCGAGAGAGACTTCCCATTTCAACAATGTCACTTTTTATATTTATTGGTGGTTGACCCCGTGCAAGTTGTTTCTATGCGCGTCACGTGTCTGCGTTTGTGTGGGTTGGATCGATCAGATGTGGACTACACTTCTGCTTCTGTGTCCAAATTCAAACCATGCTGGAGAATGTAATTGCTTTGGAAAAATTAAGATTTACAATGGTAGAGAATGTGACATGATGCATACATGTGCATGTGTCATTCGGATAATGACCTCTACATCATTTAGGATGTGTCTGTGTCAAAAGTTAAGTGAGAGAAAATGATGAAAAGTAAAAAAAAATTTGATTATTCAAAAATCTAGTTGTTTGTATTAAACAATAGAAAAAAAATAAATTTCATCATTTTTACTATTTTATTTTGTCTTATTAGAAAATATAGAAAATATTTTTCTCACTCCCATATATGAGAATTTGAGAAAAAATGATGAAATTAAAATGTTTTCCACCACATTTATTTATTTATTTCCATTACTTTTCTTTTGATAAAAACACCTTAAAAGTTGATAAAAAAATATTTATTTCCATTACTTTTCTTTTTATTCAAATTTTCTCACTTTCTTTCAAATTACAGTTTAGTTGTGGAATAGGTGGGAATACGGTGGAAGCTTAAATATATGTTCATTTTGCAAAGAATAAGTGGGTATAGTATTGTCCCCAATGGTCATAGAACAATGATTCAAGGTTTATCTATGTTAAGGGTAGGAATTGAATTCGAGTCTTGACACTAATTTACTCACTTGAAAGAATTTTTTGTAGGACCGAGACAAATAGATATTGATAACTTTCTCAGTTTGACCGTAAGGTCAGCCACGGGAGGCCCCTCCAATATTAAAAGGTGGGTATTGCTTATGTTAGAATATGTGAGAGTATTGGTATTTGATATCTCTATGTAATTATATTATTCCATCAAATCTATTTCATTCATATAAAAAGTCTCAAAAATCAAACCATTTGCCATTATTCTTATAAATCAAATATTCACATGTCAAATCATTTTTTCACATTTTATAATTCTTTATCCGCATCTTATTCACCTTTTATTAACAATTTATCAATAGTTAAACATAAAAACTTCTTTATTATATTTTCTCACAGTCCCTTAATTATCTATATTTGAGTAGATATCTATCCTTGAATAATCTTGTGTTTTTGTTTCAATTAGATTTTGTTTCCTGCCAACCTGTCATAAATTAGTTTCCGATTAACCCACATTGGTGAAATAAATATTACCCCCTTTTTTCTTATCCAATATTATTAGTACTTATTCTAATGTCTTTGGTTTTTTTCTTTATTTTCATCCATTTTTATTTTACTATTCACTATATTTTTTTACGAATATAAAATGACAAATTCAATCAAACCGTGTAATGACCACATAATGGTGCTTCAAGCCTTCAAAAAATTCACTCCAAACAGATGTTGTAACTTGTAATTAAGAACGGGGAAAAATCCATATATAACCAACTGAAATCCATATAACCCTCCGAAAACACCTACTAAATCCAAATAACCCCTTGAAAAAAACTACGTCTACAAATGATGAATATTTATAAATATTTTGATTGATTAATCATGATAGAAAACATAGTATACCAAAAAACCTATAATATGTTAAAAATGTGAAAAATCTTATATAAATGACGATTTTACTCAAATGAATAGAGTTTATAATATATCTAGAGAGAGTAAAATCATCTTTTTCATAAGATTTTTCGCATTTTTAATCAATTATATTGATTTTTTAGTATATCGTATTTTCAGTCAGGGTTAACTAAACGAAACATACGCAAAATATTCATCATCTATTAATAAATTTTTTTATTCAAGGGGTTTTTTAGATTTACTAGGTGTTGTCAAGGGGTTATATGGATTATATTTCAGTCAGATTTCAAGGGATTGTATGGATTTTTCCCTTAAGAAAAACTCAACTTGAATTGAGGCCACAGATACTATGTGCTTGTTTGGAAATACGGTTTGAAAATCAGCTTTTAGTTTTTGCAGCTTTATGTACACCTTTTGAGGGTGAATGATTATGTCTTGAGGTGTAATGATGATGATTTGATAGTGTAATGATGATGGCTGCTTTATGAAACACAGATTTCGAGACACAGTTTTAGAGATAAAATCTAGTAATGATGGTGTATTTAAGTTGATATGTTTGGTAACAACTTTTAGCTTTTAACTTTTAAATGATGATATATTTGAATTGATGTGACCCCAAAAACTAAAAGCTGTTTTTGACTTTTGCAGCCAAACAAGCACTAAGAGGGTTGGATCTAGGTGGGACCTGAACTCACCCAAGATAAAAATTATCATTATCAACATTTAGTATATAAATCAAATCCATAAATTAATAATAAAAAAAAAACATGTTAGCATCAATGCTTATGCAAGATATAACCGAAAGCTATACCTCTATTTTTAGCAAACATATGTCCAAACACTATCTTTGAAAATGGGTGTTTTTATCCAAACATATGTCTAAACAATACCTTTGAAAATGAGAGTCAATATGTGAAAGTCTATAAAAGTCTGTAAATATATGTCCAAACATATGTCTAAACACTACCTTTGGGAATGGGTGTTTTTATCATAGCATTTTAACAATATGCATTTCAATGAGAGTTAATATGTGAAAGTCTATAAAAGTCTGTAAAAGTATGTAAAAGTCCATGAGAGTTAATCTGTGAAAGTCTGCAAAAATTTACGAAAGTCTGTGAAAGTCAATCTGTGAAAATCTGCAAAAGCCTATGAAAGTCTGCAAAAGCTTGTGAAAGTACATGAGAGTTAATTTGTGAAAATCTGTAAAAGTTTGTGAAAGTCTGCAAAAGTTTATGAAAGTTTGTAAAGTCTACAAAAGTCCATCACTTAAATAATTTTCACAAAAATCCATTAAAGTCCGTATCGACTAACCCCCGTATATTTGATTAGATTTTAACTAAGTGTTTGTACAGGCTGAAGGCATTAATAAAGGGATGATATAGCTAGCTTCCATGAGTCCAGGCTCCCAAAGAAAAGCCACACACATAACTAACTACACAAGTACTGACTGAGACTTTTGTCTCACTTTTTATTTTTCATAAAGTTAGTATTTTGACAGTATCATTTCTGCTATCATGTGAATCTTATAGCTTGAATTCTTTTCAGTTTTCAAAGCACTTTTGCATGCATCAATTTAGAACCTTGTAACATCTTGGACATCAGGTACTACTACTACCACCCCTAAAAAAACAATGGCTACAATGGCAAACTTTCTTCCCATTTTTTTTCTAGTAGTTCTCCAACCACACAAAACCCACCATTATTTTCATTCTTTTCTATGGTGGAAAGCTATCCAACCATACGACACTTTGCACATTTTAAGCCATCACTTTTGCCCATTCTCGACACAGAAGTCTTCAAATGAAAGTGCCCCATAAATGAGAAAAAAATCCACTTTCAAAACAAAAATTATATATAAAAAAATGAAGCTTATATGGTGCTCTTCTCTATGTAAGCAACTAAAAAAAACTATATGTTTCATCTCACAGATTACATCTCTGTAAATCCACACAGAGTTGGATCTTTGCTCAGAGCATTGGGTATTTGGGTTTGCTATTTATAGATCTCGTGTTCAAATCTTTATGAGTTTATCTAATGCACATGGTCCATCAATAGAAAATTTTGTTCATCCAAAAAGAATTTCAACTAATTTAAGAATATCTCTAGTTATTGATTTGAGACTGCACGAGAAATTGAAATTAAGGAATGTTTATAGCAACATTATACATTTATTCAAGGTGGAACCTCAATAAGATTTCATTTGGATAATAATACCTTCAATCATTCTTATTATCACTTGAACAAATATGAAACTTGGAACATATAAAAATATATATATTCAATTAATTCATTCAAATATATACTTTTACCCTCCACTAAATTAACTCTTTTACCTTTTTTTTCTACAAGAATTAGTAAGAAGTGCAACAAAATTGATGAGAAAAACTAAGGGGGTTCAAGGGCATTTTAGGAAACTTATAAGGGAGAGACACCCCCCCCCCCCTCCCCCCGGGCCTATAAATTGAACCCAAAGAGGACATCTTTTTACAAATAAACCCCAAAAATTCGAAAATTCGACCTCTGTTTTTCCCCAAATTTTCAAAACCCCTCCAAAATCTCTCTGTAGAGAATGCAAACCCCAATCGAATCCCAATCGGACCTCCGCACATCCCTATCGGAGCTCCTCCTCTCCGGCCCGACCAACTCCCTCGACTCCATCTTCTCCCACCTCCCCCCACCGTCCCATCTCCCCGACCCCCTCGCCTCCTCCTCCTCCGTCTACCACCGCCACTCCGAGCTCCTCCTCCGCCGGATCCTCCCCGATCCTCCCCCTCCGCCGCCTCCGAAGAAGCTCTACCGGGGGGTCCGGCTGAGGCACTGGGGGAAGTGGGTGGCGGAGATCCGGCTCCCGCAGAACCGGAAGCGAATCTGGCTCGGCACGTACGGATCCGCCGAGGCGGCGGCGCACGCGTACGACCGCGCCGCGTACAGGCTCCGCGGCGAGTACGCGCGCCTCAACTTCCCCGATGGCCCAGCCCGGCCCGACCCGGTCCACGCGGCCCGACTCGACGCCAAGATCAGGGACATCTGTCAGAGGCTCAAGCGGGAGAAGTCGAGGCGGAGCAAAAATGGCGGGACCGAGAAGAGACGTGACACGTCAGCGTCATCGTCGTCGTCGTCTGACGTGATGTCTGCGGTGGAGGATCGGACGGGTGAGGGGGATGCTGACGTGGACGGTGGATGTTGGTCGCTGTTGAGGTTGCCTTCGTACGATCCGGAGCTGATTTGGGCAGTGCTCGCCAGTTGAGAGAGTTGGGGACTTTGGGTGGGATAGGCGTAGCCGCTGTTGTTGTTTGGATGACTATCTGGAATAGTATATGCATTTTGGGTGGTTTGTATATGTTAAAATATATATGTTAGAAAAAGTTAGATTGGGTCATTTTTATAATATAAAACTCATACTATATATATATATATATATATTTTAAAATAGTAAACATCGTCTAATAAGGTATGCGTTTTGATAAAATGTGTAAATTGTTCAATTTCGAGTTGAATGAACTCATTTTTAATAAATGTAAGAAAATATTTAACGAGATATATATATTGTCTAACTAACGATGTATATGCTTCAATTGATTTTTAACGATGTATAGAAGACTGTATTTTGAATTGTAAAAAAAATTGAAAAATGAGGGATGATGAATAGTTTGTCATTTTTAACATTGTTTTTAGGGAATAAACTCAGGTTGAATTTTATTTTGAATTTTTAAGTATACATTTATCACATGAAGTATAAGATTTTAGATGAGATATGTTGGTTAGTTGACAATCATCATGAGTTTGCTCTTCATTGGTGCATTTTCGATTCCCACTCTCGACTTATCCATATGTTTGTAGGAAAACTTCCAAATGGATTGGTGTGAACACCTTGAATGAATATTAGTTCTTGACTCAAAAGATTTGGATACCTCCGATTGTTGAAAAAACAAAAAAAATTCAATGCCGAATTGATATTTCTTCATAGAAAAGTTATTTCAGAATTCCATGAAAATTATCAAATTATCTAATGAACATTTCCAAGTACATTTAGTACCCGTGTTTCTAGGTTATATCTACTTACTATTTTTCAATGATATGTTTTTTCAATGATATTTTTTCTATCGACAGAGTCACATATTTTATTTTAATGCAAGTTTATCTGGTAGGGACTATAGAATATTGTTTTCTAGTAGACAACGAACTGATCCGTGGAAAGTAATTCTCTTTCTAAGTCATGTGGAGTTCAGCCAAAAATTCGACATTGTTTGATTGTTATGGTTGACTAATGAAAATTAGGGTGCAAATTTATGATGCGTTTGAAAACACAGTTTGCAAAACAGTTTTAAACTTTGTACATATTTTTTGAGGATTTAATGATGAGTGCTGTTTTTTAATTAATAAAAAAATCATATTTGTTGCTGATAATAGAAACTTTCTGCTGGAATAAACAGTTTTCAAGATTCCTTCTTTTATATAATGATGAAGGTAGTTTTTCAATTAATTAAATGGGCTTATGTGGTAATTTATATGAGGCTTTTAGCTTTCAAAGAAATTAAAAGTAACTTCAATCAAATTACCAAACATACCCTTAGATGGTATGAGCTCCATCCAAATTTTTGAATAGGTTCCGATCAAATTTTTTGATATTAGACAAATCCCAATATAACTTTGAGTCAACATGAACCCTAACTCAGGGGCAATATTGTACTAGAGAACGCATGGGAGATGGAGGTATGTGCGAGGGTGACAAGGGTCAACTTTGCATGTGAACGACAAATTAGCTTTAATTTGTATTTTGATTCTAGTCAATTAGACTACACAAGTCGATCTCTCTTCTACTTCAGTCTAAAATTGTAATTCTCATTTCGAGCACTTCTTGATTAATTTGAATAGGCCATCTACTCAGAAGAAAAAATAAAGATTAAAGGTGGTTCGATCCAACTCATATCCAATGTCTCTCAATCTCTTGTAAATACTAAAAAGCATACATAGTAACACAGTTATGCATTTAACACATATTTTCATATCTCATTAATTTATTGTGGTAGATTAAATCAAGGTCATCCACTCATTTTATACTTAGTTACACAATAATGCATTCAACACACATTTTCATATCTCATTCATTGATTGTGGGAGATTAAATTAAGATCATCCGCTCTTTTTATACTTAGTTACACAGTAATGCATTTAACACATACATAGATATCTCATTCATTGATCGTGGGAGAATAAATCAAGGTCATCCACTCTTTTTCTAACCTTATGGACTATTTGAGACCAGGTGCATGTATCAAAACTCAATTGTTATACATCGAAATGTACGCAGCAGTAAAAGTATTGATATAGTCAAAAATACCTCCTGTAACGCAAATAAAGGACAACAAACAGAATCATTTGAGGACAACATATGCTTTAGTTCTTTATTTTGAAATCATTTGCCAGATGGTTTCCTTTTTTTACATCCGTCACAAGTACATGTGGCAGAAACACGTAAAAAAAAAGGACAACATGAAAAAAAAAAAAAAACCTACGTTTACCTAAACTACCCCTCCTTTATGGGCCGAGTGGGCGAGTGGCGGTGCCGCAGGAGGGGTAAATACGTAAACTTCCGACCCACGTAGTCCGTTGACCGCCAGCTTACCCACGGCACGTGCATAGATTCTTTCCTTTTATAGATTCCCCAAATTTCCACAAACACAGACATAATAATTAAAATAGAATTTCTGTCAGAGATTTTTTTTTACTATAAAACTGTCAGAGACTGTTTTTTCAATAATTAAAAGTCCCCAAAAAATAGAGTGTCAATGATATTCCGATTGGATGATTAACGTCAAAAACCTATACATCTGTCTCTCATTCTACTTTTCTTTCAAATGGTAAATTAATCCAATGGATAAGTAGGTCTTTTATATTTTAATTATTTAATTTATAAGTTACTTATATATTAATCGTATATGTAAATAATAAATAAGCTCTTTCTAAGAAAATATTTTCCTCATTCATGCCCGTCTTCTCCATAAAACTCTAATTAGCATATTCTAATAAATAATTAATATAAATATAAAAAATATGAAAATCCATTGTTTTGCACATTCACACAAATCTTCGAAATCATAAACTCTCAAAAAATAATTTAAAACATATATATACACAAGATAGGAGGAATGCTTATTAAAAGAATGTTAATTAACAAAAAAATTTAAGAAAATTAGGTGAACCTATTTATTAGGGGGCGTATTTATGTAAAAAATCTAAATGGATCTTTAACAATAAAATTCATTTAAAAATGTTTACTTATAAATAAGAGGGGCTCAAATAGAGCCACCCTTTAATTAATTAGAATGTTTCAACCCGAATTAAATCTTTATCCGTGTTAAATTCTCTGCTTTTTTATTCTCAAAATTGAATGATATAAAAAAAATCAGTAAATACCAATTAACTTACAAAAAAAATTGATCAATTATTTATTTAAATATTAAAAATAATCCTTCTAAAATATATTTTTATATTTTTATAAATTTATTTATTTATCCAATAGTAATATTTAAAATTAATACACCTATTATGTAACAATAAGTTAGAATAGTAAATGCAGTCTGTGCGATCCGTGTATATACGTCCTCTAAAGAGTATATGCATATTGAAGAAAACATATGTTATATTGAATGTACTTTTATTTCAATGAGGTACATACTTGATTTAATGATTTACCAACAGATAAACTATTTTTTTAAGGAAAAGTTAGATCATTTTATAACTATCAAAGTTTGAGTTACAAAATGTTGGAAATGTGGTGGAGAAGAAGGCAGATAGCATCCATTCTGATCGTGGTTACACAAGTAGTGCACTGCATGAGTGGGCCGGATTAAAGGAAAAACAGAAGATTAAACAGGGAGGCAAATAGAAAATAATATAACGGGGACTAACATGAACTCCACCCTCAAGCCTCCCGGGGAATATAAAGCATGGGCATATACTATTTTAAATGAAGTAAGGTATCTTAAATGAGATATATGATTTGCATACCGACACATATCCCTATTTAAAAGATGTAAATATTCAATTCATATGGACCGACACCATATCAATTACTGATAATGATAACAACACAATTTAAACCCTAGTTAATCTATAGATGAACAAATGACTTTTAATCTATTGTATTTTTCAATTCAATTAACTATTCAATGTTTCTCAAACATTGATTAATCCCACCATCTTTGTGTTGTTGGGGTCATGTGGGGTTAAATTTTTTCAAGGAATCCATGGATATTCTAATTGGTCACGGTGATCCCACCAAGACTTCATAAAAACCGTCTTTTTGACGTCTCTCTCTCTCTCTCTTACAAATTTAGGTAAGCGACAAGCTTTAACCCTCGTTGTTTTCGGTGTCAGTTGAATCTCCTGTCTATGCATGCGATACCACCGATGCACTGCCCTTCCCTTCCAAAGACTACATTCGCAACCGTCCGATTCAATCTGGACGGTTTTCAATGACTGACCTTTTCGTGATTAAACAAAAAAAGAAGGGCCTTTATACAATTTGGGTTGTCCTTGTAAGGTCCGATACGTTACCTTTCCTCTTTTTTCAGACAGAGATCGTCGATGATGTGACGTTCGGGCTCTCTCTCTCTCGACCAATGGCGTGTTCTCCTATGAACATCTCCGGCGTCTCACAACCACCGTCGGCGGCGGCTGCCGGAATCCGGAGGTCCCGATCCTCGCCGCAGCTCCGGTGCTCCCTCAAGAAGACCCACTCGTCGGATTTGATCTCCGCCTCCCCCGTCCGGTCACTCCTCGCCGAGAAAGATGTGGGTCTGATCGATCACTCGTGTTCCTCCAATGGGTTCGTCAGAGAGACCGATAAGAGGTCGAACTGGGTGGAGATGATTGTCAGACTCAGAGAGCAATGGAGGGAGCGACAGAGACAGAGAGAGGAGGGGGAGGAGGAGGAGCATGAGATGGACGGTGGGGATGAGTCCTGCGACGTTGACTACGAAACCGACGATGATGGGATCGTCTTCGATAGGAAGAGCTTTTCGAGTATCCTCGTCGGGGTCCCTTGGTCGGAGACCAAGCTCTTCTCCAAGCTCGCCTTCCTCTGCAACATGGCTTACGTCATCCCTGAAATGAAGGTATCTCAACCGTCCATCCGATGATCCCAATGAGGGTATTTTCGGTAAAAATGTTCGGTTTTTAAAAAATTGGTTCGCTGTAGGCGGATGACCTTCAGAACTGCTACGACCTGCGATACGTGACGTCATCATTGGAGGAGAAGAAATTTCGGGTGGCCCACGAAGGAGAGCCCACAAATGGAGGCCCAGAATCGGAGAGGAGGCCCATAAGGCCCACCGTGGCGTACAGGATCGCCGCGTCCGCGGCGAACTACGTCCGCACGCGCGCCAAGGGACTCCTCTCCCTCGGTGGGCCCGACGAGGAGGAGGAAGAGGAGGAGGCGCACGTGGCGGAATGCGTGGCTTCGACGATGACGGCGGTCGTGGCGGCGGAAGAGGAGGCAAAGATGGCGGCGGCGAGGGACTTCCGGTCGCCTCACTCCGCCCCATGCGAGTGGTTCGTCTGCGACGACCCGGAGACCTCCACGCGCTTCTTCGTCATCCAGGTATCCAAAATTACTTATTTACCCCTACAAGTTTTTTTTCCACATATTATACATATGTGCCTTTGAAATAATTATATATTGCTCACTTAAAATTATATTGTTTTTTTTTTTAAGAAAGATAGATGTTTGTTACCCGATTTCATTACTAAACTAGAATTACAAAATCTGAAATAGGAGAGAATGAATATACACAAAGCAGACAAGCATTAAAACAAAAAAAAGCTAGACAAACGATAAGCCCAGGTTAAAAAATGACTCTAACCGGTCAAGCTCCTAGTCTTCCCTCTCATCCTGTGAGTCTCATGTATCCATCTCGACATTGAATATCCCCCGCTCTCGCTATATGTTGAGCCCAATCTCTGATGAACTCGCGAAACATGTTCCACGTGTTTTCCTAATACACTTTTAACTCGTTGAAGATGGCATCATTTCATGTCTGTCCGGTTTCATGGGCCCAATTATATTGTTATTTTTTAATCCAATGGTACAGTGGGCAGATTCCTTTTCTAGTTTTGCTCATTGTGGCTGTTCCGGTCATTTTCTTCTGTACCTGTACTAGACTGCCGTTCTTAATATATTAGGGTCTGTTTGAGGTGTGACATAAGATTATTTGTCCTTGATAGCTATACTGGGATAGATAACAATCCATGTTGAATAGTTAAATTTTTGTTTGGTTGTCTTTTCTGTTATTTTCATTGGAAAACGTAAAATTAATGTTTTTGTTGTTTGGTTCAAGTTGAATACAGTAAGGATAAGTGGTAGATAAGAGATGGATAAGAGTTCATGACTTTTTAAATGACAATTATACCCCTGCATAAATTATTTGTGTTTGAGAATAAGTATGAGAGATATGTGTGTGATATGATAGATATGATAGTTTTTGGAATATGTGCAGAAAGTGTTAGGTAAGATAAATTTTTTAAAATGACATATAAGAATATTTTTATCCATTGGTATAGATAAACTCTGATAAGCAATTCTAGCTTTTTCTGAGAATAGTTATCAGCCCTTATCCTAGCTTATCCAGACATAACTATTAAGGTTTATTCTTGTCAAACAAACAGCTGTTTGGGGGCTATTCTACTGTATTCTCCCCTATCTAACGTTTATTCTCTACCCCAAACGGGGGGTTAATACTTTGACATATTATTTGTTTTAAAAAAAATTATATTATTGTTAATGCCCTTAAAAAAAGGTTAAGTTTTGAATTGAATACACTCTTAGAAGTATTTATGCATAATATAATATTTTTAGGTTGACATAAATATGTCTTCAAAAGGTATTCATGCATAATTTAATACTTTTGAAGCATATTGATGAAAATAAAATTCACCAACAAAATATGATTTTTAAAAATATATTTGCAGTAAAAAAAACTAATTTATATGTTACAAAGAACTAATTATATTATTGTTAATGCCCTTTAAAAAGGTTAAGTTTTGAATTGAATACTCTTAGAAGTATTTATGCATAATATAATATTTTTAGGTTGACATAAATATGTCTTCAAAAGCTATTCATGCATAATTTAATACTTTTGAAGCATATTGATTAAAATAAAATTCACCAACAAAATATGATTTATAAAAATATATTTGCAAAAAAAAAAAACTAATTTATATATTACAAAGAACCCTAATTTTTTAAATAAAATATTAAAAACGTTAGACTCGGCCTCATTTTCGGTCTCAATTAAACACAGGTAGACGTGTTTTTATTTTTTTTAAAAATTATATATCTTATGCAATTGAATATACTTTTATAAAAATGCGAAATATACATTTTAATGATTTGAATTATATCATTTACAAAAAATATAAAAAAAATTAACAAGAAATATACACCTGTTAGAATGGGTGAAGGGGGTATACGAGACAACTATACATTTATCACATTGTAAAAATACTGAGTAACAGCTCTCGTAACAAATACGCAGGGTTCCGATTCGTTGGCCTCGTGGCAAGCGAACCTCTTCTTCGAGCCCACTAAATTCGAGGTAAGCCCAGCCCAGCTCAAAAACCACCCAACAATATCCGCACCATCCAAACAACGTATAACGTTGCGCTGAACAGGGAACCGAACTCCGGGTCCACCGAGGGATATACGAGGCGGCCCAAGGAATGTACGAGCAGTTCATGCCGTTAATAGAGGCCCATTTGAAGGCCCACAGAGACAAGGCTAGGCTTCGGTTCACAGGGCACTCGCTGGGCGGGAGCCTGTCTTTGCTGGTGCACCTAATGCTGGCATTGCGCGGCGCGGTTCGACCGTATGCGCTGGACCCGGTCGTGACGTTTGGGTCGCCTTTCGTGTTCTGTGGGGGGAAGGGACTGCTTGAGGGGTTGGGCATGGAGGAGGGGCAGGTGTGCTCAGTCATGTTGCATAGGGATATCGTGCCCAGGGCGTTCTCTTGCACCTATCCGAATCACGTCGCTCAGCTCCTCAGGCGGCTCAGCGCCTTCCGGTCGCACCCCTGCCTCAACCAACAGGTACGTGCGAATAATGTTACGTGCAATCTTAGAAAACTTATGATCCTACTCCGAGGATCGACTGGTCTGAATTGGATCGGATGAGTTTGACTTCTTACTCACGGACGGTTTGGACAAATACGGATCCAATCGATCAGGACTAGCTTTGGTTAGTCCGGTTAGTATCGAATTGTACAACTGAATCGAATTACATGTTTCAAATTAATTTACATTTTATACAAAATCATACCCTTTTAACCAGTGTTTCAAATGTGACCATAGATTTTTCAGAGAGTCATGATCTAACAGTGTTTCAAATGTGACTTACCCTAGATTTTTCAGAGAGTCATGATCGAGTGACAAAAAAATTGATTAATTTGCTTACCTAGACCGATAAAAAAAAAAACATGTTTGTCCTATCACTTGCTGGTTTTCATCAGCGTTTGGCCACCAAGTTGTCTAGTAGATCATTTTATTTTTTACAGTCCAATACTTAAGCAATGATTAACACTATACTTGTGCAGAAATTATTGTATAGCCCAATAGGCCAGCTATACATCCTCCAACCGGACGAGGACTCCTCCCCACCCCACCCCCTGCTCTGAAATCCTTCCTCAACAACCCCCACCCTGTCGACACCCTCAGCGACCCCACTGCCTACGGCTCAGAGGGCACCATCCTCCGGGACCATGACTCTAGCAACTACCTCAAGGCAGTCAATGCGGTGCTCAGCCACAACACCAAATGGGTGTTGCGTGAGGCGCCTCACCAGAAGTTCGATGAGTGGTGGCACCACCTCGCGCTGGCGCCCTCTCAGCCTTGGAACCAGTATCACCACGACAGGCGGCTTGAGATCCGTGGACCGGTGGCCGAGGAGGTGGTTGGCTGAGTTCCTTGAGGAGGAGTGGAAAAAAAAAACACATAGGAATGGTTTTGCGCTTGTGGTTTTGTATAGGTTTGGGCTGAAAGTTTTGTTATGGACTGGTTGTAATTAGTGATGTATTTATTATAAGGCCTAGCCCAGCTGGAGCTGGGGATGTGTTGTTTGTATTTTTGTATGTAATAACACGACCCATAGGAGTATGGGCCTTCATACACTGTTGTTTTTACAACCTTAGTGGTCATGTCACTAATTCAATGTGTGAAATCTCTTAACGCGATATATATTACACGATCTCAAAATATAATCAATTATGAAAGTGTAAAAAATTGTGCATTCATTTCATATGTGAATATGTAAGACATTTTTTTTATATATATAAAAGATGTATTTCATTGGCTAAATATATACTTTAAAAAAAAGATTCAAACATGTGAGATTGCAAACGGGTTAAACATCTCATTTTCCTGGGAGTATATGTGATGGACCCGAATTTTATGTATATTCTAGAGTAAGCCACACTCAGATAAAAATACCTTGAAAATAATTCAAAACATGTTAAATATTATAAAAGTGATGGTTGAAATGATTGTGTCTAACATTTTTCAAAAAGAATTGTTTTGATGGACGAGGCTATGTGTCATGTTAATTATATTTCTTTTGCAATCTTAAGTTCTAATAAAGGTACAAATTGTTTGTTTTCCAGATTAATACATTAAAATGTGTTTCACTAATGTCTTTAGTGGGCGACCTTTGATCAAATTGCTGCCCGATCACAATAGCACCTTCACATCGCCACCACATCAGTTCCAGTCACTAAATTGATTAATCTTTCGATTACTAGATCATATTTTATTTTTAATCGGAGATACATCGATGCCCACCAAAAAATTCGTGTCAGTAGTTAGCATTCAAAAAATATGTTTGTTTGTAAAGAATATGTGAAAATAAGCTGATATTGATATTTTAAGTCTCTCTAAAATTGTATTATACCACTCAATCTATTCTATTGGTATGTGAAAACACACATGCCAATCATATGCTATCACCTCTTATAAGTTATGAGGTTCTACATATCAAATTATTTTTTCTATTTTATAAATTTCTATCCACATGTTATTTATCTTTTATCCACGACTTATCTAGCATAAATCAAATAACAAAAACTTCATTATTATGTTAACCAAAGAATAACTAAAAACGCATGCAACCAAAAAGAAAATAATTTATTCCATCACTATAGTTTTCTATATTAGAATAGTTATCAATAATTGAATAGCTTATTTCAATCACCCAAACAAAAAATCTGTTTCCCAAATCTGGCATATTTATTTTTAAAGTTACTATACACAAAAGTAAGTACATATACTATAACTATTATAAGAAAGGATAAGTTGTCCGGACTCTAGAGACATCTTTTTCTATCCTCCCCTGTGAGGATCTCAACCACCTTCTTAATAGTTCATGGAAAGGAATCAATATTGATTTGTATTTTGCAAATCATTTTTTAACCAGCTTTCTTTGGTGTTTTATGCTCGTGCAGGTTTTCCTTTCTCAGGTTCCAACATCTTTGTTTCATGTGAGTCTTCTCTTGATCTCTTCTTTTACATAGGCAGGCATACACACAAAAGAAAGGCTTTTTAGGACACCATTTCTTACATAGCTCATCCATCACACGTCCTCTCTCTTTTCTTTTCTTTTTTCTTTTTTTTTAAATCTATGCGAATCAATCTCCAACCAAGTTTCTTCTGCTTGTTTTATTTTGTTTTTATTTATGCTTGTTTTTGTTTTGATGTTGGCACAAAAATGAATGGACAAAAAAAGCAAAGGATTCATAGCCCCTGTTCAGAACCCCTGCTTAAATAGAGCCCCAAATCTGGAAAAATGTTGTATAAGTAATTTTTAGATTGACATTTAAAAAAAAAAATTTCAAAATTGAACATGCCCACCCACTTTTTTTTAATTCAATTATTTGTTCCATTATAAACATAATCCTAAGTTACAAATTCAAATTATATTTAATTTAACTTTATATTTATATCTTACATTCTGGTTTCTAGATATTAATGAAGAATTAAAACAACGGAATTCTCTCCATGGTTGTTATATATAAATAGTTTGTCATAAATGAAAACACAAATATTCAATTTTTATGTGCACTATAATTTTTTTTACATATAATGACAGTTATATAATTATTATATTATATGTGAGGACATTATGATCATCTATTAAGTTTTATATATAATTATTTTTGAGTTAAAATTTCTTATAGAATCAAGAGTGGGTTATCAAAGGAAAATTGAGATTTGTCGTCCCTTCACACAGATTTTATAATTCAGACAATCTTTGCAAATCATGTAACCTTTTTATTGTGCAACTTGGTGGTTTAAAAGTCTTCTCAACCAATCACTATTAGTACACTCCAAAGAGGAGTAGTACACTCCAAAGAGGAACTAATCAGTACAAGTGGAGACCCGGTTTCATTCATTGACCTTCACTTTTAAGGAGCACCACATCTTCATTACCCAAATGTACTTAAGCAAGATCTGTGGATTTAAGTGAGGTTTTGGATTTTTGGAAGTGATAGTGTTTGGACTGAATGAGGAAAATGGAATAAGCTAGGACAAAAGATAATTCAAATTTCTTAGGAATCATTTTTTTTTTTTTTTGCATAGTAAGTTGGGACTCGAACTCTCGACTTTCCATTGGGGGATGGTGTGTCTCGACCACCCCGCTAAGAGGGTCTACTACTTCATAATCATGTACAGTGAATGTGGATACTGGAGTGTATCTCTTTATTTATGTGTGTGTGTTTGTCAAATACTTATGGTTCTAGATATACAATATATGACTATAATATTCACATGAATAAAATAATATAGAAAAACTATTTATATAAAATATTGAAAAATAAAAAAAACTCATTCCATTTAACATATAGGATAATAAATTTTCTTATCATGTAATTTTTTTCATATTACAATAAAAATAACATAATAAAATTTTATAGAATTCAATTAAGATAGATTTAATAATATCTTAAATTTTGAATTATTAACATTTGAAAATAATGATGTGATTTACTTAAATCTAATTTTAAATCTTAAAATATATTTAAGATTTATATAAATCTATTTTGAAATCTTAAATTTTGAATAAATAAATATGATATGAATATTACTAAATTCATGGAAGAGTAAAAGGAAAACCGTGTTTTACCGACGGCCACCGCTGTGAAAAATAGGGAAATCAGTCGCTCATTACTTTACCAACGGCTGGGAAAGCTGACGCTAGCCGTCGCTAATGCTATCGTCGCTGAAGGACATAATGACGTCCTTGCCTGTCACTAAAAAGTGGTATTATCGCCATCAACAAGTTTGAAAACAAAGAAAACGGATTAAGAGTTAATTAATTGTTTTATATTAGGCTGTCGCTAAACCTTTAAGAAAAAATGTCAATTTTTTTTTTTTTTTTTTTTTTTTTTTTGTGTTAGCGGACACTAATAGATAAATTGATTTTGATTTCAGAATAGTAACATCAGTGGCCGTTGCTATTTCCTTGTATGATCTGAGTTTACACTATTTCATTTAGAAAAAAACATGTATAATATTTGACAAAAATAAATGATTACACAATTGGCATTCAACAAATCATAATTTTAGTAAAATGTTAAATTGAACATTATCTTACATAAATTTCAGTCATACAATGTCATCATTAATTACAAGAATATGCACATATAAACTGAAGCGAAGATATAAGAACAATAACACATCAATTGTTGAATGAAATTTGCCAATATCATGAATCCTGCAAAAAAATTAAAATATAATTGTTAGGTTATTAATAAATAGATTACAATAAAACAATATACCAAATTTATAAATATGATGTAAAACATTTTTAAGTTTACTGTATATCCACCTTCGCGATCTTACTTAATTGTTAGGTTATTAATAAATAGATTACAATAAAACAGTATACCAAATTTATAAATATGATGTAAAACATTTTTAAGTTTACTGTATATCCACCTTCGCAATCTTAATGGATACATCAGCAAAACCATTTTTAGGGGGTTTTTTTATTGTCATTCCTGTTTCACCAACTTTAACCATCATATATTGTCACTTTACTTTTGTTGTCTTAATGCCCCCATCATCATAAAAACTCAAATGTGGCAAACTCATAAACCATGATCAAGCAAAAGAGGACAGATGGGAGTAAACTAAGTTCAAGCAAAAAATGTGGCAAAAGCATAAACCATAAACCATGATTATGTATTTCATATAATGAACATGTACATGAATAAATATTCATAAATGCAAAAAAAAAAGAAGCTATGACATTTGTCCTTTAATAAGTAAGTAATAGATAAAACGAATACTCGGAGTCTAGGATTACCTAATTGTGTTGTGCCTTGTTGACGCGCTTATATTATTTATTTATACAATAATTTATTTATTTTTATATCATTAAAAAATTTATAAATTCTTTATATTTATCTCTCTAGTAAAAAAAATCATGTAGAAAGACCAAAAGTATTTTTATTTTTATTGTATTTACTCCCACAAAACATAAAATTTACTTTTATAATATAAAAAACCATATCAAGAAAAATATAGATATTCAAATTTTAATGAAAATAAGATTTGCTACACACCCACAAATATCAGAAGGTTTTCTTTATAAATTAAATGAGAAACTCAAAGGCAAGAAATTATTGCACCTACATTGAACCACCACAGTTTAGTCTAGTTTTTGTTTCACCCTTATGTCTAAGAAAAAAATTATCTGAATTATTTTGACCAAAATTTTCCTTTTTATGACATCCTTCCAATTTAGTTCAAAATCTAATTTCTAAGCATCTTGTAAAAACTTGTAAGATGATTTTTCTTGACTTCAAAAAAACATATATTAATGATTCATGGTGATCTCTATGAAGCTTGTATATCACAATATATTACAACAAGCATTAATTGGATCAAACCTTGGTCCAATTAAATTTTCGCTAAAGATATGGAATTAATGGGCTATTTCCATTCACAAGGCTAGGGTTAGGGCTGGGGATTAATGGGTTATTTTTCTTAGGATAATGTCAAGGACAATCTGTTTTATTAGTCCCACAACTTTTGATTTTTTTTTATCACATATCCCAATTTTCTTAAATGTATATATTATTAAGTTAGCGCTAGCTTTTATGGAAAGTAATAATGACATTCTTTCTCTTTTTAAAACATTCTTTTTATCTTTTTTTCATTCACTGAAATTTTTTTATTTCTTCATCTTTTTTTTTCCTCGAAAACTTCTTTATTTTTAATCATTATCTCTCTAAAGTTTTCTTCATTTTTATAAGAGTATCTCTCTACCATCTTTCATATTTTTTTCATTATTATATCTTTTAGAATTTTCACTATTTTTTAATCTCATGTCTTTCTTCTTCGGTTTGCTGTCGACTTTTTATGCGAAATGGTCCCCAAAGAACTGTGTGGAGAGAAAATAAAATAAAATAAAAAGGGGAACTATTCATGGTTGGTGATTATATTTGAAAATTGTGTTCACCTATACATCTTAACATTTGAAGGGTACATGTGTGATATATTAATATTTGTTTTTTTCTTTCACTGGTGAAGCACATGTATATTTTGATTTTTTATATACAATAAAAAAAAAAAACATGTTCCCTGGATGATTCAATAAAAGTTAGACCATGGTTGTAGATATTCCACTTCATCAAATATTTTATGCAACCAAACAATGAACCTTAGGACCTACACACATGCTCTCTTTAAATAAAAATGGTGGTACAGAAAGAGTGCGCACGTGCACTGCATTTTTATTTACTTACTGAAAAAGAAATGCTAGATTTGAAGCAGAGATGCCTCCTTTTGTTCAATCTAAGCATCTGTGAACAATGATAAAAAAAAAGGAACAAAACAAACAAATAATATATAATTTTACATGGTTTAACGAGGAGGAAATGATGAATTAATTCACTGTAACAAATAATTGAGATGTGAGATTTTCAACTTCTTTTGTCATTGTGGCATTCTTCCCCTCTCACAGTAAACTCATGAGGCTATCTTTCAAAATTTCTTTTAACCCTGAGAAAGCTCTGATAAACATATAAATGTGCAAAATATTAAAATATTGGAGAAAAAAAGTCAAGACTGCTAATTGGATCCCGAACCTATGTAGGTCAATTATCATTTTAGTTGCATGGAACCCTGATTGGATTTTCAGGATTAAGTCCAACCTTGCTAGAATACAATACAAAAAAAATTGTCATTAACTAAGGTCATCTCCAGCCCTTACTAAAACCTATACTTAAATTTTACTTAAAATTGAGTAAAAGTTTGATTTGATATAATGTGTCCCCAATCATCATTTTATGTTTTACTCAAACCTTTTAAAAAATTCACATTTTCTTCTAATTATTTCCTATAAACATTTTCAAAGTTTTTTTTCCAAAAAATTTTACTACTCAATTTTTCTTCCCTTTAAGATATTCAAATTTAAAAATCATAATCATCCAATTTTTTGTTAAAAAAAGTAAAAATAATATTTTTTTATTGAAGTAAAAATAAGAAGTTAAAAAAAAGTGAAGATTTAAGAAAAAAAATCCCTTTTTTTTGGGGGGGGGTTTAAAGAGATAGTAAAAATTTTGGGGGTTGAGAAGACATCTAATATAATTTAACTAAAGGTGGAGTTGAAAGAAAAAAAAATGTCACATTGAAAGAAAATGTTGAGACAAAGGGAAAAAAAAGATGTTGAAAATTTGGGTAAAAATTTGAGTCCAACTTGATTTAGGTAAAGATTTGAGTAAAAGTTTGATTTGATATGGGTATGGGTAAATGGTTGAAGAGAGTTTTTGGTGACTTTACTCAAATTTAAATTTGGATAAAAAGTTTGGGTATAGGATTAAAGATACTCTACCCGTTTGTTTCTGGTATAAGACCCCGGATAACCCCTAATAATGTATGCCAGAATAAACCCTGATAAAGTGATATATGGATTCTAATCAACCCCTGTAATTAAAGTTATCCTAAGTTATTCCACCCAAAGAATATGTGGACTCATTGTCAAATCAATTGTAATCATCTCTTATAAATCATCTCTCAAATCAACTATTATTACTTTTTTACCTTTTATAAATTCTTATCCATACTTTATTCACATTTTACCCAAACAACAAAACATTTATTCTTACGTTTACCAACGAGAATAATTCAAAACACAACCAAATACAAAATCATTTTATTATTATTTATACCCACTTATGTTTGCATAAATGTATACCCTAGAATAAAATCTATCCTCGTTCTAAACAGGAGAGGGATGCCAATTTCAAGTAAAAGATATAACTATAAAAAAAACCTACTAAAATAGAAATTAACTTTGACTTTAGGCATATTTGATTCTCATAATGTAATTGAAAAGCTCATTTAAACCATCAAAAAGGCAAAATCAACCTCCATATAGGAAATTAATATGTTTAGAAAATTAAACA
This sequence comes from Acorus calamus, assembly GCA_030737845.1. Taxonomy (NCBI): domain Eukaryota; kingdom Viridiplantae; phylum Streptophyta; class Magnoliopsida; order Acorales; family Acoraceae; genus Acorus; species Acorus calamus. The sequence goes on from CM060860.1 coordinate 1,994,388, forward strand.
CCATAGAGGAAATGAATGTGCAGTGATGCGCACAAAATTATTGGCATAACAAAATTAGCCCCACCATTGCCGCGGGACCATGCAAATGGCAGTGACAACATGATCATGTAATCATTTATGGATTTAGCACCACTCGAATGCATTATGTGAGTTCTGTTAATTAACAAACCCTTAACCCCTGTTTAGATAGAGAATTTAGTTTGTTTAGATAGAGAATTTAGTTATTAGGAGGTTTATAACTATTTTAAATAAAAATAAAATGATTTTCTGTTTAATTGTGTTTTGAATTGTTGAGAAACGTAATAAATAAAGTTGTTGTTTAGATAAAATGTGAATAAAACGTGGATAAAAATTTATAAAATGTGAAAAAATAATAACAATTATTCTAGGACCTATTCTCAAACCAAATGGAGGCTTAAAAAGCAATACTGCTATATAACAGATAAGTTTGGTAGTTTTATTTACAAAAAAAGTCTGTTGATCTGTAATACATTTTTTTTATACATCATATGTATACACACAAACAGGGGAATGGATGCTCCCACCAACCCCATCTCCACCCCATTATCCAGAATTTTTTTTCATGTGTGGTTAGGACAAGAGGGTAAGTGGGAGGGGGGCAGGGACTGGGGGCTTGTAATTTTTTCATTTGTTCTTATTTTATGATTTTATTGCAAAAGTTTTTATTTTTATACACATTTATGTTTGGATTTATAGATGTTCGGTAAACCACTTTGCTATGAGAACAATAAAAAGAATATTTGGGATAAGGGATAAATGGTTTGACAATGACTTATTTTGTTTGTTATAGACAAAATCAAGATATACTATGACGGTTGCATCAATTTTCAAATAAAAGTGATGGTTTTTCTTGTTTTATCTAAGGGTTAGTTTGACGAGCGTATACAATTTTAAAAACTTAACAAATTGTAGTGGTTAAATTATAATCATATTTATCTTTGTATCTTGTGTATCTTATATCTCTTTCTAAAATACCAATCTTGCTTTATGAATATTTTATTTATATTTACTTCATCCAAAAAAAATTTATAAATCTTATTCCATTTTTAAATAAGCCTATTTAAAGCATGTTTTAGTATTAAAAATATATAATAACAAAAAATATTCTCAATAATTTTTTTTATCACATAATATTAAATTTTCATTTTGATTTTGTGTCATGGATATGTCAATGAATAAGGCTTTAAGGGACAGTCCATTTTTTAATCCACTTTAGTCTAGCTCCGAATCATAACATTTATTTGGAGAATATATGATAATAAATGAATCTCTATTCAAATACATATACTCTCGTATAAAAAGGCAGGAATAAATTAAATATTGGACTGAAGAAATGGGTTGGATGTATCATTTTTTTCAATAAATATATCACTATCAAATGAGATTCCAATTAAAAAAAATTCAAAACTTGTGGGGAACATTTTCTATGCATTTACCCACATTTGGGTAGAGAAATAGGTTACTTTAGATAGATAATTATATTGGTACAAATAACTATACTAGTGAAATAAATCTTCTGTTTAATTGTATTTTTAATTATTCTTGTTGAAAAGTTTAATAGTGAAATTTGTGTTATCTAATTCACTCTGGATAAATTGTGAATTTGATAAGTGGTCATGATAAGTGATTTGATAAGTAAATTCATTGACATAGATTTGGTAGATTAATATAATTCTAAGAGAATATGGAGTACTGATATGTTAATATCAATTCATTCTCTCATATTTTAATATAGTTATATTAAATTAATCCTACTAACAAGCATCGATTCATTTTTATTCTTCTTTTACATTTTCTAGATAAAAAATTTCTTTTCATGGAATCTATAAAAATTAAATTCATGAGAATGAAGAATTATTCTTTTGGATCATAGAAATGTATCAACATTTTATTCCTTATTCCAAAATGAAGGGGTGATAAGAGCAGCACGGGAAGATCTCACAATCTTTCATCTCCGCGGTGGTGTAGATGCTTTGGGTCACTCGAAATCACTTGATCTTTCAGGACACACCAGTGCACATTGAAAATGTCTAGCAATGGTGGTTAATTATACTAGGGAATCAGGTTTTTATTGTATTGGACCTGAGAAATTGTCTTTCTAGGGTAGGCTTATCTCCATTGAGTAGTCTGATTTTTTTAGAAGGTCCGATAGAGTTCTCCTCTACTTAATTCAACCTTTTTTTTCTTGTGATTTTCTTTGTGCATTCCCTGTAATACAATTTAGACCCGAATGTCTACCATTTTTATATAATAATAATAAATATAAAAATACATTTTATTCTTTATTCTATTTTATCCTCCCTATCCCCCTTGTTGGGTTAAGGTCAGATGTTACTATACATAATAATTACAGGTCACTAACAAGTGACGTGACACGTTACGGTGAACTTTAACAGTATAATCGGATCCAACGATAATTGTTGGGTTTCGGACAGTCGTGGGACCCGAAATATTAAAATCGGACGGTACGAAAGATTCGGGAGGCCAGTGGTGCTAGTGGGATTTTCATAGTGGCCCGTTTTTTCCAACTTTCAATAACATATAAAAAACAAAAAACATATGTTATACATATTAATTAATGCCCAATGGTCAATGAACGCTCAAACTCTGTCGCGACACGTAGACCCAATATCCACCGTTTATCTGGCTGGACAAAGTCTTCACTTTGACCGATACGATCCGCTCGGCAAATAGGGTGACGAACTGATGATCTATCCCCCCGTTTCGGGTGTATAATAAACATCGGATATGGGAGAATACAGTAGAATAGTCTCCAAACAGCTGTTTGTTTGACAAGAATAAACCTTAATAGTTATGTCTGGATAAGCTAGGATAAGACTTGATAACTATTCTCAGAAAATGCTAGAATTGCTTATCAGGGCTTATCTATACCAATGGATAAAAGTACCTTTATTTGTCATTTTAAAAAAATTATCTTACCTAACACTCTCTGCACACATTCAAAAACTATCACATCTATCATATCACACACACATCTTCATACTTATTCCCAAACACAAATAATTTATGCAGTGGTATAATTGTCATTTAAAAAGTCATAAACTCTTATTCATCTCTTATCTACCACTTATTCTTACTTTATTTAAGGTGAACCAAACAACAAAAAGATTAATTTTACGTTTTCCAATGAAAATAACAGAAAAGGCAATCAAACAAAAATTTACCTATTCAACATGGATTGTTATCTATCCTAATATAGTTATCAAGGACGAATAACCTTATGTCACACCCCAAACACACCCCAAACAGACCTTATATGAATACATATTTTATATATTATAATATATAGTTTCATTCATGCGCTACACGCTTTCTCGTTTACAGCCGACCCAATAGGTCAATACTATATATATATATACTTATTCAAATTCTTTTTCACATTTTCTGTAAATTATAAGCTTGTGTAGTTTTTTTTGGAATATTGAGAGTAAAAAAAAATCCAAATGTATGTGAATTATAAGTGGCCTTTAAACAAGATTGTATCAAACATTTTTTTTGTCTAATATATATTTAAGGGTATAATTTTGGTTGGTTAATTATGATCCAATCCGATCAAATCTGACTTTCGGATGTGTTTTGGTTTGGGTTATAATATTCAAGTTTAATATGAATTCGAATTTGATTCAGGTTGCATTTGAGTTGAGCAGATGGGTAACTTCAACCTAATTAGAAGCTGAAAAAGTGAGTGGTAAATTTAAATATTCTAAATCAATTTCTAATTGTTTTTGTGAATAAAATTTGAATTGTTCATTTTATTTTTATCTTAAATTCAACTTTTATAGTTATATTTCTTTATTCTCTTGCTAGTATTGTTTTTTCATTTTCATCTTTCTTATTTCAATCATATGGAGTATAAATTGTTGTTAAATTTAAATTGTTTAAAATGACATGTTTTCAAAGTAACCTGATCCAATCCAAATCAAACCTGATAGAGTGAGATTGGATTGGGCTTCTCAAATTTGAGATCGGGTTGGGTTAAATTTGTGTTGGCTTTCTCAAAAACTTTAAGTTAAATTCAGGGTAAGCTTCAATAATCTGATCTAACTCTACTAAATTGTACCTCTACATATGTTAGATGATGCTAATATATATTAGTTTGGAAAAAGCATAAAAAATATGTATTTTAATTCATTTAATATCTATTTTCTTTTTACTTCATTAGATAATTAGATAAGAATATACATTCAAACAAGAAATTTCAATATATGTTAGTATTATAAAAGAAATTAATTGTTCCAAAACCCATGCTATAAAAACCTGTTGCAATTAAGAAAAAATAATTTTTCATGCAATATTTTATCACTTGAATCATTTTACATGAAGTATATATACACAATTCATTAACATATATATTTGTATGAACATACGTGTTTGATTACGATAAATCTATGTTTTACAAAAAAATAAATATTTCTGAAGATACTTGTGTGATGGCTTTTAACATTAATTATTATATTAAAAAAACCCGTTAATTTTATTTTTTATATTCAATTTATTCTTTAATCTATTTTGTGACCAAACACATATATATTTCATTAGTTTAAATACATGTTATTTTAATTTTGCGACTTCTAAATGCATCCAACTGTATATTTCTATAAAATCAAAACATTTATTCTATATACTAGTATTCAACAAAATGTAAAAATAAGGCATGTTTTGAAAAACAGAAGTCCAAAAAAATATGATTGGATTGTTTTTAAGAGATAATGTAAACTCTCTGATTTAGGTATATAAAGTACTGCAAAAAATATAAAAATTATAAACATCTTTATTCAATTCAAATGGTCATATAAAACAATAATTTTACAATAAAATTTTATGAAAAACTGTAAAAAAAATTAAAAACTGATTAAAAAAATCATATCCTATTCACACTACGAATAAAAAACCTAACTTTGGCTCCATAGATCATAGTGATTTGATTGGCTCCTAGAAATAATGAAACCTTTAACCGTAATTATTTGTGATGCGTTACTTTATGGAATTGAACAAATGAATTCCAAAATAAGTACAGATTTGTAAAATTTTAGGAGGGCCTAAGAAATAATAAATAATTCTTTAAGGATGAATTAACAAAGATCCCAAAAGAAGACAAAAAAAGCAAAATCACGATAAAGCCGGCGCACTTGTACAATAAAACAAACCCTTTTTGTTGTCATAATCACTAATTCACCACACTTTAACATAAGGGATGGCAGTTCGGAAATTAAATAGAAAACAAGGGGTGATCTCATCTGCAAAGCCAAAGATAATCCATTCAGAGGAGGTGAGGGTGAGGACGACGAAAAATCAGTTTCTGGTTTCCCTTTTTTTTCTTTGAAGAACCCCCAAAAAAAAAAAAAATCCGGATTCGCAGATTTCGTTTTCGGGAGGCGGCGATAGGCGAAGATTTAGGGTTTCCGAAGGATTTGGAGGCGATGAAGTCACCTTTTGAGGCCGATTTTTCCGAGTTCGGACTATAAACCGGATTTTTTTTTATATTTCTCGATCGGGAGGGGTTTCTCGATTGGATGCGTTTGGACTGATCGGGCGATCGATCGAGAGATGGTGTTGGAGGGGGACGGGCCGGTGTACGGATGAACGGACACGGAGGGGGAGGGCTGAGGATGGAGTCGGAGTACATAAGGAGGCATCACAGGCACGTCACGGGGGACAATCAGTGCTCCTCCGCCCTCGTCAAGCACATCAAGGCCCCTGTCCATCTCGTGCGTCTCTCCGATCTCTTCGGTTCCCTTCGAAAATCGTCAGATCAGTCTCGGTTTCTCCGCTGTTTTTGATGATCCGTTGATGTTTTATTTCTTCTTTTTGTTTGTTAGGTTTGGTCGCTGGTGAGGAGGTTCGATCAGCCGCAGAAGTACAAGCCGTTCATAAGCAGGTGCGTCGTTCAGGGGGACCTGGAGATCGGGAGCGTGAGAGAGGTGAATGTGAAATCGGGGCTCCCGGCGACGACGAGCATGGAACGGCTCGAGCTCCTCGACGACAACGAGCACAAACTCAGAATGCGCATCGTCGGTGGGGATCACCGCCTCAAGGTATCAATCATCGATTCTGTTTTTCCCCTGTTTTTCTTTATGATCAGTGTTTCCTTATTGAATGTTTTTTTTTATATATATACCAAAATAGATTAATTGATGTATTGCTCAGAAAGACACATTTTTTAGATTGCTTGGGATTCTGCACATGATTTGAAAGGTGTAATTTTTTTTTTTGGTTGGGAACTGAAATTAAGAACGGTTATGGAATCTCTGATGAAATTTGCAGAAGGGTTTTTTTTTTTTTGTTGTTGTTGTCTAGTGATGGGGTTTGGTACAGTTTACAGCTAATAAGTTTGAGGAGAGTTGGTGGGTTATCTATCTCCATTGGAATGGCATTATCTGTACAGACAGGTGCTGGTTTGAAATTTTTGTGCTGGAGCTATTCTGACATGTTTGACTGGTTTTATGTGCTCCATCTTGCTTACATGTTGGTGTTTTCTGTGTTAAACTATGAATTTGTTGTACCCTTTGTTCTTAATGCCAGGAATTTATGATTGTAGGAGTGTGTTTGAGTCCATTTTTGGCTTGTTTATCACGGATTATTGTGTAGTACAATTAGATTTGTAATCAAGAGAGCATATTCTCATCCTAATTATAGTGGGGGAGTTTATGATTCACCACTCCATGACAGAGCTTTTTCAGGGTTACTACCTAAGCAATTTTGGCATGAACCACAACTTGTTTTAGTTTTTTCTTGCCCGACAACCCCCCTTTTTCTTTTTAGTTATGAGGACCCAACATTAGTTAGGAAAACTATGGATGCGCACTGTTCATCACAAACCATGTGCGTCAGGTGAGCCTTGGGGGGGGGGGGGGGGTTCAAACTCGGGACACATAGGGTGCACTGGCAATCCTTTCCATTGATCCATTTAAACGTATATATTTTGAAACTAGCTCAGATAGCCATACAACCTTGAGAGCCGATGTCACGACCCCCCATCCAGCGGGGAAGGTTGTCACCAGCCGATGCACAATACTTACAACTAGCTAGATTCAGGAATGTGTGGGAACCACACAATGTGAAATATTGGCAATATTAGAAGTTTGTTTTTTACATCAACTTTTTGCTCAATCTGTTGCAGAATTACATATCCATCATCACCCTACACCCCGAGGTCATCGATGGGAGGCCGGGGACGCTCGTGATCGAATCATTCGTGGTGGACGTGCCTGATGGCAACACCAAAGATGAGACATGCTACTTCGTGGAGGCCCTCATCAAATGCAACCTCAAATCACTGGCAGATGTCTCGGAGAAGCTGGCCGTGCAGGATCGGACTGAACCCATTGACCGGCGCTGAACCCTCATTTGGATAGTTGGGAGGCCAATTGCAGAGCAGCTGAGGTTTGTCACAGATGAAACTCTTCTGAGGCCTAAGCTTTTTACGTTCTCCCAAACTCAAATTGGACCCTCTCTGCTTTGAAATTGATGTGTTTCTGTTCTATATAAACAAGGAACATTGAGGGTGTTTTGCTTGTGTCTTTAGTAGCTTCTGTTTACCCACAACCCTTCCCTTCTTAGTACAGTACGGGTTAAGAACATGTTTCATTTAAGGCTAAAAAAAAAAGAAAACTAGGACTTGGGCCTTTTTTTTCTTCTTTGGGTTTTCTCATGGTGGTGTGTCTTTGAACAATATTTCTGTAAATGTTTCACCAATTGTGGGATTTTGGTTCTACTGATGTTTTTTTGAGTTCTATTCATAGACAGGACACATTCAGGAGCTGCTGTTGCTATCTGGAGGTTTTTAGATAGGCAGATACTTTATTTTCACTGATTTTCATAATTGATGCTGTGATCATAAATGGGTTGGTGAAATTGGATTGCTGTTAGGATAACAGGTCACTCAGGTGGAATTTTTTTTTTCTTTTCTTTTTCACACCTTCCCATTCTGCTCTTGTGCATGCATCTCTTAAAGGGTTTCCAGTTTTCATGCATTGATAAATTTTATGGTCCACTTTTATTGGTTATATATATTTTATTATATAGTGAGGGGGACCGGGAGATAATCTAATTTAAAGTGGCCGACGAGGGAAGTGACGTAATTGTAGGGTTTTGTTTTTCTTTTGGAGTTTTTTTTTTTATGAATATGTCCCTGAGAAAACTCTTTTTTGTGAAGACATCCTTTTTGTGCATTGAATATGCTGTTGCGCACCGTTGGTGTGTGGAATGACGAAAATATCCTCTACTCTGGACCGTGAAACAACTGTGATTTTGCAGTTTGTTTGGATTCCATTGTAAAAACGTGAAACAAATGCAGGTCTCCATATTCCTGCAGCCTTGGCCTAGTGTCTCCCCCAAAGACATTGATAAGAAGATAATTGTAGGAATAAGTGGAGAGGATAATTTATTTTGTTTGATATAAAATTTAATCGAGATAAAATGTGGACAATTGTTCTAATTTTGAAATGAAAATGAGATTTTTTGTTCATTTAAAAGTTGGAATAACATTTATTATTATTTTTGTCTCAATTTTAATGAATGTAAACAAAGATAAAATTATGGGGATAACTTATTTACAAAATCTCAATTCATTGCTAAAACAGCCTCAAAGGTAAGAAATGATCCAATATTCGAAAGTCTGGCAATATATGTTATAAAATTTTATATGTTTGTATTATATACTTTGTATGGAGGGAAAATCCCGCATAGAATATGGACATGAAATGTGTTCCTCGTAAATGGGTCAACGAGTCATTTGATCTGACCCGGTAACCAGAACTACCCACCGACTAGACCTGTTTTGCGAGAAGGATAACTCACACAGCATTCCAAGGAGAGAAAGATGAGACTAGTTGCGGCTTGGGTGCCTGAAAGATAGTCACAAGGTTAATCTCCCGGGGGAGAGTCACCAGAGCAACCCCATGAGCAAAACAGTCAAACCTCGACCTGAGCGAAGCTATAGGGGGTCAGGACTCACTTTATCCAGTACAGCTGCCAAGACGTGTTCCTAACCCAACAAACAGACTGATGAAATCCCGCGTGGCATGCCTGATATAATGCCACGTGGCTAAGTTTTGTAATGGACTGACCAGAACATCATCCTAAAGAATCTTCCTCACACGGAATATCTTGTCAAATCAAAGGAATGGCTACGTTGAGATTTGTCATTTTCTTTAGTATAAAATAAGGGCAAGAGGAAAAGAGACTGTATGTGATCATAATCTACCACACCGTTATTTTCAATTAAAAACAACTCAAATAACCTAGCTGATTTGAGCATCGGAGTCAAGAGATTTATGAGCGCATGTTCGATCGTCAAGAAATCGATCACCATTCAAAGGAGGAGCTCTGCCGCACTTCTGTTGGTTGAATGAACCATACTCTTTTAATTTGTATGATTATTATTTATATAATTAATCACAAGCATGATATTTTAAATAATAATAATTATTATTATTTTGATATCTTGAAGAGAATGAATTTTAAAATTTTGATTTTAGTATTATTTTTCTCTAATATATCATTTGATAAATCAAATTAGTAGACATGTTTAAATATGTCAATTATTCAAAAAAATATGTATGATGTCCATGGTAGCGAAATCTAAAAATTAATATTATATTTGACTAGTTGACGGTACCCAAATTTTTATGAAGATTAAAATTATTCAGTGATGTCATGTCTGAAACTTTGCACCAGAAAAATAGGGGTTTCAAAGGATTCCAAATAAGTAAGTAAAAAAAAGTGGTCATAGCACAACGGTTCAGGATTTAGCGTTGTTATCGATATGTCCTGGGTTCGAGTCTTGATGTTGACTTACCCACCTATTTGTTGTTTGTTAGTGTTTATTTGAAAGAATTTTCCGTAGAACTGGAGCAAACAGGTGGAGGTAGCATTTCTAACTCGACTGTAAGGTCAGCCACGGGGGTCCCTCCTAGGAGCGGCGCCAGGTCCCCACTAAAAATTTTGAAAAAAAATAAAACAAACAAGCCCCTGGTTTAACCCAAAGTTTAGCCCATTAATTTTTTTTGAACAATGTTATTAGTTTGTTTTACCAACCAAAATTCAGACCAAACATGTTTTTATTTATTTTTAAATAGTAAACATCATTTAATGAAATATATATTTTGATAAAAAATGTATATCTCTCAATTTCAAATTAAATAAACTTATTTTTAGTAAGTGTAATAAAATATTTAATGTGGTATATACAACATCTAACGAGATATATGTTTAACTAGATTTCTAATGAGGTATATAGGACTGTATTTTGGACTAAAAAAAAAATTGAGGGTAACAACACTTAAAATTTTATTGAAACAAACCAGTGGCCCATCAATTTTTTTTTTAAAATAAATCAGCTCATAGATCCATTAAAAAGCCTATACCCACTTACAATGAAAAAATAGTGGGACAATTACTCCATTAAAAAAAAAAAACAAATTCACCGTTATCTGATAAACGAGCTCGTCAATCACCTACACACCAATAGAGACGCGTCGATCATGTAATAGAAATGAGGAGATCCGAAGCTTGGACGAACTCGATTGTTTGACTTACATACATTGAAAAAAGGGATATTCCGATGAACCGAGCCCGAGCCGAGCCTGAAGCTTATGTTATACAACAAATTCAAAACATTAAATCTTATAGATGACAATTATAAAAGTTTATATATTCGAAATCCTTTATCTAATGATTTATTTTTTTTTATAAATTTAAGTTATATTTTCAAAATGAAAGTTTATGTTTTTTTATAAATATATGATGAGAATTGATTCGAGCTTCGGCTTAAATTGTTTATAAAATTTATTTATTTTAATGACCCCATCAATGAAACTTTCTGGAGCGGCCGCTGGTCCCTCCGATATTAAAAAAAAAAAAAACTATTAAATCAGAATATCATGGGAACATGGGATAAAACATATTATTGATGGATTGCCCTTTTTATGATCCGAGCCTGTTCTTTCAGCTTAATACGAGCCGAGCCTGAGTACTTATACATGTCATTGTTTTATTTAGTTTTATTAAATATTGTATTTTGTTGGTATTATTATTTTTAGCGCACACAGTCCCCGGTATAGCCCCACCTATCTCATTGAAATTTTTTTATATTTTTTAAAAGGGAAAAATCCATATAACCCCCTGTAAACTGATTGAAATCTATATAACCCCCGACTTTTCTTAAAATCCATATAACCCCCTGAAACCACCGAGTAAATCCAAATAACTCATTGAAAAAAATTTATGTTTACATATAATAGAATATTTTGTGAATATTATGTTTAATTAACCCTGGTAGAAAACACAGTATACAAAAAAAACCTACAATATGTCAAAATATGAAAAATTTTCTATAAATGATGATTTTACTCATCTTGATAGAGTTTTATAATATATCCAGAGGGTAAAATCGTCATTTTCATACGATTTTTTTATTTTTTAAACCTATTGTAGTGGTTTTTTAGTATATCGTGTTTTCAGTCAAAATTAACTAAACAAAATGTGTAAAATATTCATTATCTATGAACAAAAAGTTTATTCATGGGGTTAGTGTTTTCAGGGGGTTATATGGATTTCAGTCAGATTTTAGGGGTTATATAGATTTTTCCCTTTTTAAAAAGGGTCCACATGTAAATGATTGAGTGGTTTCGATGATATATACTATTTAAAAAAAATAAAAATAGTTAAAGACTACATATAGTGTTGTACATGAGATTGTACATATAAAGAGTTACATTTTCAAGTATATGTACAACATTGCTAATATAAGTGTTTAAGATATTTATATTAAATTTTCATATTATATTTCATTTGTGAACTAAACACCGGAAAATAACTCTGAATAGGAACACAGAGAGAAAGCAAATTACTTTAATGGAATTAGATTCTTGATAGAAAAAAAGAATTACTTATAAATAGAACTACTTTAAAATAAAAATAATAACATGAATCAAAGAGGATTACAAGGTTTTGGCAGGGAGAAATTGCCTTAGTGAGTCATGCCGAACCTTAAGCCCATGTTTGGTCAGAGAATTAGGGGGGAATAACTAGTGAAAGAAAGTGTTTAAAGTTGATTGAATAACTGGAATAAAATGGAATTCAGATGTCAAAATAAACTGGTACAAGGGGTATAACAATACCATCTCCTTAGATTATTCTATCAAATGTATAAGTGGGGTCCACCGAGTCATATTTCTTTTTTTTCTACTTCTTGTCATTGTTAAAGGTCATTTCAAAACTTATTGCACTTTTATTTCGTCTTTTATGTCCAAGTCAACCAAACAATAAAACTTTATTAACACATTTTCCAATGATAATAACTAATTCACCGTTTGGGGTGTGACATATTGATTTATTCAGCTTTTGATAACTATACTGAGGATAGAATAACAATCCATGCTGAATAAGTAAATTTTTATGTTTGGTTGTCTTTTCTGTTATTCTTATCGGAAAACGTAAAAAACAGTGATCTTTGTTGTTTGGTTCACCATGGATAAATTGTAAGGATAAGTGATAGATAATAAGATGAATAATAGTTTATGAATTTTTAAAAATGACAACTTATACCCTAGTGCATAAATTAATTTATGTTTGGTATGGTTGATGGATTTAAATAAAAAATGAGTAATATGATTAAATGATAGCCATTGATTCTTGTGTAAATCTTCTTTGTTGGTTTTAATATTTGTATTGATCCTTTTAACATAATTTCATGGAGATGTAAAAAGGATCATTTGTATTAATGTAAATATTAATATTTGATACCTATTGCGCTACCTGGTATTATTGATTACTGAAAATATTAGTTTTTGATATCTATTAAGTACCCATACTATCCATATCAATGAAAAAATATCTCATTGGTGCACAATCTTACCCATATTATTTATTAATTAAAAAAATGCACCCATCAACATTGCAACTCAATTTTCAACGCCAAAGAAGAAACAAATCCAAAAAAATTGCTTCTCAATTACTGGGAGGAGAGGGAATCCTTTTCCATTGCTGTAAACGATTCAGTTTGAGAAGTTTCTCTTCCAGGTTATAGAAGTTCAGTCGGACCTAACCAACAAAGGCATTTCATCTGATGTTGTACACATGAAACTTTGCAAACCATATATCTGAACAACATATATATATATAGACAAAGTTGGGGAGACAAAAACTAAAACTACTTTCTTGTAAAAAGATGGTCATAAAATTGGGTCCAGAATACTTTTTCGATGGCCAGGACTGGGACTATGGGAGGAGTTTTGTGACTTTTGAGATCTCTTTCTGATGGCTTTCTTCAAACAGCCGCTACCGTTCGTTGTCTCTCAAAGTTCAGTTCAACTCCAAATAAAAGATAAAGCTTCTCTTCGTGCTTTTTCAAGTGGAAAAAGACTTGAATTCGAGACAAATCACTTTCTCAAAGACACGACAGGTAATGAAAGTAATAATGTCCTGGCTTCCTTTTCTATATCATGTGATTCACATTACATGCTTTTCTCCTCCTCTAAAACTCTTGAGTTTTTTTAATAATAAATCTCCATGCATGTTGTTTTTGCTACAACAACAAAAGTATATACTATCACAAGCAACATCTAGCTATATATATATACTATTTGTTGTTTACTTTTGCAAACACAAGATATACCAATATAGTACCTACTAATCATGTTAAATTGATCCTAGGCTGAATACACGCAATAGGTAATTAAACATACCATAAAAAATAGATCATACAAGCAGCACCTAATAATCACATTTACTTGATCCCTATAACTGAGGTTCTCATGTACAAGCATTCCTGCATACTAGCTAAGTAGTTAAACACATACAAGCAGCACTAAGTCTTCACATTTACATAACCCCTATAGTTGATGTTGTCATATACATATAAGATGCATACTGGCCGAACAGAATATAGGTGATATAACATCCATACAATCTGATCAAACCACCAAAAAAATTTGCTAGTAAACTAGCACAAAATAAGAGTATTCTGGCATCAAACTGACTATACTCATGCATGATAGCAGTGGTGTCAGAACCATACCAAAAGGAATGCGAAAATAAGTCCAACGAGCACTAGTGTTGCAAACACAACAAAAAAAAAAGTACAGAAAAATTATGCAGATTAACACCTCCGTGTGGGGGACTGACGTGGACAGCAAGTGCGAAGCATACCATCCAGATTGGAACTAGACATGTTGTAGACCGGATATGGGGATTCTTGCAAGTTCTCGGTATTCTGAATCTCGGCAGTAGGTGGTGGTGGAAGTGGTAGCAATGGTGTGTCAATGACATCACTCTCATCAGATGGAGGAGCATCAATACATTGACATGCCAAACTACCACAGAGCCACCACGACCTCACTGCCGTTGCAAATTGCAAAAGAAGAATGTTTATGGATCAAAATGAATAGATCATATGATAAGGAAGGGGAAAAAATAAGTCATGAACCACATAATATACTAACTTACTTGCATACTCGCCCACAATTGACCGGCAATCATACTACGTAATTCAACACCTTGCATGCTATCCTCAAATCCAACATTCAAATTATCATCAGGTTCTACAACCCCAACATCTGCCATCTCTTCTTGATTCATATTGAAAAAAATATCCTCCCCTTGCTCCTTGAAAAAAATACTACACATTATCACAACATCATGTCTAACCAATATGCATAAATAACTTTGAAAAAAATTAATAAGGGACCGATTGGATTCAAACAATGTGTCAACCACAACAACTTAGATCATAGAAAGAATGTCCCATATTATCAGATCTACCATGGCTAACCATTATGCATAACCCAACTATAAACAATTAACATCAGGGACTCAAATCGAACGATGACTTATCTACACCATCATATATCCAAATATGGAGGTCGCCGGAGTCAACATTTACCTCGGTTGGGATGCGATGAGGCTGATATGGTGATTCACTGCCTTCCCTAAGAACCTTGATGAGTAGAATCTTCGCCGGCTCGAACTTGAAGCGAAGGAGAATGAAAAGGCTACGGTGGAGACATGGTGTCAAAACTAACCTAGGGTTTCCCCATCGAAGAGATGAAATGCAGAGAGGGTTTCTTCAAGTGAAAGAGGAGAGAAGAAAACTGGGTGGGAGAGTCAATACGATGGGACTGATCAGGGACACGTGTACACAGATGGGCTCAATGTTCTGAAATGCGGTATGCGGTTTTTGTGCGGGGAGGGTACCGAATAGAGTATATGCGGTATGCGGGAGTATATGCGGTTCTATATTTTTATTAATAAAAAATATAATTTGTAAATATATGAAGATAAATATTAAAAACATATATACAAAGAATACATTAAAGATTACAAGATGTTTCTATTTTAACCAAAATTTAAAAATACACCTTACATCACTAACACACACATGTATATACATCAAATAAAAGAATAACAAAAAAAATAACTGAAAAAATTCACTCAAAACTGTCCCTTGTCCATCTGTCCCGTCCCATGTCCATCTGTCCCGTGTCCATCTATCCCCATTGACATTTCTAATAAATGTCCAAGAGAGAGAGAGTTTGACTCTCAAGTCTCACCAGTCACCATTAATCAACAGAAAAGCTTCACCATTATTAGCTCTGTTTTTTCATATGTGAGAGAGAGAGACAACTCTGTGAAGGTAGTGGTCGGCAATCGAAGAAATGGAGGTTGGCGCTGGAGTAGCAGGAGGGGAGGTCGCTGCAGTGGGTCGAAGGAGGAGACGCAGTCGGTGAGGAAGAAGGTCACTGCAGTGAAGGTTGGTGGTCGCTACGGTGAAGATCGGTGGTCGCTATGGTGAAGGTCGGTGGTGGTCGAAGGAGCAGCAGATTGCTGCGGTGGAGGTCAGTGGTCGAAGGGGAGGAGCAAGTCGATTTGTTAGGGTCGGCTGTTTCGAAGGAGAAGAAGACCCTGTTTGTAATTTTTATACCCGTCTAAATTTTTTCTGAACTGATGCGCCCGCTTAAGCGGGCGCATACCGCACGTCGGCCCGCTTATGCGGGCCCTGTCCGCATTTGGGCACTTTTCGACCTACGCGGTTCGGTAGGCATACCGAACCGCCTGTGCGGCCGCATATGCGGCCGCACAGACCGCATATGAAAACACTGGATGGGCTGACTTGCCAATGAGAATGAACGGTGTGGATTGAGTATTGAATGGGTTTTTTTGTGTGGTTGAGATTTAATCTTCAACAGTGGATCCATTGATCAAACGGTCCTTATTAAAGATTGGTATATCATTGGGTTATGTAAAAGGATGTGAGAGAAATTTTTAAAAATGACAGTGAGGGGTATTTTAATTCTCTGGCATAGATAAGTCCTGATAAGCAATTCTGATATTTTCTTAGAATTGTTATCAAGCCTTATCCTAACTTATCCAGACATAGCTATCGGGGTTTATTCTGTCAAAACAAACAGCTTTTTTAAATTATTCTCCTGTATTCTTCTCTATTCTGGGTTTATTTCCCTTGCCATACGGGGGGTAAAACTTTATTATCACATTTTTCAATGATAATAACTAATTCACCGTTTGGGGGTGTGACATATGATTATTCGCTTCTGATAACTATACTAGGATAAATAACAATCCATGCTGAATAAGTAAATTTTTATTTGGTTGTCTTTTCTGTTATTCTTATCGGAAAACGAAAAATGATCTTTTTTATTGTTTGGTTCACCATGGATAAAGTAATGGATAAGTGATAGATAAAAGATGAATAATAGTTTATGAATTTTTAAATGACAACTATACTCTTGCATAAATTATTTATGTTTGAGAATAAGTGTGAGAGATGTGTGTAACATGATAGATACTACATTTTTTGGAATGTGTGCAGAGAGTGTTATGGTGAGATTTTTTTTAAATGACAGAGAATGATGTTTTTATCCATTAGTATATATAAGCACTGATAAACAATTCTAGTATTTTTTCTGAGAATAATTATTATGTCCTGATTCCTAGCTTATCTAGACATAGCTAATCCAAATTTATTTTTGTAAAACAAACAGCTTTTTGAGACAATTCTCTTATATTCTTTTCTATTCTTGACTTATGTTCCACCCCAAATGACGAATAAAAACACAATCAAATAAAAATGATTTATAGGTATACAAGAATAGTCATAAAACCTTAGAATTTCTTAATTCTCTATCTAAATTGAATTTTTTAATTCTCTATCTAAATTGAGGCACTAAGCAGGAGTTCGGGAATCAGCTTTCACTTGTTTGTTCATTTATGTGCAGACCTGTCTGTGACACTCACTGTTTTTATGAATTATACACAAAAATATATTGGTATATATTTTTTAAAATAACAAAAAATTAATTTTGATATATTGTGATGGTGTAATATATCGGAATGTATATGCGGCTGGAGAACCGTTTCTAGACTGCAAATAGGGCTCTAAAACAGATTAAGTATATCAAAACACTTTTCGTTTTATTCTTTTATTTTTTGGACTGACTTTTCCTCTTATTCTTGGTGTTCAACAAAAGAGGGATGAAATTTTGAAGTACTGGTTCAATTATTCAAATAATGAATCAAAGCAACCAGTGAGCCCTGTTTGGTTCATGAATGATTTATCCTAGCATAAAATAGTTTTGACTGATTCACGTAAATAGACTATACACATCAAGATAGGGGTCGGCAACGGCCCGGCCCGGCCCGTTGAAACAGGGCCCAGGCCTAGCCCTGGGCCCAGGTCTGAACGGGCCTCACGGACCAGGCCTGGGTTCGGGCTCACGGGCGGGCCTATGAGCCCAAATTATAAACATATTATTTCTTTTGATTTTTTAGTTTTAAGCTGTTCATTTGTATATAATGTTGAAATAATACAAAATTTAATAGTATAATGTTAAAAAAATATTTATATCTATTAAGTTTTCATAATAAAAATATTAAATGAATTAATTACTTAAAAAATGAATAACTACATGTATCAAACTAGGTTGATACCTACATAAATGTTAATAATTTGTATAATTTAATCACAATTCAAATAAAAATGACATGTTACTCATTTATTGGAATGCCCCCATGGGCCTACGGGCCTGGCCCGCGGTCAGCCAGAATGGGCCCAGTTTGGGCGGGCCTGCGGGCCAGCCCCAGAACCAGGCCCAAGCCCGGCCTGCCCTGAAAACGGGCTAGGCCGGGCCGGGATTTCGGGCCTTGGGCCTGTTGAAGACCCTTACATCCAGATATAATTATCAAAGCTCATTTTAATTCACCAAGATATAATTATTACAGTTCATATATATATCATAGAAAACTAGCTGGGTTTACTGGAGATCTTTTGTATATTTTTTTTTGGGTAAGTAGGAACCCTATGTAATTGAAAGAAAAGAGAATCAAATGAAACCCTGTTTTGTTACTAATATTTCATTTAATATTTTAAATGAGAGAATATTCCAAGGCTTGATTTTTGATCGGGTGGCTCGGATCTTCCATGTGGGCTGAATGAGACAAATTGGTAAGAGAAAATCAATTTGAATACAACTTCTTTCATTTTAATTGAAATTCACATGAAAATCAAAGTAAATTGGATAATGCTAAGTATAACTCCTTTTCTAATCCCAATTTCAATTTACATTTCAATTTTTTTTAAAATAGTATACCTCATTTAATGATGTATATGTTTTTATAAAAAATGAATAATATATTTCAATGGATTGTATGGATGCATTTATAAAAATGTAAAAAATTATAATGAAACATATATCTCGTTACTATAAGTATATGCTTCGTTAATTTTTTATCGATCCATATGAAACTAGAGTTGAGGCAGGGAAAAAAAAACAGTGTAACAATACTCAAATAACTTTTTTTGTACAATTTTGTGTTATAGGCATAATGCTCTTTTCACGGTACAAAGGGACATGAGACCTGTTAGCAAGATTCAAAATTTGTATTTACAACCCTTTTAAGATTGATTCATAAGTTTGTGTCTCACTGTCTATTTTGAGTTCATGTCAACATAAACGATCATTGGTATTAGTAGTGGATAATTTCACTGACTCTGCATCACATTAGAAAAAAAACTTTTTTTCTTGATTATGGTTATGAAATTATTAGAGCATCTTTAACCATATTTCATTTATCTAAAAGTTCATTTAAGGTGAGTTTGCGTCAAACACCGTCAAATGCTACCTCTCATCTAAACGGAAAAGTAAAGTTTGCGTTATGAGTTCAATGTGAGAATTTTTAGAGTGAGGTTCCAACACCTCAAAAATATGATTCTCCATAGTGAACGTGATCCAAATAGACACTAAAATGGATGATGATAATGCTCTCCAACCATACTCTGAATAGAGTCTTTTTTTTTTTTTTGTCTTTCTATAAACAGCATAATTTTTGTGATCTAAAATCAAATTTAACTGTTTATGGCCTCGTCTGCTGTTTGAATATAACAGTGGCGTGTTCAGGAACAATTTTTTTTCTTAATAAAAATATATACATATTTTTTTACTTTTTTCACTGAGCGACTTTTAGTTTTGTGTCGTTTTCGGTGGCCCGAAAACATCGGTGTCGGTGGATGCGGTCATGGGTTCACTTTGGTACTCACGCATGAGTGAGTGTAACATACTAAAATTATGTACCTGACATGTTTGGACATAAGCTTAGGTTGATTATTTGATTAAAAAGTTTTAATTTTTTAAACTCAAATCCAATTATATTTTTAACGTTTAGCTTTTCAAACTATCAATTTTTTCTTTTTAAGTAAAAAAAATCTAATAAAACAATGTTTTTCAAAAACTGAGTTTGAAACACAAGATTCTCAAACTCACATCCAAATGCAGTCTTACAATCTTGTCTTTCAAACTTAGTTTTTAAAAAACATTGTTTTATTAGATTTTCAATTGTAAGATATTTTGGCCTAAGGGTGCGTTTGGATGTAAGGTTGAAACATTGAGATTCTTAAAATCTCATGTTTTAAACTCAGCTTTTAAAAATCTAAACATAAGATTTTAAGAATCTATGTTTTATTAGAGTTTCAACCGCAAGGATGCGTTTGGATATGATGTTGAAACACTTGATTCTTAAAATCTTATGTTTCAAATTCAGCTTTTGAAAAACTATGTTTTATTAGATTTTCAATTGCAAGATTTTTTGGCCTAAAAATGAAAATTGTGGTTTAAAAATCTAAACGCTGAAAATGTGTTTGGATATGAGTTCGAGAATTTTTAACTTTTCAAACGCAGAATCTACCTAAACTTTATTGTATCGGTGTTCGTTAATCGATAATTATGATAGTATGTTTGGCATATCTGTAATAGACGGGTGTGGATGACCCACATTTAGGGTCATCGATAATTATGTATCGGTGGATCTACCTAAACTTTATTGTATCGGTGTTCGTCAATCGATAATTATGATAATATGTTTGGCCTATCTGTAATGGATGCGCGTGGATGACCCACATTTAGGGTCATGCCTTATCATCGTTCAGTGCGAGAATTTAACTCTTTTTTTCTGCAGTGATGCGTCTCTATGGGAATTCAATTAGCATTGATATATGCTAACTGATAGTAGTTGATCCGTGAGAATCGTATTGTTGGCGTGGAGTGTTTTCTCCCCATATCATCGTGCATTGAAATTACCTAGTGTTGGAGCTATCCTGGATTGTGCCACCATATCATAGGAGGCCCAAATATGGGTTGTTGCCTTATTAAGTATTGTATTGAAATGATTATTATTTTGAAACTGTCGCGTGCATATTACTGAAGTCAAAGTATGTGTTGACCATGCATGCATCACATTCGTCTAGGTGACATAGCTTAGGTGGCTTGGTCTAGGTGACTACGGCTTAGAATGGACCCAAGTCTAGGTGATTTATGTCTAGGTGATACGATTTCCTGTGAGAAATCCTTGCGGCTAGGTGCCATGAGATACGGGCATGCGTGTCCATTGCATTCATGCACATTACATGTTTGACTGGATTTGAGACATGTATATAAGGAAATGAGATTTATTTAAGTTGGTTTATTGAAAAATTATTCAAATTGCGAATATCATATTATTGTATGTTGAAAATTGTTTCTTATCAAATACTATTTATGATATCAATTATTATTGGGACCTAAAGATCTATTCACTGAGCGCGTGGGAGCTCACCCCTCTTTTTCCAACTTTTCAGAGTAGCCGTTGGTGATCGTTGATCTCGGTGGTGGAGATCGTAGCTTATGCGTTTATCTTCCGTTGCATTTAGGTGGTTGAATAAACCTTTCTTTGGCATATAGTTTCCTTAGTCCCTTTCAGCAAAAACAGTTGGATGCTGATATGTTAGAAAAAAAATTTATTTCGTATGTAATCATCCGTGTTTAGGATGAATTATGTTTAGATCCTGGTTATATTTTCATTGGCATGATTAAATAATCTCCTATATTTTAGTACTGTGTGACCCGTACTTATTGAGAGTTCAAGGTAACAGACTGTATTCAAGTTTCAAAATGGAGTCTTGGGTACGGGGGCATTACAGCAACAACTGTCTCCTAGGCTTGATCCTCTAGGCAGCAATAAGAAAAAACTGTGGAACCAACTTCAGCATCCTCTAATCAGTTCTGCACACATAACATTAAAGAAAGCATGAGAAATCCATGTATTCAGTATAATTGTAACAACTTCTACTTCCTCTAAGCATAGTAATTGATAAATGAACAAATTTGAATACTAACCAGAGGATATTTGGAGCTACTCCCACCTCTCTTGGCTAGAATTTTGTTTCTAACTGCCAATGTTTTTCCTCTCCCCCCTCACGTACACTTCCTCTAATGTCAGATCTTAACCATTAAGAAAGCATAATCATTAAGAAAGTTTGACTACAAGCATTCAAACAAACGAAAAATGTCATATAAAAAAGTGCAAAATCGGAAAAAAAAATACAAATACCCTTATATGAGATACTAATTCCATCAAAATCATCATCAAATAAAAAAAAACATAATAAAATTAGACAATAAACCCAAAAATCAGCAAGCATATAAGTATACAACATATATAGAATTGGAATCATACAATTAACTATATCTATACATATGCATGACCCAACATACTCTTGTATTCCAAGAAGCAGCACAATTGGTAAGCCGATTTTAACAAATAACATGCATACTGATCTGAAAAAAAATCCAATATAAATATATGAATAACACTCATTTTGGCATTTCAACATACATGTACACCTCAAGTGCAAACTGATTTAGATGAAATCCAACATAAATACATGATCCATATTCATTTTGGCATTTTAACATACTTGGAATCTTTCTTGTGATTGCTATGATTAGGATTTTTAGGCTTTTTAGGGTTCCATTAGGGCAACATTGCTTCTAAGAGCATCTCAAACACTACTCAACATAACCGTTTTTTCCTCTAGGTTTAATGTGGTTTGTTGAATTTCAAAAAGTTGGTTTTGAATTTCAAAAACCTGGGGTCTTCATTTCCCTTTCTCTGTTTTCATCTCTCTCTCTCCCTCTTTGTTTCAATTTTTTTCCATGATTGAGAAAGACGTGTGGCACTTGAATTTCATATGCATATTATTTTTTTTTTCTTTGGATGAGTTTTATATGTTATGTTCTGTCATTGATGGATACACTATTTGAACTTCCAAGGCTTCGAAGGGTTTCGAGAAGAGGCGTTGGACGTTCTTCGATGATGCAGAGGGCTTTGTGTAGAGGTTGGGGATGGTCGTCGAGGTGTTTTGAAGGGCTTCGTCGAGGCTTCATGGAGACAAACCCGTGTTGCGTTGGTTCTTTTGTTTTGGCTGAAATGTTCTTGAGGACAGAGAGAGGGCCAAAGAGAGACCATATACATTGGTTTAATCTTTGAAGGGTATTTAAGTAAATTTTTTAAGCCAGTTAGGGATCACTGTGTGTCTAGTTAATCAACATATCACTGTGTGTCTAGTTAATCAACATAACATCTAGTTAGTAATGGTTAACGGCAGATATTAAAACAATATTTCTCTAAAAAAGTAGGGACCTGTACCGATTATGTAAGTTTACAGAGATCTAAACCGATTTTTTAAAGTTTTTAGAGAGTTATATCGATTTTTTCTTTTTTTAATAGTGACATTTATTTCAATTAAAATTATGTGAAAATTATTTGGAGAGATATTATAGGATTTGTTCTAGTGCCCAAATATCGCTATCTTAGGTGAGAGTATCCGAAGGGAAAGCTTATGTGTCACTAACTTTTGTCTGTATGCCACATGGATCTGAAGTCAAATCTTCAATCCAAACCTGGGTCTCAATACCACACTTTTTTTTTAATTTTATGAAAAATATTGTACTTGAATAATTTCCAGTCACTTCTGTAAATTATTCTTGTTTTGATTTTTCTTAAAAATATATATTTATCTAATAAAAGATAGGATTCTTCAAAACAAAAAAATAAAGAAGTAAAAAAAAATTCATATACAAATGAATCAAATGCATTTATTTTATGTTTTCCATAATAGAATTCATTATGATACACACACACACACACACACACACACACACACACATATATATATATATATATATATATATATATATATATATATATATGAAAATGATTGCGTGCGGCGAACGGCAAGTGCGGCCGCGACGTGGGCCGTTCGATCGCGGGTCCATCGCATCCAACGGTCGACGTGAATCGCACCCGACCGTCCGATGCGATGGACCCGTGATCGACGGCCCGTGATCACTGCCGCACCTGCTGTTTATATATATATATATATATATATATATATATATACGGGGGCGATTAGGTGCGGCGTGCGGCAGGTGCGGCGACGACGTGGGCCGTTCGATCGCGGGTCCATCGCATCCAACGGTCGACGTGAATCGCACCCGACCGTCCGATGCGATGGACCCGTGATCGACGGCCCACGATCGACGCCGCACCTGCCGTTCGTCGCAGGTAATCGGCCCTATATATATATATATATATATAACTTTCTACATGTTTTTTTTCTGCATAGTAGAATACAATCTTTCCACATGTTTTTATAACTCAATCCATTTTTTGAGGGCTGATTTGAAGTTCACATTTATTTTCTTTTTATTGGAAAAAAAAATGATATCTGAAATTCTCAATTTTTGTAATCATTGTTGGACATCCCCCACATCATTCCTTGTTCCCACAAAATCCATCAAACTTAGATTTTTGGTGTACCATTGTCTCTTGCACCACAAAATATCTTTCTTTTACTCACGTTTTTTTTTCACACAAAAGATGCATGCATTTGTTTGAAAGGCAAAGCTAATCCCACTGCCCATAATTATGAAAATATCATTATTTATTTTAATTTTTTTAATCCCTTTCTCACTATCC
The DNA here is from genome assembly GCA_030737845.1 of Acorus calamus. NCBI lineage: Eukaryota > Viridiplantae > Streptophyta > Magnoliopsida > Acorales > Acoraceae > Acorus > Acorus calamus. The sequence goes on from CM060860.1 coordinate 2,018,736, forward strand.
AGTTTGACAGCGTCTAGTCGAAATGTTCTTCACTGGGACGACAGAGGTTCGTCGAATTGTCTGAATAAGTGTCGACAGAAGTCCAGTCGAAGTGTGTTTCACTAAGACGACAGAGATCCGTCGATCTGTCTGAGCAAGTGTCGACATGGATGTGTCGAACCCTTCAAAACAACAATTTTCTTCTAAAAATCAATCACTTATACAATCATTTAAGTTATGAAAAACAAAAATGTCATTTAAGTTATTTAAGTCTTTTTGAAAATCATTCCTATATATATTTATTTAAGTATAAGAAACAAAAATATTAAATAAATAATTATTTTGATCAAATAAACAGTAAACATTTCATATAGACAAAAAACATTATTTTCTTTTCTAAATAAGTGGAGTCTTTTCTAAACAGACTCCACTTGTTTAGAAGAAAATAATGTTTTTTTTTTCTATATGAAATGTTTACTGTTTATTTGGTCAAAATAGCTATTTGTTTGATATTTTTGTTTCTTTTATATATATATATATATATATATATAATGATTTTTAAAAAGACTTAAATAACTTAAATGACATTTTTGTTTTTCATAAGGACATAAATGATTATATAAGTGATTGATTCTTAAAAGAAAATTGTTGTTTTGAAGGGTTCGACACATCCATGTCAACATTTGCTCAGACAGATCGACGAATCTCTGTCGTTCTAATGAAACACACTTCGACTGGACCTCTGTCGACACTTATTCAGACAGTTCGACGGACCTCTGTCGCTGCAGTGAAGAATATTTCAACAGGACACTCTCGAACTAGATAGTGGGAAAGGGTTAAAAAAATTAAAATAAATAATGGCATTTTCATAATTATGGGTAATGAAAAAATTAAATTGGGTAGTGGGTCTATCTGTGCCCTTGTTTGAATAGCTTTTAAGCTATACATTCATCATTCATGTACGGAGTGATAGTCAGATATATAATCCAAAGATAAAAGAGACGTTTAAAAACACTGTTTGAGTGATTTTTCTTTTACATGAGATTATAAACTATAAACATATTTGCAAACACCCATAATTCTAAATGATTAATTAAAAATTGACTTTATTTTTTAACTATGAATGTCTTTTAAAAAAAGCTAATTAAGTTTTTAAAAATAACAAAGTATGGTTTTTAAAAAATAAAATTTGTGTTATAGGTGTGTATGGTTGCGCAATTACGTAGCTTTTACGATTACAAAAGAACAACCAAACAATTTTACTATAACAATTTCTTGTAGATAAAATTTAAACAAATAATATATAAATGTTACGATTTAAAAAAAATGATGAGTTAATTTTTTACAAAAATCAGTTTTAAAATTTAAATTTTTAGGTAATCAATTTTGCAAAATTGCATGACCAAAGGCATGTGTCAGATTGATAATGAAAGATTGTGAGGTCACCGGCTAGAAGACGAGCTGGTGGTCTTGTCAAATGTCATTTTTAATCAATTATTGTAAAATGGATTGGAAGGCTATATAAAGCAATTGGGCATCCTGTCCTTTGGAAGCCTTTTTTAGTACAAAATGAGAGATTTTATTAATAACGGTTTCAATTATCCACGTGTTACATGCCCAACTATTATTTATAAAAAAAAATTTAAACAAGATTTAATTAGCTAAATAGATTTCAAATAAAACACATTTTACCTGATAATCAGTTTTTGTGGGGTCACATTTTAATTTTCAAGGGGCTTATAATCCTAATGTAATAAGAGTAGACGCATTATGTATAAAGAGAATGATATAATATAAATGTGGCAAACAAGGATAGAAATATGAAAAGAATATTTTGATGCTAGTTGTTAATGAAAGATGCAACAACAAATAAATTCACAACAGATTAATGAATTTTCAGTCTAGAATGGCCAAACTGGCTTCATCAGTGGAACAAAATAGAATCCATTTTTGAAAGAAAAAAAAAAAATAGGGCCAAAAAAAGAAAAGAAAAGGAGAGAAGATGTTACCTGACCGTGCCAACGATTTTATGAGTCCAGGGAAAAAATTGAGTATTTTTGTATAAATTGCCCGTATGAATCTACTGTACATTGGCCCCATTAGAGGTGTGGAGAAGATTACAGGGGAAGCACTCTAATTCAGTGCAAGTTCTTCTTCTTGTTCAGAGATCCTAACTTCCTGATAGGGATTGAGGATTTGTTTAACCTCATCCGCGTTGAGCGTCTCATATTCGAGCAGGGCATTCGCTAACGCATGTAGTGCATTTTCATGCTGTAAACACGAGGCAATGTTAAAACAACTACGAATTACTGACCAACAACATGATTTTAAGAAACTGGGGCAGAGCTAAATATAAGGTATGAAAACCACAGCAATCCAAGTGTGTGCGCGCGCGCTTGGATGTGAGTGAGTGAATGATCACATCAAACCAGTCTCTTCTATTAAATTGTAGAAATGATAATGAAAGAAACTTGGGGAGAAGCTACATGCAATGCAATATATGAAGGAACTGGATACGAGACTAACCTTTTTTAACAGGTTCTTCACACGATCATAAGCCTCTCTCAGGAGCTTTACCACCTGCAAAAAGTTTCGGAGTTAGATAACTACAACAAATGTCTTCTAACAAGAACACGCTCAATATACTTTGTTGACATACTTCTGCATCAATTCGTGATTGCATCTCTGAGCTTGGTCTCTCTCTGACAAAAACTGGCCCAATTGCATCACTCATCCCACAAGATGATACCTAAAAATAAAAGTTTTCCCATGCAACAATTATTTTTCAAAGAAACTAATTAAGTGGGAGATAAAGAGAATTCATTTTACAGGTGGACACTAATAATACCATGTAGTGAGCAAGCTCAGTAGCTGAATGAATATCACTACTTGCACCAGTTGTGATTTGTTCCCGACCAAAGATAAGTTCTTCTGCCACTCTTCCTCCCATGCATACATCTAGACGTGCTAACAACTGCTTCTTGCTAATAGATGTTTCATCGTTAGAGGGAAGCTGTGTGACCATCCCCAAAGCAGATCCTCGTGGCATTATTGTTGCCTTGTGTATAGGAAGTGCTCCATCTGTATTGTACGCAACAATGGCATGACCACTCTCATGATAAGCAGTGAGCTGCACAAAAGTTAGTCAAAATTGATTACTTGAACAACAAACAGGATTCACATGTGTGATTTAAAAAAAAAAAGAATAGGAATATCCTGATACACAGTTAGTACACATGATCCATACCTTCTTTGATTCTTCAGATATGTACATAGTTTTCCGTTCTGTTCCCATAACTATCCTGTCTTTGGCAAATTCTAATTGTGTGGCAGTTATCTTCTCAACACCTTCTACTGCAGCCTTGATGGCCGCGATATTTACCAAGTTTGCAAGATCTGTTACGAGACAAATCAGTAGATCAGTAATGCATGTCAGAACACTTACCAAAAACATGTCCCACTGTGCGGTAATGCTTAAAAATATCATTATGGACATGGCAATCAGAAGTAATGAAACGGAGTGTAAGACAAATTACCTGCACCATTAAACCCGGGAGTACCACGGGCAATTGCTCTGGCATCTACATCATCAGCTAATGGCTTATCTTGCAAATACAGCTCCAAGATCTCTTGTCTTCCTCGAACATCCGGATTGGAGACAACAATCTGCGCAGAATATGGAGATTTCTATGTATCTTTAGTGAAAAAGTAAACTGTTGCACAAATACCTAAATCATACACGAGAACATAGTGGTAGTACACTAATTAATTTTTTTTAAAAAAATATTAAACTGTGTAAGATGTATGTTATATTATATCCTCCAAACATGTGCAGATGCCAGAGATTGCAGTCTAATGTACATGACCCAAGGAATGTTAATTGAAAACCTTCCATAATCACGAATCTTGGATTGAGGTGAGTGCTACAAGACTTGTTTATGGCCAACGAGTTGTATGAGCTCATCAGGAATCCATCACTAATATTAGAATACATCAAGATAAGTCCACTCATGGGCCTAAGATTAACCCAAATGGAAGTGCAATAAGAAGCATTGTCCAAATTTGTGAGGCATTTGCAAAGGCTATCAAAGATTCTCCTGAATTTTATATATTATCAATTTCTACTAGTATTTGACATTGAATTATTGTTATGAAAAATATAAAATGTATTTGACAATACAGAACCATGTATTACACACCACAGTACAATACATCAAACTCCTAAGGGAATCCGGCAACCAAAACTAGTCAATATTTACTACTGAAGTCAAAATGTCTGTATTTTACGCTGCAAATTAACTCCAGAATGAATTCACCTTTTATGAAACATTGATTAGTTCATACATTTCAGTGTGATCATAAGAATCTGAAATTTTATTTGTCCTACCATTTCTTTGCCATAGGATTCCAATAATTTGCACCAATAGCAGCTACTTAAAATGATTCATCAAACAATGTATTGATTTAAAGGAATGATGCCATTTCCCTTTTCAGCAATGTTATGAGTTAACTATGAAAATTGCACAAGAATGTTCCAAGTGAAGTTCTTTGGTGGGGATAGCAGTATAGTCTACCTGTTTTTTTATTAAGATGAAACTAGAACTTCCATCTCGTAGCTGAAATGCATTAGCATGAAGCATCCTAAAGGTGTATAGAACTTACATGTCTGTCAAATCTACCAGGCCTTGTCAAAGCTGGATCAAGGATATCTGGCAAGTTTGTTGCAGCCATCAATATTATGCCCTAGGTTAAAGAAAATGCCAAAAGAGTTGAGACATGCAGTGAGAAGACTATTAATGTAATGCTTTCTTCACTACCATACCTCATTCTGCTCAAAGCCATCCATTTCAACGAGCAGTTGATGCAATGTTTTCTTTGTATGGCCTTCCCATTGCTTCCGAGTTGATCCAACAGCATCTATTTCATCAATGAAAATGATGCATGGCGCCTATGAATGACGGTAGCATTAAAAAAAAAACTGTCAATATAAATTGCAAGGACCAATAAAACAAAATCTACTACCAATAGTAATGGAACACAAATACACAAATTAAAATTAACACAACACTAAATATAATGCATTGATTTGGAGGATGAAAAGGTTATGGGCCAGCACTTCAGGTTGACTTCCTCTTCAATCAATAAAGTATTCCTTCATGACCTTTTCCTATACAGCTAGTGAAACCAATAGTTTTTATCTACTGTCCTACTTCTGTACATATGGTAGTAAGAAAACTAGAATTTTCAAAGAAGATGATATTATCCATCCATAGCTTTCCTGGATATAAATGACCAGAACCTGAACTCTTCAAAAAGATGACCTTGAAAGAAAACTGATACCCACTACAAAATGTCAAAATCAATGTTTCTTTTCAATGACTCAATAAGACCTAAGAACAAATATGAACCAGAATATTGCTAAAAGAGAAAAGGTACTATTTTTATATAATATAGTTATGCAACAAGAAATAATGAGAAAATATGCTCCCCTTTCATGTTCACCTTTTTATACAAGACCAGCTTTAAAACAAGGAGTGAATGCAAGTCCAGTGGGTCAATACAATTGTTCCTCCGACACCTTTAAACTATTCATTACACTCACATGAAAGACAAAGATACTGTTTACAAATGACCTAATTATGCAACGAAACTATGAGAAAATATGGTTCCCTTGCATATTCATCTAGGACCAGTTTCAGAACAAGAATTGAATGAAAGTCCGGTGGGTCGATAATATTGTTCCTCCAATTCCTTTTAACTATTCATTTAACTCACAAATCACACATTGTACATAGAGTACTGCATATACATGAGCTTCGATCACCTAATCACAGAGTTGTTTTTACAAGTCATGAATGACAACCCGATTGGTTTTAAAGACTGCCCCATGAAGTTTACTATCAAAATGAAAGATGAGGAATCATGCAAGAAATATTGTATTAGTCAACAAAATCATAATGGAAAAGTTGAAATAACCTTCTTTTTGGCGGCTTGAAACAAAGACCTCACCCGTCGAGCACCAACACCGACAAACCTGGTAGACGAGAATTAGGTTGGTCAGCATGTAAAAAATGTGCCAATTTAAGTACTATGAAATTAAATGAGCCCATATGGGCAGGTTGTCACTGAATAAAGGTATGTACTACAGGACTTTATAGTTGTGTATAGAATCAGTAGTTAGATGACCCACATTTTTATTACTTCATAAATCCATTAAATCTTATTCACATGGAAGAGATGGACAATTCGGATAGTTAACCAAAAAAATTGTCAGGTATGACCAACACAGTTTTGGAAGAAAGTAGCTTTCAAACCCATGAAATCATTACTGGATCATAGCCTGCTTACATTTCTTCAAATTCAGATCCTGCTCGATAGAAAAAGGGAACTCCAGCTTCTCCAGCAATTGCCTGTGAATAACCAGCTTCAATCATTAAATCAATATGAACGTGAATATCAAATTACAAAACCAGGCATGGACAGATGTGCCTAACCTGTATGCATGATGCCAAATAAAGCTTATCTAACAAGAAGATGCTTTTATACACCCACATGTTAACTTGGAGAGTCTCATTACCATATTATTTCATTAAAAATATAGAATAAAAAAGAACCTCATCAAGACGAAGCATTATATTGTTTTGCATATATCAATTATCAGTATTATATATTCCAGAAGAAGATAAACATGAGAATATATTTGCATCAACCTTTTACAAATGTTATATGATAGAAACTAAGAATGATGAAATATTCAAGAAGAAAGTTCTCCAGTAGACATGCAAAGTGTGATATATTAAACTTATAGCAGAATAACTTTATTAAAATGGCCTAGCTAACTGTTCATGGGAAGGTTGGAATGATGATCATATAGATGATAGTACTACCAAACTGGAAGGTACAAATTGTCAGATTCTAACGATCAATCACAGTGTTCATGGGCTCTAAGCTCAATACACGGTGAGTGAATAAATGAGGAAACAAAACAGAAATTTGTCAATTGTGGTATAGTAGAAGTGTAGAACAATATTTGGAAACTGGATGATAAAGATCTGCCAATGAAATTCTTAACAAATTAATAAATCAAGTTGCAGAGGTCCACAAGACCACAATCTTTACATAAGAAAATCTGTCCAGACATTCAATTACAAAACCTATATTAAACCCTAGTGCCAAGAGAGCATCATTTCACAAAATTTAAAGAGAGGCGTTTTTACCTTAGCAAGCAAAGTTTTCCCTGTACCAGGTGCTCCAGTCAAAAGAATTCCCTGCAAGTTAATGTTCATTACACTGATATAAAGACTAGGAATAAAACACAAGGATAATATCATCAATGAAAGTCAATGAAAACAAACAGCTATAGAATATAATCTGTAATGTCAATGACAAATTTTATTTATATCAACACCATTCCAAAAAATCATGCGAACCAAGAATGAGTTCATGTTGCATATTGAATATTTGTTTTTTCATATTTATTGTATTTTCTCTTATAAAGATTAAGCTCTTCAGTTGTTTCACATTGGCCACTTTCAGTGGCATGGAGTCTCAATTTGTTAAAGGAATTCCCTGCCATGCAATAATGAGCTGCAGGGCATCTAAGCTTAGCTGAAAAAAGCACAGCGGTTTGATGAGAAGAGAAAAATGAGATATTATTCAATCCATCATATACTTGATTAATTAAATGGGCATATGAAGAAGAGAGGGCATAATAAAAAGAAGTTTCCTTTAGAGAGATCATATTAATATTACTTCCATTCAAAACCTGAATATATAAAAAAAATTATGGAGAAACAACCACAAAAAATATTATACAAGATATGGATGTACCTTTGGCAATTTCCCTCCAAGGCGAGTGAACTTCGATGGGTTCTTGAGATACTCAACTACTTCCTCTAGCTCTTGCTTAGCATCATCACAGCCTTTGACATCCTTAAAGGTTTTCACATTCTGCACAAAAGTAATAAAGATTGGTGATTTAAATAATGACTGTAGAGACTTGTGAATTGTGATTTAAATATTATACAAGATACCATATAAGACTAAAGATTTGTAACTGTATAATATCTTTTGCATGTAAATATAGTAACATACATTTTATGCATTTTTAGAAAGACACGGAGACTAAATTACCTATAAATTGGTCAGGTAATTGGAACTGATATTGTGTTCATCAATAGTTCACATATTAAAATCAGATTGTACAGCTTGTTTGCCACTCTTTCAACATAATGAAAAGCATTGCTATACAGATTTAATGGTACAGGAAGAGTAACAATATGTAAAATTCATAATGAATTCATTAATTAAGTGACATGGATATAGGAATGCATCCTTTTAATCACCAAAAAAAATGCTGAGAACCAATGCAAAGAACAATTTTCCATGAGATGGAAGATTATCACCTTCTCTGGTATGATTTCTTTATTTAGCTCCTTAGGAGCATATGATGCACTTGAACCAACACCAGAAGTACCAATTCCACCTAAGCTACCCACATACTTGTTAAGTGCATTTGCACCCAATACCCTGTTAAACAGACATGAGAACAAAAAAAATGCAATTACCTTACTGATTGATAGGAGGTGAATATTATATAAAGAGACCAAAATTAGATTTGAAAAAGAAAACGCTAAAAGGACAAAAAGATCAACGCTTCAAAAAATTTAGACACAACAGTGGGATGAAAAGTATACCACATCAACCCGACAACAACAGTGAACAAGATTGTTGAGATGAGCTCTTGGGCAAATCGTGTTGATCTGTTTGAGGCTTTTGGATCAACCTACGCAATGAAATTGCAGGATATGTACAAATAATTACAAGATATAGCAGTGTATGACAAAAGTTTAATTATTACCATCACTACATGCAGTGGTTGTTTATCAGATATCCCAGGATTGAGGAAAGGTTCATCTGCATTTCCTGACGCACGCTGCTTTAGCTCTTGCAGCTACTAACATGAAGATAAAATATGGAAAGAATCAGTAACATGATTCCCAAGTCCTATCTAAGACTTACTCAGATTGGAATGGGGAAAATCACAAATTCAGATAGAGATAAAAAATGTTCAATTAGAATAAAATATTTAAAAAACGAGTTAGTGAAGACCTCTTTAAAATGATACGTAATGCTAAAAACAAGCTAAAATTAGCATTACCATGGACCCATGTTATTTTTCATTTAATTAGAGTTGACAACAGTGAAATCACCAGTAGTGTGCGACACAACTTGCACGTGCATGTTTCTTCATGTTAATTGGGGAAAAACATCGCAATGGCTTGTGGGTACGACACTTTAGTTTAAAGCTGAACTTAACTCGTGATTTAAGATTAGGGTCAGATATATCACACGGGACCTCAAACATAAAATTATTCACATGCACCTTTTTTTTGTTTTTTTTTTTTTTTTTTTTTTGGGGGGGGGGGGGGGGGAGAGAAAAAAGTGGGATCTGCCCCAGATTTTATTAATTAGTAAAATCATGGAAATGGAGGAGACAAGGCATCCCCTCCAACAAACTATAAAATGAAAAAATGGAGGAGAAAAACATTCCCTCTAACAAAATGAAAAAGAAAAGAAAACAACCTACGTATGCATGGGGGTTTGGCTTGGATTGGCTCAACTTAACTCCAATCCTTTGTGGACCACATTTTGGTTAGCCAATTAGCGCCCCATGTCTCCGAAAAGAAGGTCAGCGGTTCAAACCCTCTCCATCCAAGGGGGAGTGCACCAATTTTCAAAAAAAAAAATAAAGAAAGAAAGAAAAATCTCACCTTTGATCCATTTACATAATATTCATAGAGAGCCTCCCTCTCTGTGAATATTTAAGTTCATGGCTCCTAGGATCCCCCACAACCTGAATCAGTCAAAGGCTCTTTCCCAAATATTCTCTTCATTACATGGTTTTCCTTGGAACATTGTGTTATTCCTTGTCCAAAAACATATTCCAACTTACAGTATATGGAATGATTTCTGGTCCTTGGATTCTTTTCCAGATGTCATGACCATAACTGCAGCTCACATGTATTGAATATAATATGCATTACAATTTAATAAATGGAAAATGAGATAATTTTATCTGGTCGCTGGACAGTCAGTCGAATTTAGCAATAACTGTCAGAGTTCTTGAAACATCCAAATTATTTCTAAGGTAAGTTGATTCTTTAATTCTAATTCATCATATAAAAATAACAATGTAGTAACATCACAAAATAAAGCAGCACAGGAAACACTATCTTAGGAATATTAAAGCATAACACACTGTGATGGAACAATTTAAACCTGACTATACAATTTCCAAGAACATTAATGCAGTTCTGGCATGAGTAGAAGAGCACCACAGAAATATCAAACGCTTTCAGTCAGATTTCTAAGGTTGGAAAAAAAATATAACCCAGCAGAGTTCAACAGTACCAGCAAAGGGAGGCTGGAAGGCTTTCCTGCCTGCTCATCTGGAAGATATTCTGCTATAGCATTGGTGATAACAAGAGCTCGGATATACTCAGCTACTCCTCTACTATCTACAGTATGATCCCGCTGTTCAAAACGTGTGAGAACAGATTCAGGGCTGTCACAAGCAAAAATAACATTAAACCCCATGAATCAAAACATTTAATTTCTCCATTATAGGATCCAACTAGTTCAAGAAGCAGATAAAGAGGGTATGACTATGAGACCAAAATAATAAAAAGAAAAGTCAGATGGCCCTATATATAAAAAAAGACTTACATACACAAAGAAAATTATGTCTTGTCAATTCAAAACAGAATCATATCAATTCAAACTTAAATTAACAATACCCTAGTGCAGGAAACAAAACAAAGCAAGCAAGATCAAATTTTAATAGCATGTACTTCTTGAATCCAATGTTAATAAAACTGAATAAAAAAATTCCAATGTAGGATGCAGCAACTTTTTCCATGCTGAGAAAGTGGGTATTGGATAAACATATAGACTTCATTCATATCTAATATCACATCAATACTACACAATGACCCTAAATATATATAAAAACTACAAGACACTGTTTTTGGTGGCGTCAAACAAGAATTACCCCGATTCTAACTCAATTAACTTCACTACAAAACCCTAATTAAAAAAGACACCAAAAGAAGTTGCAAAAAATCAATTCTTTAATGACAGAACCTGTGCTTGTTGAGCTCGGCAAGCAGCGCAGCCTGCTTTGCCGGGTCCTTAGGGTCGGCGTCAGCCTCCGCGATCAAACGCTCCAGCCTCCTCTCCTGCCCCAAGAACGGCCACCAATTCAGCCATCCCCGCGCGATGATGCCCTCAAAACCCCTCCTCACCGAGGCCAGCATCCCCAGAAAGAACGCCGCCAGCGGAAGCCCCCGTTCCCCCTGCACCGCGGGCTCCAATGCCGAGGCGGCGGCGGCGGCGTCCGCCTCGGGTTCCGCGACATCCGCTCCAGTTTCTTGAGAAAGGTCCGACCTTTCTTGGCGTTCGGTCCCTGAGAACGGATTCTCGTTGAAGGGGGAGGACTCCGAGGAGCTGGAGCTGTCGTGGAGGGAGGCAGAGGGGAGGAGGCGGTGAGAGCGGGAGGCGATGGAGAGACGGGGGAGGTGGGGGCGGTTGGGGAGGCAGCGAGTGGGGAGAAGAAAGGGTCTGCAGAGGAGGAAAGCTTGGAGGGCGGACATGGCGGAAATTAGGGTTTCTCTCTCTGTCTCACTCTCTCTCTCGACCACAAAATGAAGTGAGAGAGTGAACGAGAGAGAGGGAGAGTTGATTGAGAAGAGAAAACCTTATCAAGATTGAAATTGGCGCGTCTCGTTCTCTTCTTTAGATTCTGTTGACTCGTCTCAAAAATCTTTGACAATTATTTTTATTTCTTTCAATAAGATAATAATAAGATCTAAAATGGGACGGGTTTTTCTTTTATCGCAAGTCGTAACAGCTTTATCGTCTCTCTTTTTTTTGTCTGATTCTGTTCTTCGCGGTTTTGTATCGTCTGATTTGACTTTGGTGGGCTGGGCGATTAAACATGATGGGTGGGCTCAATATGGGCCCTGAAAAGTTGGGCTCCAGTACTCTTGATCATAAGAAGGGAAAAGTAAAAGGGTGGCTCTATTTGCCCCCCTTGAAATTAGGTGCACCCCCCCTCTTGTGTGCTCCACCCCCCTCTAAAAAATAGGATTTGTGTGCTCCCCCCTAATCAGTCGATAAAAATGACTTCCATCGACACCTAATCAGTCGACTGATATGTATTAAATTCAAAATGTTTAAACTGATCAAATCGACACATGAAGTGTCGACATTTTATGAATCTGTCGACACTTTAAGTATCGACAGATTGAAATCCCTGACATCATCGTTGAGGTCGACTCCATCTCCTGAATCCATCGACACTCCGAGTGTCGGCAGAAATCAATTCAGTCGACACTTGATCAGTCGATTTTAAATAGATCTTGTGAAGGATTCATATAGGGGGTGCAACTTTATTAAAAGGGGGTGAATAGAGCGACCCAAAGTAAAATGATACATCTAGCCACGTTACAGTTTCAATTGCAATCCACACGTATTATCTGAGTTTATGAAAATTAAATTTTTTATAAAATAAAAATGCATTAATATATCTGAATATATATTTTTTAATTTTTGTAATAAAATGACTTCATTGCCAAATATATATAATTTTTTATCTCGCCCTTGCTAGAGTGGTCAGGGAAATCACCCTGGGGGGGGGGGGGGGGGGACCTGGTTTCAAGCCTCTATGGCTGTTAAAAATGTGGCAAAAGCCCTTTGGGCATGGCTTGCGTGCTTTAATGCCAAGTTCAATTTGTAGGTCTTTGTTGGCCCAGTTTGTAATGGTAAAAGAGTGCTGATACATACAGTCATTTTTGCAGCTCATTTTACAATCGCATATGTTATGATAAAATAGTATATACTGCATAGTCTATGGGTATATCATAGTATATGACCCAATTTTTTATTTCATTTTTTCATTATGAAAAAATATATACTAATGATTATCAGTATATACTTTATTTTATATAACAGCATGTATTTTAAAGGATGAGTGTATGATTTAAAAAAAAAAAAACCAAGATGGACTGTAATTGAGACTACAATGGGCTGTGTGTATTTTTTTCCATAGTAAAAATAGAGAGAGATCTTGTAGCCCTTGAATTATCTGGGCTAGGCCCATTCCCGGCCTGGCGACAATTTGGGCGGTAATTGGAGATGGACAAAGTTGTCCGTATGGTTGCATGGTTTTCTTTGTAGCTTTTGAAAAGAGTGCAAATACGTTCACTCTGTTTTTTAATCTAGTTATGATTTAAAAGAGTGCAAATACGTTCACTCTGTTTCTTTGCATGGTTTAATCTAGTTATGTTTTTTAATCTTTGTCTATACACTATATAGTGTGATATCACAATGCATACTGTACTATTATAGTTTATAAAAATAAAATAAATCATTAAAAAATATATATATACTAGTGTATCTCAGTGTCTAGACAAGTATATATTTTTATTAAAAAAAAAACTATAATTACAGTGGAGTGGGCTGCAAACTGGATGTAACATTTTAGTTTTGAAAAGTTTCCTGACCAGACTAGTCGTAATTCATGTTTATCTGAATGAAATTATTTTTGTTCTCGTTTTTGTTACATTTTTGTTGCTATTTTTATGATAACAGTTTAAACATGGATTGCATAGAACTCAAAAAACGTTTAACATTGTTTTTCCAGTATTCAACGTCCGCCATGTGCCTTGGGTTGGCAATGTGGGCAGGCCCAAACCGGGCCCAGTCGGGCCTAGGGGCCTTCCGGTCTGCCCCCGGGCCACGCTTCAAGCCGAAAGCCTGGGCCTGCCCATAGGCTAGGGGTCGGTAACGGCCAGGCCCGGCTCGGGCAAAAAAAGGACCCGGGTCCGTGGGTTCGGGCCCACGGGCCCAAATTTTAAATATCTTATTTTTTTTATTTTTTTATTTTTAGTTGTTCATTCGTATATAACGTTAAAATTACACAAAATTTAAAGTATAATGTTGAAAAAAATATTTATATCTATTAAAATTTTAAAATGAAAATATTAAATGAATTAATTATTTAAAAAAATAAATAACTAAATGTACCTGACTAGGTTGACACCTACATAAATATCAATAATTTGTCAAATAAAAATTACATGTTATTTATTTATTGGATTGCCCCCATGGGCCTACGGGCCGGGCCTATGGGTTAGCCTGAACTGGCCCACTTTGGGCGGGCCTATGGGCCGGGCCCGGGCAAGAATCAGACCCAAGCCCGGTCTACCTCGAAAATGGGCCGGGCGAGCCGGGTTTTCGGGCCTCGGGCTTTTTGATGACCCTTACCATATAGGCTTGGCCCTGAGTGGGCCAAGTCTGGGTTGGGCCGGGCTTTGTGGCCAGATGATTTTTTACTATATTTTATGTTTCTTTAATATATTTTTATTTAATTTAACCTAAAACATAGAAACAAAAGTGAATAGAAGAGTTAACTTGAATTGGAAAAAAATTTGAAGTGAATAAAATGTGTACATCTCAATTAAGTTGGCATCTACTTATTTTATCTGTCATTATCCAAAGCTATCGAACTAAACTTCAATATAAATTTAACATTACAAGTAAATTTGAATTAAACCTAGGATGCTTTACTGGGCTAGGCCTCGTGCCAGGTCCTAGGTTGGGCTTAGGGTTTTTTTTCAAAGCCTAGTCCCAACCTGGGTGTCCTATTGGGGTGATAGGACCCCGGCTGGGCTTAGGCCCGGAAATACCCAGGTCTGGATTCACGGGCCATTTGGCCTACCCTAGATGTGCCCCAATCCCATACAAAATTCTCTCCATTTCTAGAAAGTTTTATGTGCCCACCCATTTTCTGGATCGAACCCGAGTCACCCGCGTACAGGCGGGAATACTCACCACTATACTACGACGACTTTATATCTCTCCTATGCTTCTCACACACAAAGATCCAAAACAAATTGCACCACCAGAGACTCCACCCAATTTTCATTAGCACCGAGTCCTTGGCCAGGGGACAAATTTGATGTGTCATAATAAAATAAAATAATAAAAAGTCACTATATGATGATTTCGATCCGTTACCAGGAAGAAATATGGATGTTAATTAATTGTCGGTTGTTTTGGTGTGTCCAAATCACATGCGATTTCCATGCATAGGATAATTAGTCCATGCAAAGTTCTCTTATGGCGAGGTCACCTAAAATAATATCTATGACCATAATATTGTAACACCTGCAAATTTTTTTTTACTATTTATATATTGATTTAAATATATAAATAGAGCTATTATATGAATCAAGTTCTCCTAATGTGCATATAGGTTGGCCCATAGAAATAGGGCCCATATAGGTTCAATTTCATTTATAATTTTTAAAATTATTAAATGGAGTTGAAATATTTATTATATAATTTTCTAGATATTATAATGGTCTCAAGAACCATTGTGTGAGATTGTGTAAAATTTGGAGTTGGAGAAGTTAGGTTTTGAGGCCTTTTGGAAAGAAGCATGCGGTAATGGATCTTATTGTGAATATTAAAAGTCTGGTATTTTTTTTTTTTTTGTAGAAGTATCCCTCTATGGACCCTGGATAAGTAAAAATAGGACTCACTTGAAAATAAAGTGTTAGCTTGGGTTTTTTTTGAAAATTTCGTCATTTATTCCATGAATTTCTGTTACAGATTTATGGACAATTTAGGGTACCAATTAATACCACTTTTAACCTCAAACACCCTTCATATTTGACCTAGAAAAAAAAAATAGAGGCCGCCGTGAAAGAGAGGTTCTTCATCCATTATAGGTATCCTCTAATCTTTTTTTAATTTCTTGTTTATTATAAGTCTAGATTCTTAAGTCTATTAGATTGGGGTCATGGATTCCTTGCTGTATGGATAACGTATCAATAGAATGAGAGGGAGAGGTGTCTGTGTGTCTTCGGAGAGGTTATCGACGCTGGGTGTAGGAAATAATGGGTCGGGTGTAAATGCTGGTGAGAGGAATAGGTGGGTTGATGATTTTAATTAAAGATTTCACATATTTGCACCTAGTACAACCTGGTTAATGGTATGGTATATAATTGAATTTGTCAGATTCTGGTGTGTGTTGTTGGAAAGGTAGCGGGTCAAGATGATGAAGGCCCAGCCCATTTGATTTTTATATTTTTCATTTCTATTTTCTTTCATGTGGGTTGGTTGGTTTCGTGGGCCACATAAAGATGATGGGTTAGTGGATCCATATTGATATCTTATGTTACATAAAATGTTGGATTTCGGGTGGTCAATTAATTGTTATTGGAAGCCGGTTATGTAGTCTAAGTCAGTCCAGTTAAAACCATAGGGATATTTTGGGTTTAGAATAAATGGGTAGTTTATTTTATATGGTTATTCAAGTCTCTTTTATTTATTAGAAATATTATTTTTATTTTCAGGCGATTCTCACATTGCTTAGACTGATATTTTGTCACGAGTGTTCTTGTTAAAGGTGAGTGGATGTCTCTATATTATTTGAAAATCATAATATATGTATACATTTGGTATCATGTTATTTTATGATTTATGAAATATATTCTGTATGAAGCGTATGAGCATGTTATCATCATATAGGTTGATATTTTGGATATATCGTATGCATTGAAATTATGGATTTATAAAAAATTGTTGCATGCTGTATACTTGAAAGAATAAGTAGTTTTGATTGTGCATGCATTAAATAGTCTAGGTGGCTCAGTCTAGGTGGCTGCGGTCTAAATTTTGACCCAAGTCTAGGTGGCTATGTCTACGTGGCCCAATTTCCAAAGTGAAATATCTGCGGCTAGGTGTCGTGGAAAGTGGGCATGCGTGTCCGTTGCATTCATATACATCATGTAATTTAAATTCATGGGTAAATTTTATGATATTATATTTTATTTGAAGAAAAATGTTATCATGTCATTGTATATTTTAAATGTCTTCTTCATCATAAGATTTTCATTATATTACAATTGTTTCGTAGACACTTATAACTGATTATTTTAAAGTACAATATATTATTGGGACAACTTGTGTCCATTCACTGAGCGCGTGGTAGCTCACCCCTCTCTTTTCCCAACCTTTCAGATTAGCTGTTGGTGGTTGTCGATCTCGTTAAGGCGTTGGAGGTCGAAGTTCGTATTATCTAATTTTCCGTTGCATCGTAGGTGTTTGAAATAAGTCTTTCCTTTGGCATGTAGTTCCTTAGTCCTTTCAGCAAAAACAGATGACGTTTATGTTTAAACTATTATGTGTGTATTTCATCCGCGTTTAGGATGAATTATGTTTAGATCCTGGTTAAGTTTTATGATTTGGATGTTTGACTAAAATATTAGTTGTTTTATTTTATTTTATTTTATTTTAAATTTTATTTTCATTTATTTAATTTTTTTTTTATAAAAAAAGGGCTTTAAATCGGAAGTTATATATATATATATTTTTAAGGATTTAGAGTAGTGTAACCGAATTCATTGCTTCGAAATGGAGTAGTGAAATTTGGGGCGTTACAGTTTGGTATCAGAGCCTATGTTTTTCCTGTTAGGGCTAAGGACATAAGGTAGAACTAATAGGTTTGCACTGCATATAGGATGCGTTCTAACTGTGTGTTATTTTTATAATAGGAAAAGTTTGAGATGGCGAACAACAACAACACTTTGCGTCAGGATCTCCAAACCCTGACCAATTTGGTGGCGCAGTCCATCCAACATCAGAATGATATGGCACTGCGTCGTTTGGGAGAGAATCAGAACCAACCTGAGCAATTGGTGATGCGCTTCAAGAAAATGGATCCGCCGGTGTTTCAGGGCGTTGGCACCAACCCATTGGCCCCGAAGCATTGGATCACCGAATTGGAGCAGATCTTTAAGTCGATGCAGCTGACTGATAGCCGTCGTATCCTCATGGCGGTTCATCAGTTTCGAGGAACTGCTGTCCAATGGTGGACCGTTCATTTGCAATCCCTGAACCGCGGGATCGAGCAGCTTACTTGGGAGGAATTCGTGGAAATGTTCTATAAGAAATATTTTCCTCCTGCGGAGCGTGATCGCATGATTCAAGCATTCTTGGAGCTTCGCCAGACACAAGATATGACAGTAGCCCAATATGAAGAGAAATTCTTGGAGCTGTCAATTTTTGCGCCCCAGTACATTCAAGATGAGAGCGAGAAGTGTCGTCGCTTCCAAGAAGGGCTAAGGAGCGACATCCGACATAGACTACGGAACCTCCGAATCCGTGTTTATGATGAACTGAAAGATTGTGCCATTGTTACGGAGCAAGATGCTATTGAATGGAAGAAGGAGATTGCGTCTCGGATGAAGAGTAAGGCTGATGGTCGTTCTGGCAGTGGTCAGAGGTTCGACAATCGCAAGCGGAACTATGAAGATGCGGGTCATGGTCGAGGAGTTCGAGGCAAGATCATTTGCTACTTCTGTCGAGAGCCAGGGCACAAATCTAATGTGTGTCCTAAGAAGCAAAATGACCCTCGTGCGTGCTATAATTGCGGGAAGCTGGGTCATCGCCAAGCCGAGTGCACTGAACCGAAAAAGCCGCGTGGTGGCTATCCGCAGGCGTTTAATGGTGGGTCTGCTGGAGGCGGACAAGGAGCGTCGGGTTCGCGTGGTCAGCCAGCTCAGCCACAGCAACGTGGACAGGTCCATGCCTTATCCGTGGGGGATGTTCGTGCGACTGACGAAGTCGTCCAAGGTACTGTTTCAATTGCCGGACATGATGCTTTCGTATTATTTGACTCTGGAGCTTCTCATTCTTTCGTATCTGCCACATATGTAAAAAGAGCATTTTTAGTTGATAGCCCTCTAGAGAAACCCTTTATTGTTGCAACCCCTACCGGCGAGTTGATTGCCATTCGATCGGTCTACCGCGGATGTATGGTCCGGATAGAGGATCAGTGTCTTGTTGCGAATCTGCTGTTGTTGGAGATTCAAAAGTTTGATGTCATTCTTGGCATGGATTGGCTCTCGGCCTATCATGCTAGTGTTGATTGCTTTTCGAAGATGGTGTCGTTCAAGATTCCGGAGTTGCGGACTTTACGTTTTGTCGGCGATGGAGGTGCCGCACCATTGGGCTTGATTTCGGCGTTGCAAGCACATCATCTTTTGGAGAGCGGTTGTATGGGGTACATTGCATGTATCGTAGACCGCAATGCAAAAAAATCAAAGATCGAAGATACAGCGGTGGTCTCAGAATTTTTAGAAGTTTTTCCAGATGACCTACCGGGATTGCCGCCTGATCGTGAAATTGAATTTTCGATTGACCTAATCCCTGGTACCGAACCGATATCAAAGGCTCCTTATCGGATGGCGCCTACAGAGTTGGCAGAATTGAAGGCTCAATTGGAGGAACTGCTAGAGAAAGGGTTTGCAAGGCCGAGTGTGTCTCCTTGGGGTGCGCCAGTGTTGTTCGTCAAGAAGAAGGACGGTTCATTGCGTCTATGCATTGACTACCGTCAGTTAAATCAGAAGACGATCAAAACCGATATCCTCTTCCAAGAATAAATGACTTGTTCGATCAACTTCAGGGAGCTGAGGTCTTCTCTAAGATTGATCTAAGGTCAGGTTATTATCAATTGAAGATCAAGAGGGAGGATATTCCAAAGACGGCTTTTCGCACTCGGTATGGGCATTATGAATTCTAGTCATGCCGTTTGGTTTGACTAATGCCCCTGCGGCATTCATGGATATGATGAATCGGGTCTTCAAGTCTTTCCTTGATGAGTTCGTTGTTGTCTTCATCGATGACATTCTAATATACTCAAAGAACAAGGAAGAGCATGCTGAGCATCTTCGTTTGGTACTACAGAAGTTGAAGGAGCATCAACTCTATGCAAAGTTCAGCAAGTGTGAGTTCTGGTTGGAGAGCGTGACATTTCTTGGTCATGTCATCTCTAAGACCGGAGTTGCGGTTGACCCCTTGAAGATCAAAGCGGTGATGGAGTGGAAACAACCGATGAATGCTACAGAGATTCGGAGTTTTCTGGGCTTAGCAGGGTACTACCGAAGGTTCGTACAAGACTTCTCAAAGATTGCAGTTCCGTTGACCCGTCTAACTCAGAAGAATGCCAAATACATCTGGTCTGAGCAGTGCGAGAAAAGTTTCCAAGAGTTGAAGCAGACTTACGTCTGCTCCTATTTTGACTATTCCATCTGGTCTTGGTGGGTATGTGGTGTACTGCGATGCTTCCCATCGAGGGTTGGGTTGTGTGTTGATGCAACACGGAAAAGTAGTCGCCTATGCATCTCGTCAGTTGAAGGTGCATGAACTGAACTATCCCACTCACGACTTGGAATTGGCAGCGGTGATCTTTGCGCTAAAGATTTGGAGGCATTATCTCTATGGCGAAGAATTTGAGGTCTTCACTGACCATAAGAGCCTGACATATCTGCAGTCTCAGCCAGATTTGAATAATCGTCAGAGGCGATGGGTGGAATTTCTGAAGGACTATGATTGCAAAATCCAATACCACCCCGGTAAGGCTAATGTGGTTGCAGATGCACTAAGTCGTCAACCTTCGGGGATTTTGTCACACTTGATGGTTGGTCAGTGGAAGCTTTTGGGTGAAGCTGCCAATCTATTCAGTGTGGTGCGTCTTTCAGAGAAAGGTTTCTTTGCTCGGCTTGTTGTTAAGCCAGATCTCATTGATGAAATAAAGAAGGCACAATTGGTGGATGAAGAGTTGAAGAAGGTTTCATCAGAGAAGGACCAAGGGTTGAGGCCGGACTTCGCCATCCGGGCTGATGGGGTCCTCTGTTATCGCGGGCGTGTTTGCATCCCCGCGGACGCTGAATTGAAAAAGAAAATTTTAGATGAGGCACATAGGTCTCGGTACACCGTACACCCTGGAGGTACCAAGATGTATCGAAACCTTAAATTAAACTTTTGGTGGTGTGGAATGAAGAAGGACATTGCGGAGTATGTGTCAAAATGCTTGGTGTGCCAGAAATTAAGGCGGAGCACCGAAGCCCTGCTGGAAAATTGCAACCATTGGAGATCCCAGAGTGGAAGTGGGAGCATGTCACCATGGACTTCGTAACTGGCTTGCCAAAGTCGAAAAAAGGGCGTGACGCAGTTTGGGTTGTAGTGGACCGATTGACGAAGTCCGCACATTTTCTAGCTATGCGTGTGAACGATTCATTGGAGGCACTGGCAAAACTTTATGTTCAAGAGATTGTTCGTCTCCATGGAGCACCGGTCAGCATTGTCTCAGATCGAGACTCGCGTTTTGTCTCACGCTTTTGGAACACTCTTCAAGCAGCGTTGGGAACAAGGTTAAATTTCAGTACAGCTTTTCACCCTCAATCAGACGGACAGTCTGAGAGGACGATTCAGATTCTAGAAGATATGTTGAGGGCTTGTATAATTGATTTCGGCGGAAGCTGGGAGATCACTTAGCTTTGGCAGAGTTTGCATACAACAATAGCTTCCAGGCAAGCATTCAAATGTCACCTTTCGAAGCGTTGTATGGAAGGAGTTGTCGCACACCTCTGTGCTGGGATGAGGTTGGTGAGCGAAGTCTCGTTGGGCCAGAGCTCGTCCAAGATACGTTTGACAAGGTGAAATTGGTTCGTGATCGACTTCGAACAGCACAGAGTAGGCAGAAGAGCTATGCCGACAATCGAAGGCGGGAGCTAGAGTTCACAGTAGGAGATCACGTATTTTTAAAGGTCTCTCCATCAAAGGGCGTAGTCCGATTTGGTCAACGGGGAAAGTTGAATCCACGTTTCATTGGACCGTACGAAGTACTAGAGAAGGTTGGACCATTAGCATATCGTTTGGCCTTACCGCCACAATTGGATCGTGTACACAACGTATTTCATGTATCAATGCTAAGAAAATACGTGCATGACCCTTCTCATGTCATCGAACTAGATCCGGTTCAAGTGCAAGATGACTTATCATTTGTCGAGCAGCCGGTGAAAATTTTGGATCGGAAAGAGCAAGTCTTGCGTAACAAGACTATTCCGTTGGTCAAGGTGCAATGGCGGTATCATCCGGGAATACCTGAAATGACTTGGGAGCGCGAGGAAGAGATGAAGGAGAAGTATCCACAGTTGTTTGTTTCTCCTTGAGGTATGCTTTGAATTTAGAGGACTAAATTCCTTTAAGGGGAGAAGAATGTAACACCTGCAAATTTTTACTATTTATATATTGATTTAAATATATAAATAGAGCTATTATATGAATCAAGTTCTCCTAATGTGCATATAGGTTGGCCCATAGAAATAGGGCCCATATAGGTTCAATTTCATTTATAATTTTTAAAATTATTAAATGGAGTTGAAATATTTATTATATAATTTTCTAGATATCATAATGGTCTCAAGAACCATTGTGTGAGATTGTGTAAAATTTGGAGTTGGAGAAGTTAGGTTTTGAGGCCTTTTGGAAAGAGCATGCGGTAATGGATCTTATTGTGAATATTAAAAGTCTGGTATTTTTTTTTTTTTGTAGAAGTATCCCTCTATGGACCCTGGATAAGTAAAAATAGGACTCACTTGAAAATAAAGTGTTAGCTTGGGTTTTTTTTGAAAATTTCGTCATTTATTCCATGAATTTCTGTTACAGATTTATGGACAATTTAGGGTACCAATTAATACCACTTTTAACCTCAAACACCCTTCATATTTGACCTAGAAAAAAAAAATAGAGGCCGCCGTGAAAGAGAGGTTCTTCATCCATTATAGGTATCCTCTAATCTTTTTTTTAATTTCTTGTTTATTATAAGTCTAGATTCTTAAGTCTATTAGATTGGGGTCATGGATTCCTTGCTGTATGGATAACGTATCAATAGAATGAGAGGGAGAGGTGTCTGTGTGTCTTCGGAGAGGTTATCGACGCTGGGTGTAGGAAATAATGGGTCGGGTGTAAATGCTGGTGAGAGGAATAGGTGGGTTGATGATTTTAATTAAAGATTTCACATATTTGCACCTAGTACAACCTGGTTAATGGTATGGTATATAATTGAATTTGTCAGATTCTGGTGTGTGTTGTTGGAAAGGTAGCGGGTCAAGATGATGAAGGCCCAGCCCATTTGATTTTTTATATTTTTCATTTCTAATTTTCTTTCATGTGGGTTGGTTGGTTTCGTGGGCCACATAAAGATGATGGGTTAGTGGATCCATATTGATATCTTATGTTACATAAAATGTTGGATTTCGGGTGGTCAATTAATTGTTATTGGAAGCCGGTTATGTAGTCTAAGTCAGTCCAGTTAAAACCATAGGGATATTTTGGGTTTAGAATAAATGGGTAGTTTATTTTATATGGTTATTCAAGTCTCTTTTATTTATTAGAAATATTATTTTTATTTTCAGGCGATTCTCACATTGCTTAGACTGATATTTTGTCACGAGTGTTCTTGTTAAAGGTGAGTGGATGTCTCTATATTATTTGAAAATCATAATATATGTATACATTTTGGTATGATGTTATCTTTATGATTTATGAAATATATTCTGTATGAAGCGTATGAGCATATTATCATCATATAGGTTGATATTTTAGATATATCGTGTGCATTGAAAATTATGGGATTTATAAAAAAATGTTGCATGCTGTATACTTGAAAGAATAAGTAGTTTTGATTGTGCATGCATTAAATCGTCTAGGTGGCTCAGTCTAGGTGGCTGCGGTCTAAATTTTGACCCAAGTCTAGGTGGCTATGTCTACGTGGCCCGATTTCCAAAGTGAAATCTCTGCAGCTAGGTGTCGTGGAAAGCGGGCATGCGTGTCCGTTGCATTCATATACATCATGTAATTTAAATTCATGGGTAAATTTTATGATATTATATTTTATTTGAAGAAAAATGTTATCATGTCATTGTATATTTTAAATGTCTTCTTCATCATAAGATTTTCATTATATTACAATTGTTTCGTAGACACTTATAACTGATTATTTTAAAGTACAATATATTATTGGGACAACTTGTGTCCATTCACTGAGCGCGTGGTAGCTCACCCCTCTCTTTTCCCAACCTTTCAGATTAGCTGTTGGTGGTTGTCGATCTCGTTAAGGCGTTGGAGGTCGAAGTTCGTATTATCTAATTTTTCGTTGCATCGTAGGTGTTTGAAATAAGTCTTTCCTTTGGCATGTAGTTCCTTAGTCCTTTCAGCAAAAACAGATGACGTTTATGTTTAAACTATTATGTGTGTATTTCATCCGCGTTTAGGATGAATTATGTTTAGATCCTGGTTAAGTTTTATGATTTGGATGTTTGACTAAAATATTAGTTGTTTTATTTTATTTTATTTTATTTTAAAATTTTATTTTCATTTATTTAATTTTTTTTTTTTATATAAAAAAAGGGCTTTAAATCGGAAGTTATATATATATATATATTTTTAAGGATTTAGAGTAGTGTAACCGAATTCATTGCTTCGAAATGGAGTAGTGAAATTTGGGGCGTTACAAATATTGTTGTACAGATCATTTTATCTTTATTTATGACATTTTCCTAATTAATTAAATATCATTTTTTTTCTTAAGTGAAAATCTTGATAATATTAAGAATTTAATGGACTGTTTGGATATGCAATTCAACCACAGACTTTTCAAAAATCCAATCACTTTTTAAAAACATTATTTAAAATTTTTCAAAACACTGAAAAAATTAATGAATGAAACGTAGAAAAAGCTATATCCAAGACATTTATAAAAATCGCTTGGATCTTTATTTAATGTTTCCACTATGCAGAATTATGTCCAAATGTTGTTCAAATGTACGGAAAGTTAATTACGTATATCATCGAGCAAAAATGATATTCTAATGCCAATATAGATATTTCCAACATCATTCAATTAGAATATCATTTAATTTAAACTTCATAACATATAATATATAGCGGGTGCGACAACGATCATAGACCGTCGATCACGGGTTCATCGTATCCGACTGTCAGATACGATGGACCCGCGATCGAACGGTTCACATCGCGCACCGCACCGACCGCACACCGCACCTAATCGAAACTATATATATATATATATATATATATAGGGACGCGATTAGGTGCGGCGTCGACCACGGGCCGTCGATCACGGGTCCATCGCATCGGACGGTCGGGTGCGATTCACGTCGACCATTGGATGCGATGGACCCGCGATCGGACGGCTGCCGCACCTCATCGCGCTCGTGTGTGTGTATATATATGTGTGTGTGTGTATATATATATATATATATATATATATATATATATATATATATATATATATATATATATATATATATATATATGGTCGCGATTACGTGCGGTATGCGGTCGGTGCGGTTTACGACGTGGGCCGTTCGATCGCGGGTCCATCGCATCCAACGGTTGACGTGAATCGCACCCGACCGTCCGATGCGATGGACCCGTGATCGACGGCCCGTGATCGCGCACCGCACCGACCGTAAACCGCACCTAATCGGCTCCCTATATATATATATATATATATATATATATATATATATATATATATATATATATATATATATATATATATATATACACTCGTGATTACGTGCGATCGGTGCGGATTCGACGTGCGTCGTCCGATCGCGGGTCCATCGCATCAGACGGTCGGGGGCGATTCACATCGACCGTTGGATGCGATGGACCCGCGATCGGACGACGCACGTCGAATCCGCACGACCGCACCGACCGCACGCTATCACTCGACTATATATATATAGGTCGATGATAATATGCGGTCGTGCGGATCCGACGTGCGTCGTTCGATCGCGGGTCCATCGCATCAACGGTTGATGTGAATCGCTCCCGACCGTCTGATGCGATGGACCCACGATGGACCCGTGATCGACGGCCCGTGGTCGACGCCGCACGACCGCACGACTCGCACGATATCATTCCTCTATATATATATATATATATATATACACACACACACACCGAAATGATAAGGTGCGTCGTGCGCGCGGGTGATGTGTCATTGTCGAAAGTTACTTTATCGATTTGATTTCGATCAAAGAAGATGAACAAAAGTTGTAACAGAGTTACATGAACATCCATCCAACGAATTTAAAATCAATGAATTCAGTTTTTTATTTTTTTGATAGATAGCTCAGTGGATCGAAGACACCCCATGTAAAGGGTCAGATGAAGATCGAACCCTAGATTCACCGCTAATAAACGGGTACACACACCGCCTCGCTAACTAGGAGAGGTGTCAATGAATTCGGGTTGGTATATATAAGTTCCACTGTCCCTGGCATTAATAAAAACACACACCCATTATTCCATTAAAAGACCTCTCACCATCTCTCGTTGGCTGTTCTGTGAACAAGAGCTAGCCGTGGACAGTGACATCTCATCCTCCTCGATCAATGTCGACTTCTCTTTGAATGGATATATACCATCAACTCTGCATTTGGCATCAGATTTTTTATGCGATATACACAAAGAATTTTTGTAGCATTATGATAAAAACATTTCATGAGATGTAATATAATACCGATATAAATTTTTTTTTGTGGGACGGCTTCAATTTGTTTTACAACCCTGATTATCCTAATTGTAATCGTCACATTATTAACATAGTATATGAAAATAGTCTAGAATCATGTATAGATGAAGAAAAATTAGATATGTGAGTGCATGAGTACATCTTTTTTTTTTTTTTTTTTTTGTAAAAGGCGTACAGAACATCAGTATAGTTAAGTATGTACTTCAAAAAAGAAAAATTTAAAACGTGATGGGCTGAGCATAACATTTATGTTTGTGTTCCATTATGTCAATTGTTATATAGATGTCTGAGTTATATTGACATAATAAATAATGTTACACATAATCTTTTTATCTATATTCATTTTCAAGCTCCACTCTTTTTTTCTTTTTTTAAAATAGTATACTCTAATGGTTATGTATATTAATGAAATATGAAATATATATTCTAATTATTGTATGGCCTTATTTTTTATATAAAAAAATTATTTTATTAATTAATGCAAATAGAGACAGCAGACTACTGGAATAAAAATTGTGTAACATAACTCTTTGAATAATTGATGATTGTGGATTTGTGGTGGGTGCATGACTTTATCAGCTTTGGTGGTCTCTATCTCCGCAAATGTCTTTTTCGTCCACACCCCATGCATGCTGTCCCCATTGAAAACAAAAACTTCATTATGAATTAAAATGGTCCATTTCATCGACCAAGCTTTGACTCACTTTAGCAGAGGCTCTTTTTCTTCAAACAAGAATTTTTTTAATGTGAACTTCACCTCAAAAAAGGGAAAGCTGTTAGGCCATCTCTAGTCCTTATTCAAATTTATACTCAAATTTTATTTAAAATTTGAATAAAAGCTTAATTTGATATGATATGTCTCCAACCATCACTTTGTGTTTTACCTAAATCTTTTAAAAAAATCACATCTTTTTCTAATTATTTTTTATAAACATTTTCAAAGTCTTTTTTCTAAATATTTTTACTATTTAATTTTTCTCCCCTTCAAGATATTTATTAATTATCATTCAATTTTTTGAAAAAAAAGTAAATTTTTTTTTGGGGTTTCAAAAGATGGTGAAAATTTTGGGGGGTGGGAAGACATCTAATATAATTTAACTAAAGAAAAAAATGTCACATTTGAAAGAAAATGTAGAGATAAAAGGAAAAAAGAGGTTAAAAATTTGGACAAAGATTTGAGTCTCCCTTGATTTGGGTAAAAGTTTGAGTAAAAGCTTGATTTGATATGGGTATGGATAAATGGTTGGAGAGAGTTTTGAGTGTTTTTTAATAAAATTTAAATTTAAGTAAATGTTTGGGTATAGGATTGGAGATGCTCTTACACACAATATGCCGATTGGTTTCCAAAAGTATTATATTCGTAAAGCTGTGTCTAATGGTATAAAAAAACCTACAATCCTACAACCATGTATTATGAGTAAATCCAGAACTCTAAAACATAACAAATTATTTATAATGTTCTAAAACCAATGCTATTTTATTTTTATTTTTCACAAATATATATATATATATATATATATATATATGGTCGTGATTACGTGCGGTATGCGGTCGGTGCGGTTTACGACGTGGGTCGTCCGATCGCGGGTCCATCGCATCCAACGGTCGACGTGAATCGCACCCGACCGTCCGATGTGATGGACCCGTGATCGACGGCCCGTGATCGCGCACCGCACCGACCGTAAACCGCACCTAATCGGCTCCCATATATATATAAAAGATTAGAAGTAGGGCTAGTTAATAAAAATCAATCCATATTTGATATGATGGATAAGCGAGTTTGCATATGATGATTTCCACTCATTTATGTTGACTGGTGAGGCTCCACTCAACGTCTCAACCTGTTAACAAATAACAAAAATGAGAACACTGACATTTAAAAAGATAGGTCGAACTGTTATCAATTCAAAGCTATGTCTATGGCTATGGCTGCACATGGTTTCCAACACTGCTATTTAATAAGGCCCCCTCCACTGTTCATAAACTGAAACAATATGTCATTTTTTTTTCTTTATTATATTTTTGTTCTTTTCTATTTTTAATTAGAAAACATTAAACCCAATTCCATTGGGGGTCGCAGGAGAGATGCGTTTAAATCTTTTAGATAATCTCTCTTGTGGATCCTATATGACATATACTCCTTTTTAATATCTATTAAAGAAGTAGCTTGTACAGTAAGATTTCATTTTCAAAAATAAATTATCTTGAAAGATAGTGCCTTTGGAAAGAGAGACAAATGGCGTATGAAGCTCTAAACGTATGAACACCAAACTTTACATAACAAATTCCTTAAAATCAGGTTCCACAAAAACATGATGAATTGGATGATATTCAGTTGGGTTGCTTCTTTTTAGATTTTACTTTTGAGTGAGTTTTTATCTTCTATATTTGTATATATTACTAGAAATTAAATATAGACTAGATCAATAAATAACATTGAATATTTGGACATGGTTTTCTCATCGGATTAATAAATATTTAAAAACATTGTTACATTCAGTTTTTTTAGAATCCCATGTACAATTCCATCAACTATAGTTTGAAATTTTTTTATATATTTTTAAAATCATACCATTAAATTTTATTAAATTATATATTTAGATATATAATTTTAAAAAATATATATATAACAGTGTATTAGACAGTAAAATGAGCTAAATCTAGCTTTCTCCAAATTTTAATATGTTCACTTGCTTTAGGGGTGTTTGGATGTGTGTTTGAGAAAATTATGGATTTGCAAGAATGTGATTACCCTAATTAAACCCATTTCCAAATATATAAAAAGTTGAATCTTAATTAAAAGATGTAGACACATTTTTATAAATAAATATCCAAATGCTAACTTTTTCATAATATGTGAAAAGAAAACTTCTTGCAAACTGAGTTATAAATTTAACTTTTGAGAAAAAACTAATTCTCAAACCCACATTCAACCATACCATTTTTCAAAAAAACAAAATCAAAGTAACAACTTGATTCTAATCTCGATAATACTCTTATTGGGGGCACACATAGTCCAGTTCGAGGGATATCATCTTTGTCTTGAGTAGTAGGGTGTTTTATGCGCTCCATCCCGGATGGGCTCAATCCGAGTGGCTTCTCATCCACTGGGATCTGGTTTTTTGACCTTTTATTCAGTTTTTTTTTTGAAGGGACCTTTTGAATAATCGCTAACAAACAAGTGGGTAAGTCAGCGCCTAGATTCGAACCCAGGACCTATCGGTAACACTGCTAAACCCTGAATCGTTGTGCTATCTTTATTTTGTATTTTTATTTTTTATCTTTGTTCTAATTCTCCTCACCCCTAAAATGATAATATTTACATTTTCTCAAAAACTCATTGTAATCTCACTCAAAAAAATAAAAATAAAAATCGGTTCTAATCCCGCGTAACAACAAATATTAACCAGATTTTCACATACGACAGAAATAAGAAGAAAACCTGAAATCCTACAACAATCCTTTAATTTATTCAGTTCCGCCATTACATTTGCCGACAAATTTCCTCTACCACCATCACCGCCACCTTCATCAACAATACTTTAATTTTTTCTAATTCAGACATTCACTTCTTGACAAATCCAAGCTTTCACTCTCTCTCACACACTCTCCTCTCCCTCTTCAAGAATTAAAAAAAAAAATACAAAAACCCATTTTGAAGTCTCTTCTTCTCAAATCCCACCAAAAGCTTCCTTTGTTTCTTTCTTCTTGTAACCCCAAAATGGAGTTCCACCCATTCATGGTGGTTCTCACGTGTTTCTTGACATTGGGTTCTCTTCCCTTCAATGTCCTCGCACAGTGGAGGACTTGCGAGGGGACGGTGGCGATGAAGGAGAGGGCGGAGACCATATCGATCGAGGACTTCGGCGGCGTCGGCGACGGCCGGACCGTCAACACGGCGGCGTTCAGGGAGGCGGTCTATCGGATCGAGCATCTCGGCCGCCCCGGCGGGACTCTCCTTCACGTCCCCGCCGGGGTCTGGCTCACCGGGGCGTTCAACCTCACCAGTCACATGACCCTCCACCTCGCCCAAGGCGCCGTCATCAGAGCCGTCCAGGTGATGATCCCCCCCCCCCCCCCCCGCCAGTCATCTCTTGCATTTGTTTCTTTAGTTGCTTTAGAAATGGTTTGTGGAGATTTGAGTTTCTGTTGATTTTGTTGCCCCAAAGAGAATGACCAATTTTGTCGGTGTCTGGTTGGGTTATATGTAAGGATTTCTATATTAGGCGCTGTTATACACAATCATTTTTACAACCCAGATTGAGTCTCGTATAGTTAGCCATCTAGATTTGCTAAAAATGGATCGATTCAATTTGAAATTCAAAATGGAGCGATATAGATTTTTTTTCAAAGCATATACATATAAATCTTTAGTTCCCAGTGGTCATAGCACAATGACTCAAGGCTTATTTGTGTTAAGGATAAATCTTGAGTTCAAGTTTTGACGGTCAGTCACGGAAGGTCCCTCCGTGATACAATGATGCAGAACGGGTGGCGGACGCGTTTCGGGGGCGATGAACCCGAAAGGGTCCATTTGAAGATTTCTAACTATTTACAGAAAAACCGGCTAGTAGAAATAAATGGCGCCCCGAACTCGGAATTGGCTGAAATTTTTACTGGAGGTAGATGTCGAGGAGATCTTCAAGAGTTGTAGCTACGCCACAACACGTCTTTATTTTTCCATTTTTCCCATTTTTCGGCCCTCAAAATGGCATTTTTGCTATTTTTAGTAACTTTTTAGATTTAGCGTATCTCCCTCATAATAATTCGGATTTGACCGAAATCAAATCCCACGATCTTCTAAGATCCTCTAGAATTAGTTATAACAAACTTTCGTTTTTACTATTTTTAGTAAGTTTTTCCCTATTATAAAAGGGAGGCTTGTAATCTAGGGTTTGCAACTTTTATCAATATATTTCTGAGTTTTAGTATTCTCTTGAGAATTGTGGTTTGTTGAAGGATCTCAACGCTTGTTGGATCTTTATTTTAGTTTTTCGCTGCGTTAGTTGGTATCAGAGCGAGGATTTGCCTTGTTGTGATGGCAAATAACGGAGGGGGAGACGACCAATCTAGCGACGCTGGTCGTGGATTGGAGGATCTGTGGAAGGCGGTCGGGGAACAACGTGATCAGATGCGGGAACAACGAGATCAGATGCGGGAACAACGAGATCAGATACAAGAACAACTGCAGGAGATCCGCACAATGATCGCTGGCATGAACCTCAACGCCAATAACACACGTCCTGAAGGTGATAGGAGACGCGTCGAGGGAGTCGCCCAAGGCCGACCTATTACTCAAAACACCGTTCGACGTCCCACTCGTTATCAACCTGATGATGAGGAAGACTCGGAGGATGAAGGAGAGTTTCAAGTATATCAGCCGAGAGGGCGGCGTATGGAGTACAACGATTACCGATTGAAAGCGGATATCCCGTATTTCAATGGTAATATGCAAATCGAGGATTTTCTCGATTGGATCTCGGAGATCGAAAGATTCTTTGAGATGATGGAGGTTCCCGAAGAAAAGATGGTCAAATTGGTGGCTTTTCGATTGAAGAGCGGGGCCGCCGTTTGGTGGGATCAACTCCAGAAGACTCGGCAGCGACGAGGGAAGGCGCTTATTCGTTCCTGGAGGCGGATGAAACAACTTCTGATGGAACGATTTCTTCCACCAGATTATGAGCAATACCTATTCCAACTATATCAGAACTGTCGCCAAGGTAATCGATCGGTATTTGATTATACTGCTGAGTTTTTGAGGCTTTCGGAAAGAAATAACATCGCAGAAACCGATGGACAACGGGTGGCTCGATACCTTAACGGGTTGAAGCCTTGGATCCGAGATCGGATTGGGTTACACGTGGTGTGGACCATCGAAGAAGCCAACAATATGGCGTTGAAGGCAGAACTCATGGACCAGAAACCCGGGAGTTCTTCAAACTTTCGCAGAGCAACCCAGATTCTATTCCTTCCTCTGACAAAGGAAAAGGTCTGGCATCTCAAACTCCATTCAATCAGACGAGAGCTCAAGGAATACATCCAAGGGAGCAGACAACGGACCAGGTGGTGTCAATCAAACCACTGCCCCAACAACTCGTACTGCACCAAGGAATCCAAACCCCTATGCTAAGCCTGTACCAGGCAATTGTTATCGGTGTGGAAAGCCAGGACATCGTTCTAACGTATGCCCAGAACGCAAGACCGTGAATCTAGTAGAAGGGGATGACAATGAGGATGCAGGAGATGAAGAATTTGATGAAGATTTCACATATGAGGGTGCCGAGTTCGCGGAGGAGGACGGAGATCGAGTCAGCCTTGTCGTACAACGATTGTTGTATTCTCCGAAACGCGAAGACTCAAATCAACGGCACACTATTTTCAGATCTTGCTGTTCCATCAATAAGAAAGTCTGCGATTTGATCGTAGATAGTGGAAGCTGTGAGAATTTTGTGGCAAAGAAGTTGGTGGATCACATGAAGTTACCAACAGAGAAGCATCATACACCTTATTCTATAGGCTGGATCAAGAAAGGACCGACGGTGAAGGTAACAGAAATTTGTAAAGTTCCTATTTCAATTGGCAAATATTATCAAGATGAAGTGCTTTGCGATGTGGTGGACATGGATGCTAGCCATGTGTTGTTGGGGAGACCCTGGCAATATGATGTTGACATCACATATAGAGGACGAGACAACACCTATATGTTCTTCTGGAAGTCACATAAAATTGCGATGGCCCCCGCAGGACTCCAACCAACCAGCAAAGGCCACAAAGTCGATGGTCGATCACTATTGACAATCGCCGATTCTGAAGCAGAGTTCATGAAAGATGCAAAGGAAGCAAATGGAGTCTATTGTATGGTTGTTAGATCTCTTGTTGTGGAGGGCGAGAAGAAATTCCAGTGGTGATAGCCCCTAGCATTAAGTCAGTACTAGAAGATTTCAGAGAACTTGTTTCCGAAGAGTTGCCTGATAAGCTACCACCGTTGAGAGATATTCAACATCACATAGATCTTATTCCTGGAGCAAGTTTGCCTAATCTGCCCCATTATCGGATGAGTCCGAAAGAGTGCGAGATTTTGAGAGAACAAATAGAAGGCCTGTTACAAAAGGGGTTCATCCGTGAGAGCATGAGTCCTTGTGCCGTTCCTACCCTGCTGGTGCCCAAGAAAGATGGAAGTTGGCGCATGTGCGTGGACAGTCGAGCAATCAATAGAATCACCGTCAAATACCGATTTCCTATTCCCCGTTTAGACGACATGCTGGATATGTTGGAGGGCTCGAAGCTATTTACGAAGATCGATTTACGTAGCGGGTACCACCAGATTCGGATCCGACCTGGAGACGAGTGGAAGACGGCGTTCAAAAGCAAAGACGGATTGTACGAGTGGTTAGTTATGCCCTTCGGTCTGTCTAATGCACCTAGCACCTTCATGCGGTGATGAATCAGGTATTACGACCTTTTGTGGGTAAATTTGTTGTGGTATACTTTGATGATATACTCATATACAGTCGAGCTGAGGAAGAACACCTAGGTCATGTGCGACAGGTGTTAACTGTTTTGCGAGAAAATCAACTATTTATTAACCTGAAGAAGTGCAGTTTTATGACTAGCAGTCTCTTATTTCTGGGATATATAGTCTGTGCTGAAGGAATTCATGTAGATGAAGAGAAGGTGCGGGCAATTAGAGAGTGGCCTACACCTAAGACTGTTGGAGATGTTCGGAGTTTCCATGGTCTAGCCACTTTCTATCGTCGATTTGTTCGGGATTTCAGTACCATTATGGCGCCAATTACGGAGTGCATGAAGAAAGGAAAATTTTTATGGGGTGAAGCCGCAGAAAGGAGCTTTGCATTGATCAAGGAGAAATTATGCACCGCACCAGTCCTTGCTCTGCCCAGCTTTGAAAAGATCTTTGAGGTGGAGTGCGATGCTAGCGGCGTCGGCGTAGGTGCTGTTCTTTCACAAGAGAAGAGGCCAGTTGCGTTCTTTAGCGAAAAGTTGAGCGATGCACGACAGAAATGGAGTACATATGATCAAGAGTTTTATGCCGTGGTGCGTGCCTTGAAGCAATGGGAACATTATTTGATTCAGCGAGAGTTCGTGCTATATTCTGATCATCAAGCCTTAAAGTTTCTGAACAACCAGAAACACATGGACAAAATGCACATCAGGTGGTCTACTTTTCTTCAAAAATTTCCTTTTGTTATTCGTCATAAATCTGGTGCTACTAATCGAGTTGCTGATGCATTGAGTCGTCGAGCCAACTTATTGATGACAATATCCCATGAGGTTGTGGGATTCGAGAGCTTGAAAGATTTATATGCTGAAGATGATGATTTCAAGGACATTTGGACTAAATGCGAACAGAACCAAGCCGTTAGTGATTTCCACATCACTGACGGGTATCTATTTCGAGGAAATCAGTTGTGCATCCCAAGATCTTCTCTGAGGGAGAAATTGATTCGCGATTTACATGGTGGCGGCTTGAGCGGACATTTGGGCCGAGACAAGACCATTACCAGTCTAGAAGAGAGGTATTTCTGGCCAAAACTGAAGAAAGATGTCGGGATCGTCGTTAAGAAGTGTTATATCTGTCAAACCTCGAAAGGTCAGTCCCAAAATACTGGTCTTTATATGCCTTTGCCTATTCCTAATGGTGTTTGGGAAGAATTGTCTATGGATTTTGTGTTGGGTCTTCCTCGTACCCAAAGAGGCGTAGATTCTGTGTTCGTGGTAGTCGACAGGTTCTCGAAGATGGCTCATTTCATCCCATGTCGCAAGACGTCAGACGCCTCTCATATTGCACGATTATTCTTCCGTGAGATAGTTCGTTTACATGGAGTTCCTCAATCCATCACTTCTGATCGTGACACGAAGTTCCTTAGTCATTTTTGGGTGACATTGTGGAAGATGTTCGATACTTCATTGAACCGTAGCAGCACTGCGCATCCCCAAACTGATGGCCAGACGGAGGTAACAAACAGAACCTTGGGTAACATGATTCGTAGCATTTGTGGGGACAAACCGAAGCAGTGGGATCACGCACTACCACAGGCGGAGTTTGCATACAATAGTGCTGTTCATCGTTCGACGGGAAAATCTCCTTTTGCACTAGTATATACTTCTGTCCCAAAACATGCTGTGGACTTGGTACGTCTACCTAAGGGTCCCGGTATGAGTGTTGCAGCGGAGGCTATGGCAGAACAAGCTCATGCCATACAGGAAGAAGTAAAACAAAAGCTCGAGCAATCCAATGCGAAGTACAAAGCGGCCGCTGACAAGCATCGACGCTCCAAATTATTCGAGGAAGGCGACTTTGTCATGGTTTTCTTGCGCAAAGAGAGATTTCCAGTGGGAAGCTACAACAAACTGAAGCCCAAGAAGTACGGCCCATACAAGGTTTTGAAGAAGATCAATGATAATGCATATGTCATTGAATTGCCGACAGACATGGGGATTTCTCGGACTTTCAATGTGGCAGATTTATATGAGTATCATGCAGAAGAACCTCTCTATTCAGATGATAACTCGGGGTCGAGTTCTTTCGAAGTGGAAGGGACTGATGCAGAACGGGTGGCGGACGCGTTTCGGGGGCGATGAACCCGAAAGGGTCCATTTGAAGATTTCCAACTATTTACAGAAAAACCGGCTAGTAGAAATAAATGGCGCCCCGAACTCGGAATTGGCTGAAATTTTTACTGGAGGTAGATGTCGAGGAGATCTTCAAGAGTTGTAGCTACGCCACAACACGTCCTTATTTTTCCATTTTTCCCATTTTTCGGCCCTCAAAATGGCATTTTTGCTATTTTTAGTAACTTTTTAGATTTAGCGTATCTCCCTCATAATAATTCGGATTTGACCGAAATCAAATCCCACGATCTTCTAAGATCCTCTAGAATTAGTTATAACAAACTTTCGTTTTTACTATTTTTAGTAAGTTTTTCCCTATTATAAAAGGGAGGCTTGTAATCTAGGGTTGGCAACTTTTATCAATATATTTCTGAGTTTTAGTATTCTCTTGAGAATTGTGGTTTGTTGAAGGATCTCAACGCTTGTTGGATCTTTATTTTAGTTTTTCGCTGCGTTATACAAAAAGAAAAAAGAAAAAGGATGAAGGAAATTTTACCTGGTGCACCTAAGAATGGCCATAATAATGGAGGATTCCAAATGTTATTTACTTGGGTGCTCCTAGAGAAGGAGAATGAGAAGGGTTATCAAACTGGCCCTTTGATATGATTTATTACGTTGTTGTTGGCAAATGCATGATACATCAATGTTTTGATATGGGGATTAATTAATTCTAATGGTTTTTTTTCCTTTCCGGGTGGTGTAGGATACGGGGAATTGGCCTTTGATTGAGCCCTTGCCATCTTACGGGAGGGGAAGAGAATTGCCCGGCGGGAGGTATATGAGTTTGATCCATGGCAGTTGGATTCATGATGTTATTATCACAGGTAATGTTATTCTTTTTTGTTTGGATTATCTGTGGAGGTAGATTTAATTTTGTTCTGCATGATGCGTTTTGTTTGAGAGAACTAAATAATGAGATGCATGTCTTATTATTTATAATTTTTGAAAATGAGTTGAGATTTTAGCCTGAGTAATGTGAGCACCTTTTATTCCATATGTTTATAATTGTTTTAAACTGAATGGGATCCTCTAGTTTGGTTTGCATAGCTATGGCTCATCTGGAACTGAATAAACAATCAATGCTAAAAAAAAAACACTACTGCACAAAGTTTTTTCTTCTCTGTTTAATACTTGTGTTCATGGATTGGCCTTTTATGTCTTGACTAACCAGCAGAGTTCTTTAAGTTTGCCTGGATGCTTGGGAGTCATCATTTTATATCTATATATAAACGTGAGGGTCTTGGACCCATAGCTTAATGGTAGACATAAAAAATTGCAATCAAGAGGTCATGATTCCGAGTACCAGCAATTACCTATCCAAACTGGATAAGGCAGGCATGTGCTTTGAGTGAGATTTGATGTCTCACCTTCACATTTTTTTTCATTTAATTTGATTACAATAGATTCATATGGTATTCTTTCAGTATGTACTTTTACGTGCTAAAGATCCTGAGACCTTTAGGTGGGATAGTGTTTGGATTTCAAGCCCTTTCATTACATGATGGTAATAACACTTCCACAGGTGAGAATGGAACCATTGATGGACAAGGTGACGTGTGGTGGAATATGTGGAGGCAAAGAACCCTTCCTTTCACCAGGCCGAATTTAATCGAGATAATGCATTCCACAGATGTCCTCATCACCAATGTGATGCTCCAAAACTCACCTTTCTGGAATATTCACCCTGTTTATTGCAGGTATGACCTCTTCAAAATTTCCACTCACAGATAGTGACGATATGACTATATGAGGGTATACAGTGTCTGTATGTCACCCCTGTTAATGCTTGTTATATTTTTGCTTCTTTAGCTGCTGCATCCACCAGAATGTTTTGGTTATTTGTTATTGATTTATTACACACATACGTGAGTAGAAGACAAAGTCGCTGATGGATAATTTCTAAATCTCTCTATTAGATTGGTAGCTTTGGTTTCGATTGATATAGACAAAGTATCAGAAAAAAATTGATGTCATTTGTTTGTGCAGTAATGTTGAAGTAAGACATGTGACCATTGTAGCCCCGCATGATTCCCCTAACACTGATGGAATTGATCCAGGCATGTCTCTTTTCATACTTCATGATGTACCCAAAACTTCCGCTGAAGTTTAATAGCTTCTAAGTTTATCTGAATCTGCATCAACCTTGCAGATTCCACTTCCAACGTGTGCATCGAAGACTGCTACATATCAACTGGTGATGATCTAGTGGCCATCAAGAGTGGTTGGGATGAGTATGGCATCACGTACGCACGATCAAGTTCTGACATCACCATCCGACGGGTGAATGGCTCCTCCCCTTTTGCCGGTATCGCGATTGGAAGTGAAATGTCTGGTGGTGTGCAGAATGTCCTCGTGGAACACGTGAACTTGTACAACATGGGTATTGGCATCCACCTGAAGACCAACATTGGCAGGGGAGGGTCGATAAGAAATGTAACTGTGTCGGATGTGTACATGGAGAATGCGCGCAAGGGAGTGAGACTAGCAGGGGACGTAGGAGACCACCCCGACAACAACTACAACCCGAACGCTCTGCCAGTGGTTGATGGGGTCACTATAAAGAATGTGTGGGGAGTCAATGTTCTTCAACCGGGTTCAATACAGGGGATCGAAAACTCTCCCTTCACCCGGATATGTTTGTCTAATGTGAAGCTTCGAGGGGGTGGGGCTCAGACTCCATGGAAGTGTACGGATGTGAGTGGAGCAGCTCAAGAGGTTCTGCCTTCGCCCTGTGAACAACTGACCAGCACTTCTGGTATGGGGTCTTGTTCAACTCCTATATAAAAAAAAAGTTGATTATTGTTCTTTCAATGTTGTATTCGCGTGAGGAAATCTGCAAATGGAAAATATGTAGAGTCCCAAATTTTATTCAGTTTCAGCTGTTGCTGTCAAGAAATGGATATGAACAATATCAGGGGGTTGTACAAGCTTACCTGTACCAACTTATATAAAATATTCTTGAACATGTTTTTTTTCCTTAGATGATCAGGTTTGATATCAAGGCATGGATAATGATGTTGAAACATGTTTCAGATTCAGCTTTTAATTGCATCTTCTCCATAGGAATGTATATACGCAGCTATGCCAAAAGACTGATCAATAAAACATATGCTGTATATCAACTTAGGCGAACACAACAGACATCAGATATAATGTTCTGGAAGATCTATTTAACAATACAAGCTAATGGGAGAGCAAATGAAACAATTTTCATACAAGGCTGGATTTTCAGGCTTCTGAGTGTGGAATCCATTTTTCACAATGGGTTACTGTAAAGCCATAACAGCTACTCAGTCCATCGGATGGTCTTTTTGGTCTTTATAATATCTTCTATTCCTTCAACAGTTTAGCCTGTGGTCACACCATTGGCATTCATTCACAGAAGCAATTGATCTCATGCTTCCTACTTCAGGAAATGCATGGCTGATATAACTGATGAAATAAATAATCTTGAGTCACCAATAGTCATTGCAGGAGCATTTTCCATCCTCGAAATGGTGAAATCGTCTTCCATCCCTCAGAGAGATCTTGCGATCTCTTATTCGCGAAATGTACTTCATTAGTGTATGACAGTCACTGCAAATTCTCGCATTCTTGATCACCCGAATCGGAGCACTCCTATCTGCATGGATCAGGCCATATGTGACAGCCAACTTCTCTGTGTGAGACAACAAAATCTTCTCCTTCTCTTCCCCCTCAACATTCTGAACCACACAGCATATATCAGGTACATACCCTAACTTCCTCGCCTCCGAAACCAATTGAAACAGTTCAAAATATATCTCTCCCATATCTAGAAACGACTCCTCGTTGACATAGAACACATGCACCTTCTGGTTGATCTGTATCCAGCTCCATCCGTATCTGTCTGTCACCCCAACCACGTTCATCGTCTCCCTCAAATTCTCAACATCTTCCCATCGGTTTTCGAGTGCATATAAATCCATCATCAGCAGATAGTTCCCAGAGTTCAAAGGTTCCAACCTGAAAAGCTTTCTCGCTGCTGTCTCAGCGAGTTCCAGATTCTTATGCGCCTTACAAGCTCTAAGAAGCGCTCCCCAAACGCCAGCATCTGGTTCTAGTGGCATATTTTTGATGAACTCCCATGCTTCATCGAGATATCCACCTCGCCCTAAAAGGTCGACCATGCACGCGTAATGCTCCATTGTTGGATTCACATTATAGTCACTCTTCATCGCATCAAAGTACTTCCACCCCTCAGTGATCAATCCAGAATGTCTGCATGCTGAGAGCAGAGCAGTGAAGGTAATGCCATCCGGTCGAATCCCTGAGTTGCACATCTCATGAAAAAGAGAGATCGCTTCCTCGCCCAAGCCGTGAGTGGCAAGACTGACTAACATCGTGTTCCAAGAGACCAAGCTTTTGCTACTAGCCTTCTTGAAGACGTGTCGGGCGTTTCGCAAACTACCCGACTTGGAATACATGTCGATCAGAGCAGTCGATACGAATATGTCCTCATCGAGGCCCTTCTGAATTGCCAGGCAGTGGAGCTCCTGACCTTTCCCCAAAAATGCGAGCCCTGCACAAGCTCGAAGCAGGCTAGCTATGGTGGCTGCATTGGGCTTGACATGTTCTTTCTGCATCTCGCGCAACAACAACAAAGATTCCTCATTATTTCCACTTTGACAACACCCAGAGATTATAGCCGTCCAGGAAACCACATTCGGAGTTAAACCGATTGTTCGCAGTCTCCGAATCAGTACAAGAGCTTGCTTGAATAAGCCCTTCATTGAGTACCCAGATATCACACCATTCCATGTGGTCAAGTCAGGTTTGATGCCTTCCTTTTCCATTTGCATCAATAATTCTAAAGCTTCATCAAACAAGCCATTGTAAGCGTACCCCTTAATCAAACAATTCCATGTGAAGGTATTCCTTCCTTCGATGCCATCAAAGACCTTACGAGCACTTGATAAACTTCCACACTTCAGATACATGTCTACGAGAGAAGTCCCAATGTAAATATCATCAGCATGTCCATTTCTCATAACATACCCATGGACTTCCTTCCCAAGTTCAAGTGAGCCTGAATCACTGATCGTCTGAAGAACCCGTGTCATGGAGCTCGAGTTGGGCTTGAAGCCTTTGCTCTGCATCATCCGGAGCACCATCAGAGCCCCATTCATGGATCCATGAAGAAATTCACCGGATATGAGGCAATTCCACGTAACCAAGTCTGGTTTCATATTTGATAAACTCATCCTATCGAATAGCTTCCAAGCTTCATCCAGGAATCCATTGAGAGTATAACCCGACAACAATGAATTCCACGACGCAGAACTCCGATCCCTCATCAATTCGAAGACCTTTCCCGCCTTCTCAACCACAGAGTTCTTGGAATACATACTGATCAAAGAATTGCACACCAACAAATCAAATGCAGCTCCCGATCTCATCGCGTACCCATGAATCTGCGCTCCTTCTCGGAGCGCCTCCAACCTCCCACACGCTTGGAGAACCCTTGCAATCGTGATGTTATCGGCTTTGAATCCTGAGGAATGCATCTCTTTCAACAAAATCAGATTTTTATACCACGTACCGCTCCGCGTGCTCAATGCGATTACCTTCTTAAAAAGAAAGGGATCTCTAACAGTCATTTCATCGAACAACGCCTCTGCGTGTTCTGAGCCCAAACAATCCTCATAGAAATCCATCAATGCAGACCTCAAATGGGTGTTCGAATCAAGGCCCTTCTTGATAACCCAAGCATGGATTTCCAGGCCAAGCCAAACCTCCATCGAAGCGGAGCAGACCTTCACAACCGCCGCCAGAGCTCCCTCACCAAACAGATTCCCCTCCGACACGATTCAGCGAACACGTCGAGCAACTCAAAGAGCGGCCTTTCTCCCTCCCACGAGAGGCCGCGCCGGTCGAAACCAGTCAAGAAAACCATAGCGGCGGATCGAAAGTCACCGACTTGGGAGTACATACCAAAGAGTCTGAATGTGGGTGTCTCTGAATTCGCCTTAAAATCGGTTTTGATGAGGTGGGTATGGATTTGTTTGACGTAATTGAGAGAATTGGATGTGAATGGGTCGTCGCCATTGAAGCTTAGGAGGGGCTGAAAGAGAGGGGGTGAAGAGGGTGGGCTCTCTGTGTAGGCTTTGGAAACACAGTTTGTTTTGGAAATTGTGGACTTTTTGAGATGGTTTGGAAAATTTGGGGAGGGAAGACATGTAGGGAGTGTATTCATTGCAAACGAATCAAAATTTGACCGTTAATGGGTGTGTTTTATCCATTCTCAGAGCAGTTGTTGCAGTTGATAAGAGAGAGCTTCAATTCGGATTCGGGTTGCAGTTTGAGCGAAACGGGTCTCACTCGGCCGACTCGGGTTTAGTTT
Organism: Acorus calamus; assembly: GCA_030737845.1. Classification (NCBI taxonomy): domain Eukaryota; kingdom Viridiplantae; phylum Streptophyta; class Magnoliopsida; order Acorales; family Acoraceae; genus Acorus; species Acorus calamus. The sequence goes on from CM060860.1 coordinate 2,061,191, forward strand.
TGCGAGTCATTATTTAGGGAAAATTCAAATAACTAAACAGTCGATCCATAACCACTTATTTTTTTTAAAATACATGTAGCTCTTAAAAACATCTATGTGAATTCAAATAGCCTCATGAATTAAATTTTAAAAAATATTACGTTAATATTCTATTTATTTGGATTTTCCCAATTATTTATCTATCCGTGAGCATCATCACTGTAATGATGCATGTCAAAAAAAAAAAAATGTTTCTATAAAGGTAAAATTCATATAACCCTTCTAAACTGTCAAAAATCCATATAACCCTGTTTTTTTTTAATTTCATATAACACTTGCAAACATTATGTAAATCAAATAGCTCATTTAATTAAATTTCAATTGACAGATGATGAATATTATATGAATATTCTGTTTGGTTAACCCTGACTGAAAATATAGTATACCAAAAACTTTTTACAATGTGTTAAAAATGTGATCATCTGTAAATGATGATTTTGATCATCTGGATAGGGTTTTATACTTTATTCGAAGGGTAAAGTCATCATTTATAGAGGGTTTCTGCATTTGTAACAAATTGTTGGGGTTTTTCCGTATACCGTGTTTTCAGTTAGAGTTAATCAAATGAAATATTCGCATAATATTTTTCATTTGTTAATAAAAGTTTAACTCAAATGACTATTTAGATTTATATAGATGTTTTCAAGGGGTTGTACGGACTTTAAGAAAAGTCAATGAATTATATGAATTTCACTCAATTTACAGGGGGTTATTTGTATTTTTTCCTTCCATAAATTATAATATTCAATTCATTTAAGGATATTTAACTTTTTATAAAATTATATATATTATAGGAGGTATATGATTTTTAGAGAAATGAAAACATGAGTGGATTGTGTTTTACATTGTAAACATTTTTTAGCCTATTTATAGGTCGTGTAATGTGAATGTACCCGATAGGACTCCCTCCCCAATCAGAGTCTAAATCAGTTTTTAATATTCAAATTAAATTTTATTTATTTCATTAAATATATCTTCTCATTTATTTAAATTTAAAATTTACATTTTCTTTTCTCTAAAAATGTAATCCAAAGTGATATTTTTATGCAAAGGAATTTTTTTCTTCTGATTTTTAATAATTCAATTCGTATTTTTTTTCTTTTGATTTTATATGTCATATTTTAGCCTATCCCTACTTTGTAGGGATTTATTTATTTTTTATATAGAGAAAATATCTTATTTTAATAAATCAAATAAATAAAAATAAATTCAAATTTTTTGTAGTTTTTATTTCTTTTAAAAAGAAAAACTCATTGAGTGAATTCTTAATTTGTTACATTTTTTTTATATATAGTCTTATTTTTTGTGACTATTATGATTTTATTTTTTCTATCTCATCTTTTAAAGCCTATGTTTGAATACATAATAAGATTTTTCCAGGGTATACAGTTATACCAACATAAGTGAGTATAATAGTTGAATAAGTAATTATGTGTTTGGTTGTGTTTTGAATTATTTTCGTTGAGAAACATAATAATAAAGTTTATGTTGTTTTGATAAAGTGTAAATAAAGTGTGGATAAGAATTTATAAAATGTGAAAAAATGATGATAGTTGATTTAATAAGTGATCTATAAGAGGTGATGATAGTTGATTTGACAGTGAGCCCACATATTATTTGAGTGAAATAAGATGGAATAATTTAATTCAATGGTTGCTGGAATCCATATACCACTTTTATACCAGTTTATTCTAACATAGATTATCCAGGGTATTCACTGCATCTAAACACCGAAAATTACTTATTCTATTTTATTCCAAGTTATCTGTGACCTATTATGTATCCAAAGTGGGCTTAATAGGTTAGTAACTTGTACTAAAATGCAAAACAACTTTCAACATTTATTACACCCAAGTCCCAACACAAGTTTTATTTCGTGAAAGCTGTATATACTTTTCATATAACAAGATTATCAAAATACATAACTATGAGATTAGACCCACACCAAACACTGCAAAGGGTACGTACTTATTAATTTATTTAATATACACGTACGTAGGTATACGTTACACGTACCCTTTACGAATCATAATACATACTGATACACGTATTACACGATCTTCTCCTTCACCTCCTCGAACTTCTCCTTAACATCGGCGATGAATCCATGGTGCTTCTTCTCAGGGCATCCATAGTTTTCGGTGCGCACGAGTTCATCGGTTTGGATGACTTCAAAAGAGCCATCTTTGGTGTTGTGAGACTCTATGCGTTCGTGGCGCACAATGGTTTCTTCCATGGGTACTTTCTCTGCTTGGAGACAGGCCATTCTGTATATTGTTTTGGAAATTAAAAGCTTGGGTTTTGGTTTGATTTGATTTGATTTGGGGTGGTGACTGTGAATTTATATAGGACAATGTGTGCATGCATTATTCTTCACTTTCGATTATTCCATGCTTTATGTCATCCGAGGATAAGCTTGGTGAGATTCTATTCTTTCTTATCTAGAAAAAGAGGTAGGAGTTGATTTGTATGTTCACGGTTACATGAGATGATGGATTGCATGCAAGTGGGAGTTCGCGCGAATCCTTTGCATGACAATCCTACATTAAAACGTCACGCAAGTGACTATAAATCACTTTCAATTAATAAAAATATTTATAGCTATATAGTTTAGTGTTTGTTTTGGTTGCAAAAGTCAAAAGCAGCTTTTAGTTTTTGGGGTCACATCAATTCAAATACATAATCATTTAAAAGCTAAAAACTATTACCAAACATATCAACTTAAATACACCATCATTACTATATTTTATCTCTAAAATTGTGCATCGAAATCTATGTTTCATAAAGCAGCCATCACCATTACACTATCAAATCATCATCATTACACCCTCAAAACATCATCATTCACCCTAAAAAAGTGTGTATAAAGCTACAAAAGCTAAAAGCTGATTTTCAAACCGTGTTTCCAAAGAGACACTAATAAGTGAAAAACTATGCATACACATTCTAAACGGAAACTGGTTTTATGTCATTTATGTGTAACTTTTCATATAAAATAGAAGACTCCATCACTGTTAAGTAGAGATCTCACAATTTAGACGGCTTATCATATATGTATAACATGTAAATTGAAATTTATGATATTTCAATCATATACCAGTCTCACATTGAGATTTAATACCATTCAACATATATAGAATTATCAGTCTGACATGTGTTTAGACTGATCGGGATCCAACGATCATTTTTTTTAATCAAACACACAATGATTTTATCATTCTAAATCCAGTCTGAATTTCATCAATACATATCAATTTTCAATTAGAAGATGACATATGTCCCATCACATGATAAATATGTAAGATTTTTAAATAATTTGAAATACATGTCAATCATTGATTGAAAACTGACATGAATTGATAAATGAAACTCTGTTTCGATTATGAAAATATAATCGAGTTCTATGCATATACCTATCAATTCTGATGATCATCTAGGGTCTCATAGAGTTAGCTATAACAAATTTTTATTTTTTAGTATTTTTAATAATTTTTAATTTTCTGTTATTCATATAAAATGGAATACTTGTAACCTAATTAAGGTTTTTAATTTTTCATCAATAAAATTTTGAATTTACTTGTGGGGTTTTATTTCTTGTGGATTAAAGGAGTTTATGAGATCTTAACGCTATTCAGATCTTTTCTACCATTTCACGCTGCGTTAGGTAGTATCAAAACGAGAATAGCACATCATGAGTAGCTGAAAAATCCCTGGGTCTCCTGCTTGAGTTTCCACCGTCTGTGCCAGTTTTCCCTCTTGAGAACATTCTGGAGGCACGTCTTCACTAAAATTTTCACTTACAATCCTTGGTTTATGAGAGAAGTTAGGAGGTTCAGGAGAGAGATCAGCAGACTGGTCGTTGGAGCAGCATGCTAGATATTTGCACAGTATCTCTCTGACAAACAAACAAGACAAAGAGATTCAACATTATTCAAAATCCAAATCACTAGAATAGATGACAAGTTCAGCATTGATCAAGAAGACAAAGCTACTTGTTTTCAGAAAAATGAAAAGTAAAGAAAATGTTAAAATTACAAAAGTTGTATCAGATTCTATATTATATATTTTTTCTTTGATTAAGAAAAAAGGAAGATTTGTGATTTTTGTCTAAAAAAAAGGAAGAAACCTCAGATTCTTTGCTCCAAAGTGTTGTGCAAATGCTACTAAATTAGAGATTTGTTTAATTATTAGAAGAGCATGCGGCTCCAGCAGCTTGGTTGAAGGCACAAGCTATTTTTTTTTTTTTTTAGATGGGAAATGCTAAAAAAAATGATTATACATAAGAACAACGAAATTCATCTGCAGCAACAATAACACATATAATGCAATGTGATACATTGATGGGTTCAAGTGGTGTTCTCTAGCAAAGAAAAATACATATCGATCAATACCATGTGTACGATTTAAAAAAAAAAAACACGGGTGAAATATATTTTATATTGTAAAATGGATTGAATATAATATATTTATTTATTTATTCTTGGATGAATTGCTCAAATACTCTTGGATCAATAGCCCTTTTTTTTCTCTCTTGATTTTTTTAGCCCTGCAGCGTTGTCTTCGTTTTTTTTACCCCTGAATTTTCATAAATACCTGAACAACCCCTTAGAAACAGAATTACAGAAATACATAAATATAATGTGAGACATACAGAAATTATAAATATAGTTACAGATATTTAGTGGTTATAGAGAGCATTTAACGTATACAAAAATGTTTAAACACAAAATGTTATCGATAGATACATTCTCAGTGACATTATAATAGATTCATGAACTATACATCTAATCTTTATCATCTGTAAATGCATTGAAGTACACAAAATGATTATAGATACATTCCCCAAGTGTTATTAAAATAGATATATCAATTGTTTGAATTACAACGTTGTCTTCCTATCCTAAAGAAATCAGCTGGTGTCTCCCCCTTATCATCTTCATGTCCTCTTAAGTGAATGGAACTCACTGAAAGGTTTTCGAATTATGCATTCAACGTACTTTATAATGAAGAACGCGCTGTCTTAAAGATTTAACAATCAGTCAAACATCTAAAATCACAATGATAGAAATTACCAATGAAAAAAAATCAAGAACATACAATTTTATAGAAATGTAACAAGTCATTATAGTAATATAATATCAATTTACAGATATGTAAATGACCAATTACAATATTTCTGTAAACAATTACAGAATGTAATCAATGGTTTACATGAATCATTTATATAACAACAACTACAAACATAAATTATAAATATAATGCCCAATGACAAAACTACCATTTATATTACATAAATGTAATACTGTCTATTATTCACATATCAACTACAATAGACACTACAAAAACTACCAATTACATAAATTAAATGTAATATCATATATGAAATTAAACTAAAAACATATATATAAAGTTATAGAACCATAATAATCAATTACATAAATATAATGTCAATTTACAGATATGTAAATGAGGTTGTCAAGGAGAGAGGGTTGTGATTTCGTTATTAGGAAGAGAGAAGGACGCAGGGGTTGTTAGAAATCCAGAAGGTTGCGGGGGTTGCCGGAAATTCTAATGGAGAGGGAAGATCGGGGAGAGAGGGAGGTTGCGGTTGTTGTTTCGCTTGGGAGAGAGAACGTTGGGGAGAAGGTTGCAAGGGTCACCATGAAGACAACGTCGTGAGGGTCACTGGGGAGAGAGAACGTTGCAGGGGTCACTGGGGAGAGAAAACGTTAAGAAGAGAGTTGTTTGGAAAGAGAAAGAGAGAATCGGGGGGAGAGGGTGGTTTTGGAGGGAAGAGAGTGTTGGGGGGGGGGGGATGTATTTTGGGAGGGAAAAAGAGTTTTTTTAGGGAGGAATGAGAGCAAGGTGAGAGGTAGTTTAGGTATAAAATGATGAGGTGGCATGGGTGAAAGATAAAAAAAATGGGATTAGATTTCAGTGATAAATAAAAAATAAAAAAAGTCTAGGATAAAAAAATAATATGGCTGTTAGTCTAGGGATATTTAAATAATTCACCATTTATTTTCTTTCATTCATATAAAATAACCCCGTCCTTGTTTTCTTGGGAGATTAAAAGACTATTAATTTTATCTATATTAAAATTAAGATAGAAAGAGGAGATAAATATTATTCTAATAATTTAACATTGACGATAGAATTGTTTTCTGTTTTTTTGAATAACAGAACAATTGTTCAAATTTCGTTTTAATTTTTTTTATTATAACAATAATTTCTCTCTTCAATTATCACCAATTATCACCATGCCAAATTAGTGGACAACACAACTACAATAAAACGATTATATCAGATATTCTGCCTTTTATCATACAGAAATCGCAATAGGACTCACATATTAGATAGAACATATTATATTAATTAACGTGTATTTGTTAAATAAAAAAATCTAGTAAAACACAGTTCTCATTTTAGAAGATAATCTATTGAAATCGTCATCATGTCGAATTTTATAAATAAAAAACATATATCCTCATATGCTAGAAAACAAGACACCCTGCAATATTTTCTACACACAACACAAATTTTACTTCAGTGAAAGTTTTATGCATTTATATGTAGAACAAGGTGCAATATGCTTTTCATATAACAAGAGTATCATATCAAAAATCAAAATACATATTTAGGAGATTAGATCCACATCAAACACTGCGAAGGGTACTTATTTATTAATTAATTAATTTAATTATACACGTACGTATACGTTACATGTACCCTTCATGAATCATAATACATACCGATCATAATTCATTTCATTAATTAATCACTGTCGCTTTCACTGCTGCTACTCCCACCATCCTTGTTCTTGTTGTTCTTCTTCTTCCCCCCGATCTTCTCCTTCACCTCCTCGAATTTCTCCTTCAAGTCGGCGATGAATCCATGCTTCTTCTTCTCAGGGCATCCACAGCTGTTTTCGGTGCGCACGAGTTCATCGGTTTGGATGACTTCAAAAGAGCCATCTTTGGTGTTGCGAGACTCTCTGCGTTCGTGGCGCACAATGGTTTCTTCCATGGGTACTTTCTCTGCCTGGAGAGAGCAGGCCATTTTATATACTGTTGGAAGAGAGTCTCTGAGAGGAAATTTAGAAGCTTGGGTTTTGGTTTGATTTGATCTTGGGGTGGTTGTTCATCCGTTCATGTGAATTTATATAGGATAATGTGTGCATATATGCATGTGAGATCGATTCTTCACTTTCGATTATTCCATGCTTTATGTCGTCTGAGGCTAAGATTGGTGAGATTCTATTCTTTCTTATCTAGAAAAAGAGGTTATGATGATGTAGGAGTTGATTTGTATGTTCACGGTTACGTGAGATGGATTGCATGCAAGTGGGAGTTCGAATCCTTTGCATGACAATTCTATATTAGAACGTCACGCAAGTGACTATAAATCACACAAGCTATTTATCGTTTCAAATTTTTTTTTTTTATAGCTATAGCCCCCGTTTGTGTAATGGAATAAGGGAGTATAAGGGTGGTATAACAATAGATAGGAAAAATAGTTGTTTGTTTAAATGGTATAACTTGGTATTACTATGCCAGTTTAAACGACTATAAGAGAGTATAACAATTCTAAGCAACCCCTAGGATAAGCTATACTCACCTTATCTATTCCCATGGGCCCACATGTCAAATCAACTTTTTACATCTCATCACATCAAATCACCTATCAACACCTCTTATACATCAATGGGCCCACATGTCAAATCAACTTTTTTACACTTTATTTATATTTTATTCTTTATCAAACAAACAACTCAACCTTTATTCTTACGTTTTCCAATGAGAATAAAAAAAATACAACCAAACAGAAAATCTTTTATTCATGTAGATTTGTTATCTATACTGGCATTGTTATCTATCCAGAATAACTCAATTCCGCTATCCAAACGGGGGATATAGTTTAAGTGAAAAACTATGCATACACGTTCTAAACGGTTGTCATTTACCTGTAAGTTTTTCGTGTAAAAATACATGGAGGATTAATTCCATCACGGTTAGATCTCACAATTTAAACGGTTGGTAAAGTATCATCAGATTTCTATAATGTACTCAGATATGCTGCATCATGTATATATAACATGTGAAATTTATGATATTTTAACCATATACTAGTCTGATCACATTGAGATTTAAATCCATTTAACGTGAAACCATCTGTTTGACGTGTTTGGACCGACCAGGATCCAACATGCCCATTTTTGTAATCTAACACAAAAAATTATATCATCCCAAATACAGTTAGTATTGAATTTCATTAATACATGACATATCAGTCTCCAATCAAAGAGATAACATGTGTCTCATTCCATAATAAACATGTGAGATTTTTAAATAATTTAAAACACACATTAGTCCATAATTAAAAATTGACATTGCACATAACATTCACTCAATTAAATATATTCTCGAATTCTATGCATATATATACTACACAAAAAGATCTACACTGTGTCACGTAAGTATTCGTGATCAGGCGAGCCAGCATCGCGTTGACTCTGACTCCTCTCTCTCCCCAAATTCAATAGACAAGAATACGAGGCATCGTGCATGCAGAAGCAGCCACGTAAGGCATAATTTTACATTCACCACCACCTGTAATCCATGCAAAGTGACACGTAACCCCACCACAACCCGTATAACAGTTGCAATCACATCTGGCTATCGATCCTGTGATCATCAAAACAAGTCATCAATCAATCAATGGTGAAGCTAGCGACGGCGAGGGAGATCCGTCTCTACGGGCCGTGGCGGGCCCGGAACAAGTGGGAGTACACAAACGCAGGCATCTACGTGTTCGCTTCGGTGCTCCTGTTGGGGGGTTACGCGTCGCAGTTGTTCGTCCATGGAAGCGCCGTGTCCAGGCTCGTGGTGCTCCTCATCGGGCTTGCGCTCGTCGCGGCCGTGAACGTGCATGACTTCATGGCGCACGCGGCGGGCGTGGATTACCGGTTGGGGTTCGCGGGGCTGGACGCGCAGCTCGCGCTCGTGGAGTTCGCGGTGCCGGTTGTGCAGACGCTCGGGTCCGCGCTCGCATTCCTGGGTGTACTCTTGTTCTTGGTCCAGGTAATCACTTGTGTTTTCTATGGCCCAAATTCGGCCATACACTTATCACACTGTTTTTGAAAAGAGCCCACCCATGCACTTATCACAGTGTAACATTTTTTCATATTTTCTAAGCAAAAAAATATACTAATATATCTCAATATATACTTAATTCATTTCATATAACTACATACACTTATCACAATGTACAGGTTCTATCATAGTATGATGGTACAAAACATTTTATTATATTTTCAATTAATATATCTCAGTATATATTTAATTCATTTTATATAACTATATGCACTTATCACAATGTACATGAGTATATATTTAATATATCTCAGTGTTTGAACATATCATTTTTCTTTTGAAAAAGATCAATTTATTTTGCTGTATATAATAATGGTATATGAATTGAATATTTTTCGTTTTCAAATAAAAATAAAAATAATTCACTATTATATCTCCATTTATCTCGTTTCATATAACATAACAATTTGTAGGGTGCGTTTGTGAACAAGATTTGATTTGTGAACAAGATTTGATTCGCGGAATTTTTTTTTTGAAAACTACTTTAAAATGATATTTTTAACAAAAAAATTGAGCCACTCTATGCAATTAATCATTTAACATTTTGAATGATTGAAAATAAGTTTGCAATTTTTGACTTCCTACAAGAGTTAAACAAAATTTGATTATTAGCAAACTTTTTTTAACTACTCTGAAATTATATTTAATTATTTATAACTAAAAATTGAGTCACTCTATGCAATTAATCATTTGACATTTTGGACGATTGAAAACATTTTTTTTGACTTCCTACGGAAGTTAAAACACCCCCAAACCGTATTCTAAAGACCTCAAAGAAAAATGTTGCACTCGGTTGTTTTTGCACAATACAATTTCTAAAAGGAACGAAATGCATAATTGTTATACATTTAACAATGTATATTCACATATCATATAAAATTTACTAAAGTTTTAGATACAATAAATTAGAACCATTGGAACGAATAGAGGATCGAGACTATCAACCAACACCCATTTTCTAAAGAAAATGTTAGGGACTCCTTATATACCTTAGTAAAAACAGCTACATATCTAGGCATATGTGATTACAGAAAGAACTGAAAAAGGGCTATATAACACAAGGCCAATTTTTTGATAATATACATGTACATGCTTTTATTAAAAAAGTAAATCATTACTCACACTTTTAACTAAAACAAGACAAAAAAATGTGATTGTCCCCACACGCTTGGCGCAGTGGTGAGGACACCCCTCTTTTGATGGAGGGATGAGTTTGAATCCTGCTTCCAGGAGGAGAGAAGAAAAAAAAGTGGAAACAGTCCAAAAGGCTGAGTGTACTCATGAGCTCTACCCACCTAATTAAGTCTGTAATCGCCCTACTGAGTTGTTTTTATTGATTTTTTTACACATGAAAATTAAAGCAAAACGAATTTCTAAAAAACAAAATCATTTGGAACCGATTGTCTGAAACTGATGATTTAAGTGTCAAGCACAGATGGAGAAGGGATTTGATTATAAGCTGGAGAGGCACGCATTGAACATGTTGATCGCTGGACCGGCATTGTGGGTGCTGGGTTCGATTCATAACCTGTGCCAGATTTACGAGAGGGCGGACGGTCACGTCCAGATGTTGCAGAAGAGTGTTCAGATTCCCTTCTTGATGGGGAGCTTGTTGTTCTTGGTGGGTGGTGTCTTCAACAGGAGGGGCCATTTTGGACCCTCTCATCCTAGGCTCAAGATACTGGTAACTTTAAATTCCTGTCAATATGAATTTATTAGAAAAACATCTGTATCGGTTTTGAATCTGAATTTAAAATGTTCAAAAAATTATCTAAAAGAAAATATTTGAATTCGACGTATATTATAAAATTATCCTTTGTGAATGGCGTGTTTGAAAAATTAGTAATTATCTTTTGAAAATACCAAAATCTGACATTGTGTTACATGCTGTCTAAATTCAATTAAAGTTTATATAACAATTGCATTCTACTTCTACTATTTTTAAAAGAGGTGATTTTTAACTTTTAATTTTTGAAAATATTAGAAAACTCAATTACAGTCTCGCTTTTGATTTTTTTTATAGTTTATATCATTTAATAAGTTTTATACTTCTATAAAAAAGTAAAATAAGGTATAAGCTCCAGCGAATTGTTATGGATTCAATAACAAGAAAATGAAGCATACTTTTCTTCAGAATTCAAATCATACAAAAAATGTCAATTATTTTAAAAAATATTAAAAGTCAACTATTAATATCCCGAATCCAAAAAATTTAGGAACGAATACAGGTATTAAGATATTCCATGTTTAATCCACAAAGTCAATTGGTTCCTTGAAATCTACACTTAAACAATTTGCTTTTGTTAATGATGAACAGGAGAAGAGTTGGGTATGGTTAAGCATGTGTGGGAGTTTGTTGTTCCTAGTAGGGGGGCTGCTGAACGTGGTGAAGGTGTTCAAGATGCAACAGATGGATGGGGTGAGGCTGGAGAAACTCCGGGGAGGGGTGCAGGAGCGGCTCAGCCGCGAGAGGGAAGGGCAAGTCCCCCTTATACTGGAAGACGAGCAGAGGAGGAGGCAGCACCGAGAGGTGGGGCCACCACCGTCTACCTTGACCACCACGTACAAGGACGCGCTTGTCGGAGAGGCGTAGAGACTGTGTTCAGTGAGGTTGATGATTGTGTTCCATTCAGTGTTGTATGAAACTGAACTTCCTGTGTTTATCTTCATTGATGGTATTTGTTATAAAAACATCTGTTTTCTTCATTTAAAATGTAATGCTTGGTGGCCTGTAGGGGGGAAAAACCAGGAAGAAATGAAATAAGAAAAACGCCACTCTGAGAAACAAAACAAGGAATGACTTTAGCTAGCCTTAGTTATCATCCATCAACACACATTATGATCTTTGATTGTTTTAGCAACAAATTCTGCAACTGCTTTCACAGCATTTTCTTCAGCTTCACCCTGGTCTGAGCCACTGGATTGTAGATATTTCTTTCCAATCTTGAAGGAGTGATCACCACCTTCGATAATGTACAATTCATTACTGGGCTTCATTTCCTTGACTACATCCATCAGCTTATCCAGTGGACAGAGACCATCTTTACTACCCTTCACAAGTATCAAAAGCACATGCTCAACATAAGGAAGGAAAACAATTTGCAACATTTCTGGAATTGGAAATGATGAAATATGGGGGCTTAAACAAATTAGTAATGGAAGTCGTGGAAAAGCCTTTTCACCTGTACAAAGATGGTTGGAACTGCAAGTTGCAACAATGTTTCATCACGCATTGCTCCCCTCATGCCCTGCAGCAGAATGTTGTAACTTGTAACTTGTAAGTAAAGGCTTCTTGTAATGAACAATAAAAAATTTCTACCATAAGTCTAAGTTTGTATGAGAAATTATTAAGAATACAATGTTTAATTTTGAAGGCAGTATTTGTAATTCGAGTACAACAATGAAATCGGGTAGTAAACATCTACCTTTTAAAATTTTTTTTTTTGAAGGCAGTATAGTTAGACATCACTAATTCTATAAAAAAAAGAAGTGAGGAATAAAGATAATCATGATAAACCATCCAAACAACCACCACGGAATTTTTAACAAACAAAAATAAAAGATCCACCTGATAATTGTCACAACAATGAATCTTAAATTGTGAATAAGTTTTCTTTTTAATTTATTTTTCAGTAGACGAACTTGTGAAGAAAAGAACAAATTTTCTTTCAATGAAAAGTTCTGCTAGATAATTTGGTGATGGAATGCAAACAAAAGGTTCAAGTAACTTATTTGACCACTTATACACAAGCGATTATGAATTTCTAAAGGAACTGGGCAACAATGCTATCTTCGAAAACTCAATAAACGTTTAACTGTAGATGTCAATTGAATCAATGCAAAGCACATTTTATAAGGCACAAAGCCACGAAAATCAAATTCATGATACTTCTGACAGTAAAGGTAGCATTAAGCATTGCTTCAAAATGTCCATAGTAACACGAAGTTTATAAATTTCACTGGTTCAACCACTCAGCAGCATCAAACAGCCTGAATATTGATGTCTGAGCAGAGGGGATAAAGTAAAACTTCCACTACCGAGATTGCACTTCGGAAACAAACACAGCTTTGTCATCCAAAAAAGCTCCTTTTAGCATAGGAAATGGCACTAAGATCTGGAGAAGACAATCTACAACAAAAGGAACAATGAATGGAAGGCAAACCATTCTTTACTTTCCAAAACAATTTTCTAAATGTTAAATCGATCAATAGCCCACATTTTTTCCAATAAAGTTCCTTGAAATGAAACAGGGGTAGCTTTATAAACATTGCACAACTACTAAGAATGAAATATAACCTAGTTAGAAGAATCCAATAAGGGATCTTGGTTAGCATATGCGTAATACAGTACATGGAACAAAAGCAAACCAACAAATATACAGGTGCAGAAGTGGACCTTCAAAGGATAACCCAAACAAATAATTGCTGAAACATCGATGCTCTCTTTTCCAGCCACCATGCAACTGACCCTGTAAAAGAAACAGAGAGACCACACAAAAGGTACAACGATTCACAAATTTGTTCAACATCCCTGGAAAACACACAACCCAAAGACAGAACGGATAGAAGAAAGAGGTATTGCAACAATTCTCCTAAAATAATACACGACCAATACCTCGAACCCATTGATTTCCCAGCCAAAACAAGAGGATGGCCAGGATACTTAGCAACAGCACTCTTGACAACATCCAGATGATGCTCCACTAGTTTTTCAGCCTTCGGAGGAGCTCTACGTTTCCCACCAGATATATCTGTGTGTCATCTGACAAGTCAGACTGGATTGTAACTATGATATCAAAACAATCCACAACTATGTGATATCAACTATCAATGAATCCATTCTCGATCATAATAGGTTTAATTTAAAAGTGGTTCTAAACTTCACCAAGAACATCCATCCAAAATGTTGGGAAAATGTCTTGCATTGCAATGATTGGACATCTAGAACACACAAAGGACCATACACTCTTACCCAAATTTTCTTATGCACGTGTAATGTCAGTTCTATAATTTCAAGTCAGGACCGGAACTACGATATCAAAACAATCCACAACTATGTGACATCAATTATCAATGAATCTGTTCTCAATTATAATAGGTTTAATTTAAAAGAGATTCTAAAATTCACCAAGAACATCCATCCAAAATGTTGGGATGATATCTTGCACTCCAGTGATTGGACATCTAGAACACACACAAAGATTTTTTTGCTTGGGCTAGAAAACACAAATTGCACTCTTACCCAAATTTTCTTGTGCATGTGAAACGTCAATTCTATAACTTCAATGTTAAGTGAGGGGCATTATTATATTGTATATCTGTATCTGGGATAATAATTTTTTTTTACAAGGGTTTTTCATACTATTAAGAGATGATTTAAACGATTGCTTTTCCACTTCTCTGATTTCATTCATAGATCTATTTTGTCAACACCAAAAACCATTTCAATCGATCAAAACTGACTGAAACAAATGATTTTCACTCACATGGGTAATCAAAGGTCACAACTTCAACGGCATGTAACGCATTCGCTAGCAATTCTTTCCATCTGCAGAGAAAGCAAACACTTTTTTTTGAGTTCTTTGAAGATTCGGACATCTAAGACAAATTGAGGGTTTGAGAGAACGAGAGGACCACCTGAGCATCCAATCGGAGGTGGAAGGAGCACCGGCGCCATGGGCGAAGACAACCAGAGGCGAAACACTCGCGAGAGAATCACTGTCCGTTGAAGACTCTTCGATTCGATCCTTCTTGTGGCGTTTCGATGGAGGCGGAGAAGTCATGGCGACAGAGCCCCAATAACAGTCCCGTTATTCGAAGCCCTAATCGCGCTCGTTCAATGTTTTTTTTGTTTTTGTTTTTTTTTTTTTTTAAATGCGCTTTTTCTTTTTACGAAATTAATCCCCAAATTTATGGAAATGACGTACCAATCCTCGATGTGAATGGGCCGAAATTAATTTGGGCTGTTTGAAAGGGCCTCTAGAAATTAATGAGTTTTGCTTTCATATATATCACGTTAAAAATTTAAATTTAATACAAATAAAGTATAATTTAATTAATTAAAGTATATGCTTCACATTTTATTATTCAATTAATTAAAACATTTATTATATAACTTATTAGATAAAATATATGATTTTTAAAAACATGAAAGTATTGCAATTTGTGTTTGTGTTTTGAATAGTAAAATGTATTGAGTATAACATTTTTTATGTTTATATTATTCATCGATCTAATGTAGGCTACAAAATGAACTACAAACGCATATTGTTTTTCATCTTCCATTTTATTCACCTATTTTAAATTACATCCTACATGGATAAATCCTAAACATTTCACATTTCAATTTAAACGTGACACATTCCTAACAATTGTTTTTAGTACTGAACGGTTCAAAATTTTCCACTCAAAATTAAAGCAGGACCATTCATATTTATGAAGCAACTATATATGTTGCTTCCATCACATTTTATTCACCCCACACCATCGATATGTACGAAAAGCATGCAATTCAAAATCAAAGGGAGTATGTGACAAAAAAAGGGATATGAATTGATTAAACTTGTCAAAAAGGATGATATGGGAGAATGTCAAAATTCAAAAGAGAATATCTTTATCTGGGTATGCATGGCTATCTATAGCTAGTTGTGTTGTCTCTTCCCTTTATTCTACAACAGAAGAAAGAGGGAGACAGAGAGTCCTTACAAGTCCTCCAAAGGCCATTATGGAATCACAAAGATCTGGTCTTTCTGGACTCACACCCAGCCTATATAAAGGAAACCATCCATTGATTCAATTGATCAAACAAAAACAAGTTGAGCTCAGTGTGAGCTTAATGTTTTTTCTGAGGCAATCCTTGTTCTCTCTCCCTCAAGGGCTTCCTAAACTTTTTTGTGATTCTTTTTGTGGATGATCTAAATTCGACGAAGATCGTGATCTGTTTAGGAGCTCTTGGGGGCAGCAACGAACAAGGAGCGCCTCAATCACATGCGTATAGGTGTGGGTCAGAACTACTGCAACATCCACTGCTCACTCTCCCTCAAGGGCTTCCAGCATTGCATGTCCTGCCTTTTTTAAGGTTATGCCGGGGGCTCTTGATGGAGGGCGAATGGTGATCGTTGTGTGCTTTTTATGGTGAAGATTACATAGCTATTGCAATGCTTTCAATACTTTTTACGTGTTTTCATGTACATAGTTGGTTAACACATTCCACTACTCGGACAAAGAGAGATGTTTGTTGTGATGTATGCAGTGGCGGCTTCAGGAATTTTCATAGATGGGGTTATTAAAAAAATAAATTTAACATTTTTAAAAAATCTATTGTTATCTTATATCATATATTTATAAAAAAATATAAATTTTTCTTTGTCAAGTAAAACTATTTACATTAATAAAAAAAAAACCATCAAAGAAAGAACCATTTTGGATATATGCTTTTCTTATTTTGTTACGATCATTAGGATGAAAAGTTAAAAATTTTTTTCTTAAACTTGGATCCGAAAGAGATTGCTTACTTCAAGATGACTTTGCTTAACACTACAATTATTTTTTTTTGTAGAAGAAAGATCTTGTTTTATAGTTGATTTGTTATCCATTAAACAAAAATTTTATAAACATAAATACATAAAAAAAAAACAATTAATCAACTGGAGACCCACACTCATCTTCCCAAAACACTCTCTGGATGGGTCCACCCCCCCCCCCCTCTCACAAGCATATATTAAATTATATTTTGATACACAAACAGGTAAAGAGCTTTCGATACACATACAAATGACTGAAAATTGGTGTAATGTTGAAGGGTCTCATACTAGTGATTTTTTTAAAAATGGAGTAGTGTTTTACTGTTTCACTATTATTTCCTTTTTCAATGTGGGTGTTGGGTTTTTAATGGGTCAAATACTGGCTGGCTTGTTTTAAAAAAAGGAAAATGTTAAGACTCGATTTTTTTACCAATCAAAACTCAAACTACATATGTTTTAATTCATTTTTGATTTGTAAACATCATTTAATGAGGTATATGTTTTGATAAAAAATGTATATCTCTCCATTTCGAATTAAATGAATCCATATTTAATAAGTGTAAGAAATTTTTTAACAAGA
This sequence comes from Acorus calamus, assembly GCA_030737845.1. Lineage (NCBI taxonomy): Eukaryota > Viridiplantae > Streptophyta > Magnoliopsida > Acorales > Acoraceae > Acorus > Acorus calamus. Next base: position 2,078,485 of record CM060860.1, read on the forward strand.
TATATACATCGTTTAATGAGGTATATGTTTCACTAAATTTCTAACGAGGTATATAGGATTGTATTTTGAACTGAGTGTAACAACACTCTTTAAAAAATTTTAATGGGCTGGTTTGTTTTAAAAAAGTTTAATGGGTCAAAGTGGCAAATCTCTGAGTCAAAATATGAATAAAATATGATGAGGAGGCTGGTTTGTTTTTTCTTTTTAAAATATTGATGGGGTCAACCCCATCCTGTGAAGAATGGAGCCGCCCCTGGATGTATGGGCAAAGGAGGTGATTCAACAAATCCCAACAAGCACTATGTGTTGAAGCATTTTGGGTGTTGATACACTCGATCGTTAATTCTTTTAGTCATTTTTGTCGTTTTAACTCAATGTATGACATTTTTAATAGAGTATATTTATATCATGTGAGTCCATACTTTGTTAAAAATTTAAAATGATATGCATCAATTTATTTAATTGTGTATTTTATTTTTTTGAAATAAAAAAATAGTTAATTATGGTTTATTGTGATTTTTGAATTATTTGCAGATTTAATAAGATGCAAAATGAAGACATTTTGATGTTCCACGCATGGGAAATAGAAGGACTAAAGGAGGAGCTCCAGAAGGGAACAAAAGAAGCAACGCTTCACTCATTTCTCACTTCCTATTGGAAGACATTTTTTGTTTGTAGAAAAATGTTTTTATTTTTTTTATTTTTTTAATAATTAAATTGTATTTCATCTGTAATAGAACAAGACCTATTCTTAGCCCCCGTTTGGAAACGGGATAAACCCCGGATAACTCCGGATAAAATTTAAGCCCTGTTTGGAAAGCTCGGATAACCCCGGATAAAGTGTGTCAGAATAAACCGGTATAAAGTGGTATACGGATTCCAATCAACCCCTAGAATAAAAGTTATCCTAGGTTATTCCACCCAAAGAATAAGTGGGCCCACTGTCAAATCAATTGTCACCACCTCTTATAAATCACCTGTCAAATCAACTATCATTACTTTTTTACCTTTTATAAATTCTTATCTATACTTTATTCACATTTTACCAAAACAACAAAACATTTATTCTTACGATTCCCAACGAGAATAATTCAAAACATAACCAAACACAAAATCACTTTATCCTTATTTATACTTACTTATACTCAGATAAATAAATACCCAAGAATAAATCCTATTCTATATCCAAACGGGAGCTTAGTGAAACGAGATACATCTATCAATATATCAAGTGGTGGTTTGTTACATGTTGACAATCTTTCTTTTTCAATTTTTTTCATTTTGCAAGAAGCTTGTATATTTTCTTTAGACAGACCATCATGGAAAAACATGCAAAAACCCTTTATTTCAAAATTTATAATTTTCGTTTGTCTCATAAAAAGAGAGAAAAAATGACGAAGTTATAAAAAAAATCTCATTATACCAAATTTCATCATTAAGCAATAAAACAAAATATATAGCATGAAGAACAAAAATTATAATCCTCCATTGATGGGCAACCAACCCCTCTTGCCTCAAGGTTATTTATTAGCTACAAATTGAATGCCCCAAATGACGAATTGCAAGTCTTTAGCTTGGACAAAAAATGATAATATATATATATCGTGATTACGTGCGGTCGTGCGGTCGGTGTGGAAAACGGGTCCAGCATCGGACGGTCGGGTGCGAATCGACCGTATGCGATGGACCCGCGATCGGACGACGCACGTCGAATCCGCATATCACTCGACTATATAGAAAAGAGTCAGTATAGTTCTGAATTAGGAATCAGAAGACACAGTAAAATAAGAGCATAAATAACATAGCAAAACAAATGTGCCATGGGAGTGGACTGAGTGTCAACTCACCATTGGCCACGAGCATAAATAATATTTTATTGTTGTACCTGCTTTTTTTGGGCCTTGTATTTCTTCTAGGCCTTTTTTTTTTTTACATTCTTGGTATATGCATTCATGAAGAAAAATTTTGAGTTATCAAATTCAAATATTTTTTTGTATGAAAAATGTTAGGAACAGTTTTTTCAACCGTCCATTTTACAATATCAACATATTTTAAAATTTTCAAATATATATTTCTCAAAAACATTATATTATTAATGAAAAGTAAAATATATATTTAAATGAATTAAAAAGAAAAAAAAAGAGCATGTTAGATCAATGATGAAGCAAAGACCATGCCAGACATACTTTATATAGCGTGTTTTATCCCTATAGTCTTGTTGTTTCTTTGTTACTACGATGATGTTTTTGCACAAAATCTGAACCATTCATTGGTGATTTTTAACAATCTGAATTGAATTATAATCAAAATTTTCACCCCAACACAAGCATATACATTTTTGTGGTTTTAAATTTGAAACTAGCAAACTGAATCTAGATGGACCAGCCGCATAATTAGTCTCATACACGCATGCTTCTAATAAATCCAAAAAATATTATTACTAAAGAATGTGTTCATACTCCCTATTTTTTTTCTAATTAATATGAATATAATATGTGGGTGCTGATACACTGAAGTGCTTTTTGCTTCATTATATGTAGTCGTTATGTTATTAATTAGCACGGTATATGAAATTGTGTAACGCATTATATATTTTATTATCTTAGTATATAATTCATTATAAAAAAAACGTAAAAAATATATGTATTCAAATCATAGATGTGATTTTTTACTTAAAAAATATATTTTATTAATAAAATATATATACTTCATAAAATTAAAATGTGTGCAGCCTACAAACTAAATATGATCATTTCGTAATTCCATTTTAGGTGTTCGTTTAAGGCACTGTTACGAATTGTGGATCTTAGGATACAATTGATCAAGAGAAAATTAAACAAATCAAATTAAAGGCACAAAGAATTACATGATTTGGTAGCCACACTACAATAAAAACTTAGAATCTAGTGAAAAATGTGAGATTCCATTTCTTGAGAGGTATTTCAATTTTTCTCATTTTATACTTCTTATTGATTTTTTTAATAACCATAAACATGTAAACAATGATCTGATTCCATTTCTTGAGAGGTATTTCAATTTTTCTGTTTTGGATCGAGGCGGATTTGTGATCTGTGATTTCTTTCTTGTTTTTGAATCAAAAAATTACTAGATTTTACGATATTTTAATTTTCAAATTCAGATGGATCGGTGGATTTGAAAACAAACATCGAATTTTATTTTTGTTTCAATTCAATCGGTGGAGAAGAGAAGAATTTTGATTCATTTAATTTTTTTGTGACCAGATTGTGGTGCAAACAATGGCGATTTATTCGAGATTGTTATTTTTCGATCTGAATATATTATTTTGATTTTTCGTCATTCATTTGAATCATCATATACATGTATTGAATCTGAATTTCATTGTAAATTAAGATACATGGCATGTATCTTGATTTACATGCATTGTTGTGTACCATGTAGGATTTGTACAATTGTTTATGATTGTGTGTTTGTGTATAATTATGCATAACGTGTAATTTATCATATTTTTTAGTTTTGTATCAGCATTATTCGACTCATTCAGATTCAAGATTTCAAATACAATGCACATTCAGTTGTATGAAATGTGTATTTGTTAATTCAAATTCCAGATACACCTGTATCTGAATTTGAATTCCAGCCTATTTTTTCACGGTATTTGTTAATTCAAATTTCAGATACACATGTATCTAAATTTGAATTCAAACCCATTTTTTAAAGGTTTTTATTTTTATTTTTAGGGATTTGATTAATATATAGCTTATTAATATTTATTTGCTTATTGTTGATTTTTGAAGACCTTTTATGAATTTTCTGTGCAGTTCTCAGTAGCATGCAGACCATATTTGTTCATTTGGATTTTTAAATACATTACTGTATCTTAATTGATAACATGTGATTGATGTTCTTTTTAATTCAAATTTTTTAAAAATATGTGAAGTAGGGGAGATGATTTAATTATGCCACTTTTTTGGATTCAGTTACGAGATTTAATGGGGATATTAGTTAGTTGTAACCAATTTTTAAAATTATTAGAAGGGTAGTTTTGTCATTGTCATTTTGGTGGTTAGAGAAAGTAGCTAATAGGAGTGTGCCACTTATTGGAGCTTACAAATGGGCTTAATTTTTGGGTCCCATGTAGCAGCACTGTAATAATAATATTTCATTAAGGACAAAAATGTCAATACATAAAAGACACTCCAAAATACACTCGGACTATTTTGTAGTCCCATGTATAGTCATCACGTAACTCACGAAATATATGCAATCAGTTAATATATAATACGGGTATACATTATTATATATAAAATATAAAAAGATGTGTATTCAAGTCATATGAGTGTATTTAATAATTTAATTAACTAATTATATATTTAAAAAATTAAAATATGTGCAGAATGCAAATGGGGCTGCAAACATAACAACAAACAACATTTTCTAACCGAGTGTTTTTACACCGTCCATTTTCCAGCCCCAATTTCAGTCTCATGTACTTCGCTAGCACCATATACCCACATTAACGAGATATATACTTCGATATAATTTTTTATATTTTTGTAAATGCATCCATACAATTTGTTGGAATATATATTTTTCATAAAAACATATACTTCATTAAATGAAGTGTATTATTTTTAAAAATGAGTGTAGACTGGAATTGAGACTGAAAAAGAATTGTACATAACATTATGCTTTCTAATTTCACTACTCACTTCATTACATTATTCATCAAATGTTGTTAGACCCGTATAAATAAATAAAAAATCTATGGCTTGGGGGCCCGGGGCCCAACCCACCCCCCTTTTCTCCGCTACTATGTATGACTATGCGTAGCACCAACAGTCTGTGCACATCATCAGACTTTATAATATAACATGCCCTGTTACCTAGGCTAACAATTCCAGGGCTAGACCCCTATTTATCAGTTTATGCCTATAGCATTCACCCGGCCCTATGATTTTTTTCAATATTTTTCTTATTTAATTGATTTATAATTAACTCTGAACAATTAACATGCATCATTATTGCAACTATTTTAAGAATTCATGCTACACATAATTATTCTATTAAGGGGAAAAAAGTTCATCGATCTATTCACCATAAGTTGAGATAGACAAATACCACTTTTGAGATATTAATTACAATATACTCCATTTCTCATAATATATATGAAGATCATCCCATTCAAAATTATACCTATGTATTAGGATAGAAAGCCATGCCAATAAAATTTCAGAAGATTACCCTCTCACGCGGATCATATCATATCTTCATTTTAAGCGCATCTAATACTCAATGTCTTCTTCAACTACATTAGTTCCTGATTGTAATCTCATTGACAAAGATCAATCCAATCCTCAACCAAGTTGATACCTGCCACGTTCAAGATATCACTTGAAAAAACGAATGTCAAAATGGATCATAATCTCCACCAAAGATAATGTTATTACACCGTCCGTACATAGATAAGATGCCCTAATATCCACTTTATTCTATGTTCCAAAGTAATCCCGGAATTCAGTAGTAGAAGTTCGGATGACCTTTGAGTGAGGCCTAGGGATCACTTTGTCCACTAACATGCAAGTGTGACCAAGATTTACATTCCCCACCATATAATTATCAACTCTTAAAAACATTCCCCCATGGACTATATATAAACAAGTATTCATCAGTGTTATATAATCAAAACAATATTCAAGATGATGAAGATGACCCCAAGGCATTCTTTGTTCACTCTCCCTCAAGGGCTTCCAATATTCATGACATGTCCCCTTGGGGGAGATTGAACAAACCTTGCCTTGCATTTGCGCGCAAACAACATCGATGGCGGTGGCATCTATCACTCACTCTCCCTCAAGGGCTTCCCATGGCAAGCGCTTCGGGGGCAAGTGAATGATGCATGTCGCTTGAAGAATCAGACGTAGACGATGCCTCCAAAGAAATAATGTTCCTTCAAAATATTTCATGCAGGGAACTAATAACTCTAATTTGTGTTACAATATGTAATTCAACTTATTGAGTGACCATGCGCGCGAAGACTTGGGTGTGGGTGCGCGTGCATGTGTTTTGTGTGTCAGAGAGTGGGAAAGAACCTAACATATATATATTGTGTGTAAGAGTTTGATTGGAGAGAAAGTCATCAGCTTGGAAGGGGATGAAATCATTTGCATGTGAGGTGAAGGTCCACCACCATTGCTTCACACAGTTTCATATCTAACTTTTGGTTTGAAAAGGGGGGGCCTGTTTGAAAATCACTGACAGACCTCACTCTGTTGAATAGCATTGTTCACATGGATGAGCTGCATAGTCATGATCATGATCCATTACAAAACAAAGAAGTGAATCATGAAATCTCTTCACCCCCTCCTCAAACAGGGACTACTCAACCAAACATTATTGACTTTGTCTTGGAGTACTGGACTTTGGACTCCTACGCAGCCAGCCATTTATGACTCAATATAATACGGTCATCTTCTGTAAATGCATGTTATTAGGGTTTCAGTGCATGCATGCATGCATGGGTCTTCTCACAAATTAAAACTGGGTTTTTTAATTTTAAGCCCATGTAAACTCTATAATTTAGTAATGGATTCCTCATTTTTTTCAATTATAGTTTAAGTTTTAGATTTAAAGAATAGGTTCTTTTTTAATTCTTCGAAGGGACTAATAGGGAACATATATTTTAAATATAAGGACTTAAAATATAATATGAAGAAGTGAGAGATCGATCATTAAATCATATAGTTTACTATCACTAAATAATAAAAAAAACCCATTAAACTTTGATAATTTAAAAAAATGTTAAACATAGTCATTTTTTCGTTATTTCATAACGCAAGCCACACATTTTTATATTTTTAAAAATAAACATCATCTAACAATATATATATTTTAATGTTTGTATTTTTTTATTATATTTTTAATAATATATATAATATTGAATTTTGGACTATGTATATAAATTGAAATATGTGGAGTGTAACAGCGCCAAAGACAAGGGATGATTGAGATCACAGTGTTTGCATGGATCCGTACGGTTCTGCCGACATATTTGACGGGGGAACGAACGGACGGCGCGCGAGGGAGGAGAAGATACCGTACTTGGAAGCTTTTCGGCAGAAGATTTTAAAAAGTATATATTATGCCCATATCTTATAATGTTCAAATATGAAAGAATATATAGGGGGATTCCACTACTTTCACCTTTTGAGAGTGGGATATTGATCTTATTTGAATTTCTAATAATTGAATGTGTGACTCTTCCCAACATGCTTCTGGTTCAACAATGATCACAGCTTCAAAGTTGTTGAGCTTATTTATTTGTTTGTTTACAAGGGTTTGTTTGTGCATATAAACATGAAAGTGGAAGAAAAATGTGGGAAATATAATATTTCTTTGGAATACCACTCAAAAACATGTTTTGTCAAATAAATAATAATAATTTTATTATTTTATCTATTTTTATCATTACCAAAAGAATATAATTAAAGGTAAAAATTTTCTCCTCCTCATAAAAAAAGTGATGAAAAATGATTCACACATCCACTTTCCATATTCTTTTATTTTTAATCTAATTTTAAGCACAGACATACCCTAATAATGGAACTATTTGCCTGTCATCAAGCATTGTTTGGAATATTAATTAATGATGACACATTACTAATGTTTAAATTAGAGGACCGGCAATCGGATCCTTTGAGTCTGGAATGTATTAACAGGAAATTCTTTGTGGCTTGATTGATAGGCATGTTAACAGGTAGCAGGTCAATTCGACCCCGATCTGAACCCAACCCGATAAAATGTGTAAATACCCGACCTGAATGACCTAACAATCAAAATGAGTCTAGTCTGAGTCCACCCCGACCTGATCCAATGGAGCCAATTGACTCAACTCAACCCAACACTCATGATCCAACCCAACATTTATAACTAAATATTAAATAACTACTTAAAATTTTAAGTATTTGAAATATCTTTACAACTTTTTAACTTCACGTAAAGGCATAATAATTCAAATAGTATTCTAAATATTCCCTCATAAAATATTAAAAATTAAAAATAGTGAAAAACTAGTTATAATACCTGACCTAATCCAAGACTCGATATGAACCCGATCCAGAGGACCCGACAATTTATCAAACGGGTCCACCCCAACTCGACCCACATGACCTGTTGACAGGCCTACTGATTGGTGTTATGTCAGGTAGGTAGGCATCACTATTAATTGATGCATGCAACCCAAGTGAATCCTCTACACCTAGAGTGAACTTTAAATTGTTTCCTTTTTAAGGAAATTCTTTTCTTATTTTGTTGGGAGTTGAAACCCTTGTCAAAAAGTAGTAGTTGTGTTAATCTCATATCAAGTACAACTAATAATAAACATGGTTGATTTTCAACCTATGCAAGCTAGACGCGCATTCCTATGGCCCCCACACAGGAAGTGCTTCACCCTGACCCGACCTGTTAACAAGCCTACTAATTAGTGTTACGTCACATAGTTGGGCATCACTATTAAGTGATGCTTGTAACCCAAGTGAATCCTCTACACGTGGAGTGAGCTTGAAATTGTTCATTTTCAAAGAAAATTATTTTCTTTTCTTGTTGTGAGTTGAAACCCTACTTGTCAAATAGCAGTAGTTGTGTTAATTTGATATCAAGTACAACCAATAGTAAACATGGTTGATTTTGGACCTATGCAAGCTAGACGCCTTCCAATGGCCCCCACACAGGAAGTGCTCCAAATTCTTTTTTTTATTTTATTAAAAAATATTTTTTAAAGGATGATTAATTTTGTTTTTTTTTTTAATATATCAAGGTCAGTCCTGATCATAAATTAATTCAATTCATAGATCCAATGATAAATACACATACAATGCAAATCGCCAGGTGCCTAAAGACAAATTTTACATTATGCGCACACAAAATTTATATTACAGAAAAAAATAGGGCGTTGTTACACTAATTGTTTTTACAATTCAAAATGCAGTTCTGCATACCTTATTACAAATTTAATGAAGTATATATCTTGTTTAATTTTTTCTTATACTTACTAAAAATTGGCTTATCAACTTGAAATGAATGAATATTAACTATTTAAAAATAAAATAAAAACATGTGTGGTACATCACAACTTTAGTTGATAAAACTAACTGAGTCTAACATTTTTCAAAAAAATATGCACACACTGCGTTGGATCAGTGGTTGGAAAAATATGCACACACTGCGTTGGATCAGTGGTTGGAATTGGTGGCTGTTAACCGTTCCATGATTATTTAGAATAAAATACAAGGAAGATGATCTAAACGGAGGTGTTTCATTAGATATTATCCTATTAGCCCCTCTTTAATTAGGTAGCTATATATATTTAAACTATTCGGGAATAGATCAATCAATATTCTAGCATACAGACAACCATTCTTTTTCAGTTTGATTGTATTCTCGTTAAAAATGTAAGAATGAAGATTTTATTGTTTGGTTAACTATAAATAAGTTATAAATAAAATATTGATAAATACTTATAAAATACAAAAAATTGATTTAAAACATGGGTTCTTCATATACCAATAGAATAAATTGAATAATAAATACAATAATACGGAAGACCTGTAATATCACTGCCATATATATTATTCAAGTTAACTCCTGGAATTAAATTATCCCAAGTTGTTCAACTCAAAAGAATATGTAAGTGAATATGTGGGTTCACTGTTAAATGAACTGTCATCACCTCATATAAATCAATTGTTAAATCAACTGTTATTATTTTTCACAACAAGAATAATTTAAAACACAACTAAACAAAAAAACCATTTTATCATTATTCATACTAGAATAGTCATAAAAAGAATAATTTAATTATCTATCCATTGGTTTACATACTAAATATTGACCATAACATAATTATAATTGTTATTTTATTCTAATTAAATAGCAAGTCAGAGAGTCATGCAGGTGGGGTCCCACGAGGGGTGGGGGACCAGGACTACTGACTGAGTCATGGTCCCCGTCCCAACGAGACCGCACCTTCCGAGATGGACTCCACACATTATACTATGCCCCGCACGTGAAAATCCATAACGCATGGACGTATTCTGTTCCATCATTTACATAATATATGTATACATATCTTCTCATCTTTTTATATCATCTACAATATATCTCTATTAATAATCCCACTTTGTGACTTTATGGTCTCGGCCAATCAGATATGTGAACCATATATCATTAAAATCTTGATAAATAAAACATACCCGGATGGAATTTAGCTTTTGCCATATTTGTTGATTGAGACTCCCATCTCATGTGCTGAGGAATTTTTTTTTTTTTTTTTGGATTGTCGCCGACATAAAGGTATACTATTATCTGATCCAAATTAAGCTTTTCTTCTAAATAATTAGTGGGTATGGTTACAATGAGTGATAAGTCTCCAAACGTCATCCCATATGATTATGAACCTAACTGCATGCGGAATTCATGGAGAGAAGTACTGGTCAGATTTTGACCAATGGATTTATAGATAATGTGAGCTTAATCAAGTGACACCACATTCAAAGTATCCGTATTAGTTTATATGATGCCATCCATAGATTAATAGTTAATCAACTTGTCTTGATATCAGAAAGTCTCATCTTCAAAAGTCACTGATTGATTAACCAAATGGTCAGACTTTTGGATAATTATGTGTGTCTTGTATATAATTTATTAATGGGAACTTTTTGTTTCTATAACTCAAGTCGTTGTCCAAGTCAAAAGTGTATGACTTGTGTAAATATCCAATTTTTTGAGGGTGATAACATGAGTAGAAGATGTGGAGATAAACAAGGGTGAGAAAGAAAAACTAAGACATGAACTTCATGTCTATATAAATAGCATCATATGGAGCTAGCTTGAGAGACCAAGTTCAAGTTTTTTTTTTCTCTTCTGCATTTGGTGGTTAATTTGTGATGGCATTGGAACTGTATTTCGTTTTCATGAACTTCGATCCTGAATACGAGCGTTTGAAGGCAGACCGGTTTGGTTCTTCTGCTTTTATGTTCTCTGTTTAGTTTTTATTTATTTTATAGTAGTAGTTTATATTCATCATCACTTCAAATGATCCTCTTCAACAGAACCAAACAAGGACCACATCGGCTCGATACGTACCTAAGCAACAAACACGATGAGCTTCTCGCGAGGCTGTTCGATCCTGGGACGTACACGAAGAAGTCCTCTTTGGTCATCGTCGATGGTTTCGCCGTGGAAATAACCGATCGCCAGGTGAGTTCAGATCCTCTGTGTGACCATCACAGAGTTTATGTCACATATATATATTCAACAAAAAAAAAAAAAACTCAATGAAATGCGCACTTTAAATTTCTTTGTGTTATTTAGGTGGCATTCTTTGATTGGTTAACATAGTGTTTCTCTAACAAAATAGAGGATATATATAATGCAACTTGATGTTAGTGCTTCTTTCTCTGAACATGTTTCATTTAATACATTTTTGTTTGTTATAAGCAGGCAAATGTGCTCAGATCTGCAGAGGAGGTGAGGCTGGTAGAGAAGAACCAGGAGCTCGTTTGAGAATCTCTGTATGAGTGAAGGAAATATTTATATTTATTATATATATATATATATTTAAAGAGAGAGAGAGAAGAAAAAAAGCACGCTTTTGTACTCCTTAAATAGCGAGTTATATATTGCGTTGTCATGGCTGGTTTGACTTTGCTATATATTATGGTTTATAAACACCTAAGATGGTGCTTTTTAATCTATGGTGGTTGCAATGGCAGGTGAAGTGATGGGCATATACTATATTTTAAATGGTGGAATATTTTGAATCTCTCTCATGGTCACACGTGTCCGATGTCTTCAAAGATCCCATGTTGTGATACCTTCACACATCTCCCTCTCTCACAGTCTTTTCATTATTTTATGATGGAATCTTCTGTTTGAGACTTTGAGGTGGATATGTTTGAGATAATCTGCGATAGGTCATAGGAGTCACAGTGAAATTTTTGTGTGGTTCAATGGATGATTATTAAGTAGATGTTATAATAGATTTTAAACCGTGTGTGACACTTTTAGTGAGCCACATAAAGAATCGGTTTTCATTTGAATTGTGTGTATAAGAATAAAAAACAACTATGTATGCCCGTCATCTAAATATGTATACCAAACACAGAGAACCTCTATATGAATTGATAAGAGAATACCAGTGAAAATCCGTAATGACATTAGAGATTTGTGTAAAAAAACTTATATGTTGATATTAAACAATATGTATATAATATCTACATGCACAATTTTATTGATTCACACATAGATTCTTTATGTTCTCACTGCCAAAGATGCCATCTCAATCTATAGTGAAATGTTAAAAAAATTATAACACATGCACACAATCTCATACATTCCTGTCTGTGAGAATGAAAACCAATGAAACTACACCGGATGGAAGAAGAAAAAGTAGGAGGCCAGGGCACTATCCATTAAAGCTGGTTATATATTGTTGCATTCATGCCTTCTCTTTGGAGGTGCCACTTGTAGAGCAGTAACTGAAAGTGGGTGCTCTTTTTGATTGATTGTGCTCTCAAGTATGTGTGAATGGAAAGTCTTCGTACATTCACAAAAGCTGGCGGTGAGTGAGTCCTTTGTTTTGATTCCATGAAGTGATGGTCCTTTGTTTTGATTCCATGAAGTGATGGTCGTACAGTAGTAGTTTCTCTCAGCATGAAATAGTAGTGGTTATATCACTGGTTGTAGGTGGTCCATCTTTGGTTTTATTTTCCAGGGTGGACTCTTTTGGACTGTTGTAGATGATGGCAAACAAAATATGGTGTAGCTTTTAATTATCCAAAATCAATTCTATATGGTTAAAATCTTAATTTCCAGGTGGGCCTTGAAAGCTCTATTTGTGAACCTAAGCTCTACTCAAGGTTCAATGTTAATTTCAATGCATACCTACACAAACTTCTGTTTGTCGAACCGTACATTTATTTATCACATTAAAAGAATGAATATTTTTTTTTATTTTTTTAGATGGTTTATTACATTCTTTATAAGTAAGATTAACAACTATATTTTTTTTTTTTCTATTTCTATAATATTGATGAATGTATCATAAACATGGACGGGTTAAATTTGGGTCGGCTCCAATATATGAACTTAACCCAAACTCAATTTTAAATCCGGTGACCTTTATACCAACTTGATCTACAATAGGAATTTACAACTAAAAAACAACCTGAGTTATCCAAATTTCTAGTCGAGGTTCGAGCTTAGCATACTCATTTAAACATATTCTATTTATTAATTTACAGCTTAAACAAGTTCAAACGTACATAATATGAAGATTGAAATGCCAAACATCAAAATTTAAATAATTTTAAACAAGTTTCCAATTAATCATCCGATTTAATGGAAGGAGAGAATTTGACATGGAAAGTGACAAAAATGGAGGGTCTGGCCATTTGGTTGTACATCCTCTGTTCTTCGTGGCAGGTACTCTGAGTCGGTACCAACAATCGCACATGTGGGATTCTCCAATACAAGACCGGGTCCGGTACTATACATGAGAATACCTGTTTTCACGTACACCTCACCAATTTAAGTGCCTCTATGGCTCTGTTGCTTAGTTCGGATCTAGTCAGATATTGTATCATGAGTATCATCAGTATCAAACTGCACTATTAATTAATCAAACTACACAGTCTACGAATCAAACTACACAGAGAGTAATATTGTACACAATTAACTGTGTAGTTTGATTTGTAGGCTGTGTAGTTTAATTAGTTAGCAGTGCAGTTCGTGGTATGCAGACCTTATTGGATTCGGATTCTTGTTTGCACGTTCCTCACACTGTCATTTATAAAATACTATTTATTTTTATCAATCACCTCCTCCTCCTCATCGATCCCCCATTCATCTTTGATTCTTCCTCCTCCATTCATCTTCTCTTTAAATGATGAAGTGTGCATCTATGTCATGAAGTATATTAATCTTTTATAGAAAATGAAGTACATACTTATTTAAAATAAATGTATATATTTAACTTATGTTTTCTATGATAGTGTATATCCAGATAATTGAATATGTATTGCATTATTCAATTTTATATATCTGCATTAGACGTGGTGAATGCAAAAACGGCTCCAAAATAGACTGAGTTTAATAGCGCCCTTTTAAAATTTTGAGATATGAAGTCATGGGTTTTTTTCTAAAAAAATTTGTGAAATCTTTGTTTTTAAGGGAATATTAGTAGATGATGTTGAGTGGTTGAAAAATCCCTTATTTGATTTTTTCAGCAATTTTTTTATTTTGATTTTTAATGATTGCTATGTTGAGTCTCTCAGATTTTTTGAAAGATAAACTTTATAATTTCTTTTCAAAATATAAATTTAAAGGATATCTTGTTTGTTTTTATGATCAATTATTTTCTTCATATTTACTTTTTCAATTTTGAAGCTTCATTTTTTAATTTTTTTTACGATTGAAATAATTAGATTTTTTAGAACATTATAAATACATAAAAAAAAAACTTTTGATATGAGTCATAACTCCCCCCCCCCCCCCCCCCCCCAATGTTAGTGTGTGATCCCATACCCCGGAAGCAAGGCCTCCTACCAAACGGGTTTTCCCCTTTTTGCGTTTAAACCCATCCTCCGACATTTTACACGTAAATCTCCTCTTCCACCGATGTAGTGGCCCTCGACTCTTTGCCAAATATGGCCTCAATAATTATCCAACTATTTTAATTTTATATTTATTATCATATATATAATCATTATTTATCTTATGGTGTGTATGTGCATGATGGAAAGTGAAGGAAAGTGAGGGAAAATAAATTTTTTTCTTTTGACTATTCAAAAAGCTAGCATTTGTGTCAAACAAGGAAAAGAAAAAAAATTTCATCACTTTCCCTCTCCTATTTTGTCTTATTAGAAAAAGTGGAAAAAAAATTTCCTTTCCCCATAGGTGAGAAATTGAGAGAAAATGATGAAAATTTTTATTATCACATGTACAAACTTTATCACACGTACAAACACCTTGAAAGTTGGTCAAAGGAAAAAAACTTTTACTTTCCACCACTTTCTCTTTGACCCAAATTCCCTCACTTTCTTTCATTTTCCCTTCAAATTTGTGCACAAACACACCCTTAGTCTAAGTCTCTTAGCCCTCTGCCCTCCTACTCTAATTCTTGGCTCCGCCCCTGAATATGGAAGGGAATGCAAATGAATATGAGTTTTGTGAGATTCTTTGGCATAGAAGATGGAGTGTGTGAAAATTATGGGTGTGCAAAGAAAAGATATTTAAATAGATATTCAGTTTTCATATATATTTAAGAGGATGTGCAAATAGAGACACCCATCCCTTTTGTTTCTTTGCACACCTAACATATATGAATCTTTTAAAACATCCATTTATGTTGAGTGTGCAAGGGTAGGAGCATGAAAGAAGGAAAAGGAGAAGGGGTTGGGGTGGGAGTGTGTGTGGAGGAGGGGCTGGGCAGAGGGAGAGAGACGGGAGCGCAAGGAAGATAGAGGGAGATAAAGAAAGAGGGAAAAAGAAAGAGAGGAGGAAGAGGAGGGGTCGGGGCAGGGGATTGGATGCCCGACAAGCACTTGACCCTGTTGCTCGTGCTCCTCCGCCAGCCCCGACAGACACTCCGCCACTGCTTTCATCTCCTGTGCCTCCCTATTTGGATTGAATGTACTTAAATATGGGGTGCCTACATAAAAAAATAAAAAAAATATGTGCATGAGATACTGTATAGCCTCCGTTTGGATACAGAATATGATTTATTCTTGGGTATATAATTATTTTGGCATAAGTTAGCACAAATAAAGATAAAATGATTTTGTGTTTGATTGTGTTTTGAATTATTCTTGTTGTCATACGTAATAATAAATTTTTTGTTATTTGAGTAAAATACGAATAAAGTGTAGATAAAGATTTTTAATAGGTGTAAAAATAATGATAGGTGATTTGATATGTGATTTATTAGAGGTAATGATAGTTGATATGATAGTGGACCCACATATTATTTGAGTGAAATAACCTGAAATACCCCCCGTTTGGATATAAAATTAAGTTATTTTGATGTTCATGACTATTCTAGTATAAATATGGATAAAGTGATTTTGTGTGTGGTTGCGTTTTGAATTAATTACGTTGGAAAACTTTAATAATAAAGTTTTTGTTGTTTGAGTAAAATGTGAATAAAGTGTGGATAAAGATTTATAAAAGATGAAAAAATAATGATGGTTAATTTGATATGTAATTTATAAGAGGTGATGACAGTTGATTTGACAGTGGATCCACATAATTTTTGGGTAGAATAACCTAGAATAACTTCAATTCCAGGGGTTGATTGGAATCCATATACCATTTTATACCGGTTTATTCTGGCATACCTATACCATGTTATACCCACTCGTCCAAACACATTTTTTTGCTTTATCCCTACTTATTCACATGTATTCCTATTTTATTCCCTATCCAAACAGGGGTTGGTTAGAATTCATATATCATTTTATAACAGTTTATTCCGATATAGTTTATATCTGCGTATTCCCTACATTCAAATAACAAAGAACACTTATTGTGTTTTATTCTCATTTGTTCCTGGACTATTTAATATCCAAACTGACTATTTAATATCCAAACTGGGGAGGTTTCTAGTCAAATCACATAACCCGAACCCGGCTCATATTTCAATCGGGCAGGATGACATACGCTTCGTGTACAACCCAGCCCAAACTGCAACCCACACCCAAAAAAAAAAAACCCTTTTTGAACCCTTTCGATTCGATTCAGCGAAGACGATCGATCGTCTTCACCAATGGCGTCGGCGTCGGGGAATCCTCAGTTCCGGTACACCCAAACGCCATCGAAGGTCCTCCACCTGAGGAACCTCCCGTGGGAGTGCACGGAGGAGGAGCTCGTCGAGATCGGGAAGCCCTTCGGCCGGATCGTCAACACCAAGTGCAGCGTCGGCGCCAACCGAAACCAGGCCTTCGTCGAATTCGTAACTCTCTCTCTCTCTCTCTCTCTCTCGCGTGCGCCACCCGTTTGTGTGATTGCCTCACAAGAAACCCCTTCGCAGGAAGACGTGAATCAGGCGATCGCGATGATATCGTACTACGCGTCGTCGGCGGACCCGGCGCAGATACGGGGGAAGACGGTGTACCTACAGTACTCCAACCGGCACGAGATCGTCAACAACAAGCCCGCCGGGGACGTGCCCAGCAACGTTTTGTTGGTGACGGTCGAGGGTGTCGATGCGGGCGATGTCAGCATCGATGTTCTGCACCTGGTAAGAATAAAAAGATGAGATCTTTATGCGTTTTTGTTGTGGGGAATGGAGTGGGTGGTTGTGCTTATGTTGTGATTAGTTCGGTTTCATCTACAGGAGGGGTGCACATGTGTAGCCTGTTATATAGTATAAAGCCTGGAATATCATCTTCGATGATCAGATTACATCTCGCATTGTGGGGGGAACCGCATATGTGTTTGTCTTCTTTCTCCCTTTGCTTTCCTCTTCCACCCTCTTCACCCTTTTGTCTCCTCCTCCTCCTCTCATTGAAATTTGAAGTCTTTTGGGTTGGTTTTATTCTTCTTTACTTTCTTCTTTGCACTCTCTCCTTAGCCCTTAGCTTCTATAGAACTTGCTTAAGTTTCTTTGCTAGTGATAGTAAATGTATTTTAATATCTGATTTTGAATTTTTAGCTCTTACTATTGTGTAGAGTACATATATTTGTTGTGAAAGTATAAGACTTTGCAGATTCTTACGTCATTTTTTAATTGAATGAGAATTGGTTTACTTAAGCATCGGTGTAGCATATTATTGAATGTAGTGAAAGTTGGTCAACATTGTTATAACTATGATTCTCATTTATTATCACTATTGCAGATGTAATTCTTGATGAAATGGGAAGAGTTAATCATTTGTATGTGATTCTCCGAGTTTGAATGATAACCCCCATGCCCCATGCATTTGTTGATTTTGATTATCTCTATAAACATCTCAGTTCGTTGAAAATTCAGATGAGAGTTAAGAGGTTTCCTCTGGTCACTTTTCCATAGTTGCATGAACTCTAGTATAAGATGGGACAGCTTGTCTTTATAGATGTTTTTGGATAAAATAAAATACAATTGTTGTGATGCAGGTGTTTTCTGCTTTTGGGTTTGTACATAAGATCACTACATTTGAGAAGACAGCTGGCTACCAGGTTATATAGGTTTTATTTAACTAGAAACTCTGTTGAAGAATTAACTTTGCTTCATGTGTCAATTCCTGATGTCATGTCACATCTTCTACTCAGGCATTGATTCAATTTTCTGATGTAGAAACCGCCTCTACTGCAAAACACGCTCTTGACGGGAGGAGCATTCCAAGGTGAGTATTTTATTTTCTGTTTCACTGGAAAGTATCCAAACTAAAATTTATATACCTGTGTTTGCTGCACCTGATATTGCAGATATCTGCTTCAGGAGCATGTTGGCCCGTGTACCCTGAAAATTAATTTTTCTGCACATACAGAGCTGAATGTGAAATTTCAGAGCCACCGGAGTAGGTAAGATGTTGATATTTTTTATGATATTGCATATGAAATGTGTAATGACATTTTTATTGCAAAATTTCTTTAGTTAATATCTATTATTTGCTGTCATGGACTTTTACCCAGTGTAGTACAATTGTATTCATCAAAATTTCAATTAAGCAGTGAGACATTATATGCTCTTAAATTTCTTTTTTAATAGATCCTTTATATTCCTTTGGAGTATTTTTATTCCCTCTTGGATATCACAATGTTAATATTCTGTGCTATACACACACTCATACCAGCCACAGATATTTATCTCTGGAAAGTGGCTATGTAGCTTGCCTGAATTGCTGGAATGAGAGAAAAGATGATCGTGGCGATAATATTGTTATGTATGACTTGTAGGGTTAAATGATAGTTAGTTGTGTGCTTTGGTTGGCAGTTTGTGGCTCCAGGAGTCTTCCCAGAGTAAGAAATACCTCTTCGATCTTCATCTTTACACCATGACTGTTCATCCCCCACCCTCTTCAGTTTAACTTGTTCATTGGTTAGGTGGGATGGTTAGTAAATATTGTAATTGAATATTCTTGGATCAAGAATATGGTTCCACTATTATTGCAGATTCTTAAGAATACAAACCGAAGAACCCACTGTTTCTTGGACAAAGTCAAGTGTTTTTGCGTAAACCGTGCTATTGTCAATTGAAAGAGCATATTCTTTAATATTAGCATAATGGGTCCCTTTGTGTACCAGTGGTGTATCAGGCGAGGTTCTCATTTTATCATGTGCATTGTGCAATCATCAACAATTTTGATATCTGCTACATAATGGATGGATTGCGTGGATCATTCATTAGTTCTAAGCCAAACTGATATTTTTTGTATCTCAGAAATAGATTCCCCATTATAGGGCATAGAGCCATGATATTTCCATAATTTTGTAGCTTACCAAAGCTTTGTTGTGCTTGCACATTGGATCTTCATAACAATAATTCTTTGTGTTCTCCTCCATGGTCTTTTATTTTATCAATCTTTGGGTTGTAAATTAATCTTGATCCATAATTGTTCTTTTCTTTGGCCTTATCTTCCAGAGACTACACTAATCCATACCTTCCTGTGGCTCCATCAGCCATTGAAGGCAATTACCAGGTGAATGACTGATCCTGATTTTCGCTTAGTTGGTAAACTTTTTGGAAAGTTGATGGCAACCTCAAAAGTTGTGCTAATATTAATGTCTTTTTGCAGGTTGGTTTAGGTTCTGATGTGAAAAAACAAGAACCAGAGAGCAATGTTCTTCTTGCCACAATTGAGAATATGCAGTATGCTGTTACTGTGGATCATTTACACATGGTATTTCCTGTATCTTCTGTAGTGCTGTTCAGTTACTAGTGCTTTGGTCCAACCTTAAAATATCATATATGTTGTTGTTTGGATCTAGGTCTTTTCTGCTTTTGGTCAGGTTCAGAAAATTGCCATGTTTGAAAAGAATGGTGGTCTCCAGGCTCTAATTCAGTTTGCGGGTATGGTTCAAACATACTAAGATGCATATCTGTATGTAGTAGTATTGCTCATGATTCATGCAACCCTATTTTAATTTTGTTTTGTACTTCACTCGTTGGGTCTCTTCCATATATTATATAGACGGAGGAACACCTCTTGGTTTTATGAAATTCCGATGTATTGGAAGTTCATATTATCGTACTGTTCAAATATGCAATCTATGCAGGTGCATATATGGTTCGGTAAAGACCAAACCACATAAGGCCAAGTAGCTCAATATGTGGTCCGTATACGCATATGCGGCTGTGGTCCGTATACGCATATGCGGCTGTCCATGATTTTTTGTTTTCTAGGGATCACAAGATTTTTATAGAAAATTTTGGGGTGCCTTTATTTTATTGAAGGGTAGATTTTATGCTTTCTCTTGGATGTTAGGGTTGCTTTGGAAGTTTTATAGCTTGAGAAGTTTTGGCTCTTCTTCATTATTATTTTTTTCTTATTTTCTATTTTTCTAAACATTAGGATAGGTTTATTTCTCTATCAATTATCAACTATACATTTGGTAAACTCATTTAACTAATTTGAGTACTTTGTTATTCTCATTTAATGGTGTAATTCATCAATAAACCTCTACATCAGTTTTATGGATTTTTTTTATAGGTTTGTATCTTTGGTTAGCTTTGTGGATTTGCACTTAAGAAGCTAATGTAGATGTACTTTTATTGTTCAAATATTTTCTTTATTTTGTGATCCCTTGCATTTCTTATGAATTATTAATCACATCTGCATATTTATCTTGTTATCTATTGTTTGAAAATAATAATCATATTTTTTTTATACTTCCGCATGCCACATATACTGTGTGGTACCCCAGCCGCATGCAAACTGCATATCGCATTTCTAAATATTGTATTATCGTCTTTGATATCTAAGTCTACTGACCATTGTATATATATCATTAAATGGCTGCATTAAATTGCAGCTCTGTGGCAGAATGAAATATCAACATTAAGTTTGTACATTGATTTTACTGAAATGCAAATTGCAAACCTTTTAAACCCTCAATGCTTGTATTGCAGATGTTGCGACAGCCATGGTTGCCAAAGAATCCCTGGAAGGACACTGTATCTACGAGGGTGGATTTTGCAAGCTTCATCTCACATATTCACGCCATACCGACCTCAGTGTAAAGGTTAATTCTATTCTAGCAAGGAAAATAAAAATAAAGTTGTGCCTAATGGCTTGGATCGGATGTCTATCTTGCTGACATCACAAATAATATTTTTGCTCGATTGAATGGTTTTGTTGGAGGTGGAGGCCTTGAGATCATAGTCACAAAGTACACCAAATTTTTTTAAATGTTTGAAAAAGTATTTCGATTGAATACTTTAACATACTCATGTCCATCGAATTTTCATTTAGTACATTTAGGGTCCGGTTATATATTTAGTTTGGATGATTATCACATTCTTCATAACTTGATAAATTGATTCAAATTGTTTCTGCTACATTCACTCCCTACATTAATTTTTTGCATGCATTTATAATATTAATGATAGAATACATCTATCTATCCTGTATGATTTACGAATGTACGGATTCTGTATCGAATGGAACACTTGCCAAAGATCAAACTTACACGAACATTGTGACTATACTTGAGATGTGTTCATCCAGAATAGGCATGCATACTTGATACTGAATTAAAGCATTCTGCATTCATTGCAGGTAAATAATGACCGAGGAAGAGATTATACGAGTCCAAGCGGTGTCACATCGAGCAACCAACCTTCATTACTTGGCCAACAACCCGTTGCGACCACACCCCAATACAACTGTATGATGGGACCTCAACCTCATGTGGCGGGTTGGAATGCAGGGGTTGGTCCGATGCCTCATCAGCCCCAGACGCAGTTTCCAAGCCATAACATGTATCCAGCGTCCATGCGTCCTGAGATGAACCCTATGACGCAGTTCCCTCCTGGACAAGGAACCCAACCACCCATGCATTCTTCGGTGCCACCGCCACCTTATGGAGGTTACAGGCCCGCATATTAGGCAAGTGCCTTTTCAATCTTGTGATACTTGTTTTTTTGTTAGCCTTTGAATTGTGTTCACTTTAGGATGGTGGTTTCATTCTTTTGGAAGTTTTCAAATATAACGTGTGGAACTATATGTAACTGGTATAATTATGCCAAAGAAGAATTCCATTGTCTTATTTTCATTTGCGACATTTTGATTTATTCGACGAAGAGAATGAAAGTGTAGCCTTGGTAATCACAAATCTTTTTAGATTTCCCTTCACATATAGTCTGGAGCCAACCATTGATGATTCAAAAGATTCTAAGGTCCTGTTTAGAATCGATTGTTAAACTGATTCTGTTTTTATGAAATACAGTTCAGATTATTTTGGTTTTTTTTTTTGTGTTAAAATCAAGTAAAAAAGATTAGACATCCCACATAATTGAATAATTAAAATTAGAATATGGTTTTGCATACACCCATCTCTACACCCATCTCTATTTTTTTTAAAACTCCATGAACCACCCAAGATATAGAAATTCACAGTATACATGACTGTACATGGCTTCTTCTTCTGTTGTTCATCTTTACTTCCTGAAGACAGAAACACCTAGAGTTCTCCTTTATTTGTCATCCCACATTGTCAACAACATCCTCCAACCACGCCACGATCTGCTCCGCTGTAGGCCTCGCCTCTGGTGCCCGGTTTGTGCACGCCAACGCGATGTCCAGCACCTCCACCGCCTGCTTCTTCGCCCTCCCCTCCACAAAGTACTCAAAGAAGTAGATCCTCCCCTCCTTGATCGGCTCCTTACTTTCCAATATCGGGCTTATCTCAAACGGTGCACGTGACCCGCCCAGCACTTCGAGCACCATCAAGCCAAAGCAGTACACATCCGTCTTCTGTGTTGGGCGGGCGCTGGAATCTGCCAGTGGCAGAGGCGGCTGTGGCCTCAGTGGCCACACACGACCACCAAGGAAGTCGGAGATGGGCTCGCCCAGCTGGATGAAGCCGTAGTCGGAGAGGATGGCAGAGAAGTCGGTGCTGATGAAGATGTTCGAGGCCTTGATGTTGCCATGGACGTTGAGGAGCATGTGCTTGTCGTGCGCCGGGTTCTGCGAGTGGATGAAGGCGATCGCCCTCGCGATGTGCAAGATGATCCTGGCTCGCTTGTGCCAGTCGAGCGGCGTGTGCCCCTGTTCCCGCGCCCCTGATGGATCGAAAAAAGGGCTATCAAAGTCTGAAGGTGCATTTGGAAATGATTGAGAAAAATAGATTTTCACTAAAAGCAATTTTTTAGAATACCTTCCAAAATGCTATAAGACTCTGGAAAAGTTTTTCTTGTAACTAAAAGTCATTTCCACATTCGTTAAAAGCCAGGATAATTGGAAGCATTTAAAAATGAGTTTGAATTAAGACACCGTTTATATGTTTTTTGAAAAGTCAATCCATTTTTCAAAAACATTGTTTTTTGTGGATCTTGAAACACTAAAAAATTAATAAATATTGTTTGGATTCATATTTGACTTGATTTTAGAACACACTCTCGCTAATGATTGAAAACAAGTTTAGAATTAAATATGATTATTGCAAAAACAAGTTTAGAATTAAATATAATTATTGTAAAAATAGAAACTTTAAAACTATCAAAACTGACCGGTGAGGAGGTCAGAGAGGCTCCCCATGGGATAATAATCGAAGAGCACGAGCTTGGTGCGCTTGGAGTAAAGGTATGCCCTCAGCGGCACGAGGCGGTCGCACCGCCGCCCCACCTCCGCGAGCCTCTCGACCCTCCGCCCGAACTCGACGCGCTTCACGCTCGCCCTCCTGAACCTCTTCGCCACGTACGTCGACGCGTCGCCCAGCACCGCCTTCTCCGATATCCCCAGTCCGCTCATGCCGAGCACCTGCACCGATGACCGGAGCACCTCGCGCAGCCCGAGCGGGGACTTCCCTCCGCCGCAGAAGCTGAGAGGGAGGTCCACGAAGAGGCCGCACCACCGGCTGTCCTCCGTTGACTCGATGTCGTCGTCGTCGTGGACCGTCCGATCGCGCCAGGTGAAGGCGGCGGCGGTGGGTGGGGGCTTCTTGGTTCCTCTCTTGCTCTGGTCATAGATCCTGGACTGCATTGGCTCTCCTTTGTTTTTTGTGTTTGAATTATGTTTCTGCATGGATTGATGGGTGGTGGGTTTATCGTTGATTGGGTGTTCTTGCAAATCACCCCTGACATTTATGATCAATTGATATTTATTTGCGGTTAAGTCCGTTGACTAATAATGTTAACCTCTGTAGGTAACTGGTGTTTTTTGTGGATTTAAAAAAATTGAACGATTGTCATATATCATACATGGACAAGTAATCATGCACGTAAGAACTAAGATAAAATTTGATTCCAATATGAAAAGTGAAATACAAATCTGAAAGGGATGTGAAAGGAATAAAGAAAGAATAAACAAAAGAAGATGATTGGAGAGGGGCCATATGCAAATGTTTAAAATGGAACTTCTTAATATTTAATAATAATTTTTTTGGTGAATGTCTTATAAAAATGTTTGTATAAATTTTTAAATTACTCTTGGGAAATTTATTTAAATAGATCCTCATAAAAAAGTTAAAATGTTTGAATCGGTTTTACTTTTAGTTTTATTTACCACTCCAATTGATAAATAAGTTAAAATAAGATTAGTTGTATAAGCACTCTTTCTCCATTTTCTCTTCCAATTTTATAAAAGTAAAATTTTCATTAAGCAATAAATTTCATAAAAATAATTACAAATCTGTTGTTACCACGAGGTAGGGGTATTTTAAATATTTAATATTTCAGTTATTAGTGACATCCTCAAAATCCCGCATTGAATCTGATAACCAGATTCAATTGGGATCAACTATAAAAATCCATCTAAGGATTGTGTTGCAATAGTTTTCATGGTAAAGTTTCGTATAAAATTAATCATAAAATGTTGGGGTGTATTTCATAAAATCCCTTGGTAACATATGCTCGACATTTTGCTGTTTGGTTGCTTTGGATAACGATATGGGAGGAGGCATCAGATGCTAAATTTACTTTGGTGGATTCAGACTTTCTGGAATCCTGAAAATACCTTGGATTACAGTGGATTCATATATTTGTATTTTTTGCATGGTCTGTTTTGGAGTTTGATTGAAAAGGAATATATTATATGATAAAAGAGGCAGTGTTTTAGATTCTTCTTCTTCTTCTCGTCGTGGTTATCGAAGTGATGGGTTATTCTGTTTTTAGGTCATTTATTTATGTTTCCTATATGTTATAAGAAGACGACTTTTGCTTCACTTCAAATTTTTATTATATTCTTGTTGTGAAACACTTGTTGTGAAATATATATATTTGTTTAATTTATTATTATTTTTATAGATAATATTATTTAATTCATTGTATATAAATTTTATATTTGTAAAGAATCTACTTCATCCGATGATATATATAATTTAAAAAATAAATAAAAACATTGATGGATTCTATTTGAAGAACGGTTTGAGTGTAATATTATTCCAATTGATTTAGTCTTAAATTTCAACAAAATGGGTCAACTACTTGTTGCCGTCCCTTGTGGACTAGGAATATGAGCCCCTGGTGGGCTTTGGTTCTGGGCCTTGGGCCCCTATGTGATAGAATCCGTAGGTCTTTCTACAAAATAAAAAAAGGAAAATGATATATCCAGCTATCTACCTGTGTAGCTCCATTTGTAGTTTACATCATTTAATTTTTAAAATCACTCTCACATTGAAATATATATTGTTATATAAAACGAAATTTATACTGAGATACAACAATGTATTTTTTTCTTTTTAAAAAATAATTTTTTTACTCCATACATTATAATAGAACCTCATACACTATGATAGTGTATTATACACTACACTATGATAGTGCACGGAGCTACAAAATGAGCTCCAAATCGGACCAAGTATACCACTTAATCAAAAAAATCAACAAAACGGTGATGTGATAGTGTGATCAAATTATTTGAGAGAACCTGATTTCAAGTCTTTATTCTTGCTAAAATGATAGAATGTGACCAAGAAAAAAAAACACTTTATACATGATAAAGTTTGATCAAATTATGGCAAAAATGAAGATCTCTAAAATGGTTGCACAGTTGGCCACACATTTTTAGGAACACTGTAACAGGAATAGTTTTTAAAATTTTCATCCATAACAAGTTCATGACCATGAGATCAGGGATATTTTTATTTATTTATGTTTTACAACCTTCATCATAATAAGATTATTACAATATACAACGATGGTTCATAGTTTCTCTCACTTGTGCTTCTTTTCCTTCCCCTGTTTCTCCTACAAAATTTTTGAAACAAAGGAAAAATGTTACGTCTAATCTTTTATCCAGCCTTATTCTAGATCTATACTCATTTTGATTTTTTTAAAATAACAGACTTAACCTAATGAGGCATATAATATATAAATCTTATTAAAGATGAATGAGACTAATAAAAGGACACACGTGTAACAACATTAAAAAAAGAAGAGAAAATTAAAACATGGAAAACATAGCATTAATGATTTTTTTTTAATGACTGAGGAGCTTTCCATGACTGACCTTACGGTCAAGTTGGTAAGCTACATTCACCTGTTTGTCCCTGGTCCCACAAAAAATTCTATCGAATTAACATAACATTAATGTTAGCTTGCTATAAAGAAGTGGCAGATCCAATATCATTTAAAAAAAAAATGTTAGCTTGCTATACCTTCTTATCATCATCACTATCACTGCTGCTGCTACTGTCGTCCTTGTTATTCTTCTTCTTCTTGTTCTTCTTCTTCTTCATCTCCTTCTTCTTCTCCTTGATCTTCTCCTTCACCTTCTCCACCTTCTCTTCGATCCTGTGTTTGACGTCGGAGATGAATTCATGGACATGGTGCCTGTTCTCAGGCGTGGCGCATGGTTGCCGGGTTTGCACGCGCTCTTCGATTTCGATGACTACGATAGAGCCTTGTTTGGTGTTGAGAGACTCTCTGTTTTTGCTCTCCACAATGGTTTCCTCCGCAGGTTTTACTGCCTGAAGAGAGGCCATTTGGTTGGGCTTTGAGGAAAAGCTAGCTCTTGTGTTGTGCTTTAGTCTTGGCTGATCTTGAAATGCATGTGAATTTGGATTCTTTATAACAATGAGTGTGAGAATTATTCTTCACATGCATTATGCCATTGGATTAGATTCTATCCTTACTTTTATAAATATAAAAAAAAGTTGGTACTCTATGTCGACATTTGATTTTTATGCTTATCTACAACGACGCCTCTACAATCACTATGTTGATATACTATATCAAGTAATCATTATATAAAAATTACCTATCTCCATACCTTCAAATCAACCCTGTATAGGAGTACAAAAATATTGAACTATCCTTACAAAAGTAGAATTATTCTAACATGACACAAATAAGTTGTCGGTTTTTGTGACATGCATGTTCTATCAATCCTGTGGAGTTACATCATTCAAGAATAAACTCTCTTACATTAAAATACAAGACTTCACATAACATTATAAAGACGTTTGATTATCATGTTCACACTTTTGACTTTACAGTTAGCTACCATTGATTTTTTTTTTTTTGAATAAAAAGACTGTGTAACCTGAGTAGAGTTATATAGACCCCGTAGGGTGATTACAGAGCCCACCAGGAACAGTGTCAAGCCCAACAAGGCTAACTTTTTTTTTTTGTTCATTTTCGCTAGCAGCGAAAATCGAACATGGGAAGCCCAACAGTGGGCCGACGTCCTCATCCACTGGCCTAAAGACGTGGTGACCATTGATGTTGTTTGTTGTACTACAGAATTTGTAAGTATAACCACTATAACAGAGTAGCTAGATATAAAAATGGAGTCATTTTATCAACAAGGGTCACCTACAAATTAAATCAAGTGCATAGAACCAATTCCATCCTCCCAAGGATCTACAATAGATACATGATAGTATAATTGATTTCTCTATTGTCTAATGCCACCACTCATTTCCACCTCCATTTCTTAAATAAAACTAAAAAAAGATAATTGGGAGCATTTAAAAATGAGTTTGAGTTAAGACACCGTTTATATGTTTTTTGAAAAGCCAATCCATTTTTCAAAAACATTGTTTTTGTGGATCTTGAAACGCTAAGAAATTAATAAAGAAATCGCTTGGATGTGAGTTTAATTTATATGAATACACAAATACATTAAGTTTAAAAGAATTATTTTTGTGTGAGAGGCAATCATAATATCGATTTTTCTTTGAGAGAAATGAGCAATGTTGAATAGAGAGTAGATTGAGAGATTTTGTAATCTAATTATTTCATAATAGTGAATCATTTTTTTGGTCTTCTATGTGAAAGTAAGAAATCCGAATGTTCACTTTATAGTTTATTCTCTTAATTGTTCTATAGGTACTAAGATCTAACCCTTGCCTCAAACAAATGCCCAATATGTACTTTACTTCATAATGTTCTTTTATTGGTTGGATGGTGCATTGAATCAATGTGATCAAGATTAGCTTCATGATCTCCTCATGTATTATTCTGTAATAATCCCAGACTATACACAGATAGTTCTATTTTTCAAACTTTCTGTACTATTTAAAGTCTTGCAGTACATACCATACGAGCCTTATATTTATTTGTCTGAAAATCAGAAACAAATTTTCAACCTCACAAATGATGTCCTCTATTCGAAGAGAAAATTCCAGAATCTAATCCTAACCTGCCACGTGGCACCCTCCTGTTGGAGACAGACCCATATCTCTCTTTCCACGTCAGCATCCCCATTGGAACCTTTCAGAGGACCATCATTGTCTGGAGCAAATCAGACCACCCTCTCAAGCTAAGACTGCAAATTCGACAAAAGCTTCAATTTTTTTCACAAATTTAGATTCTCTTCATAGATTTCTCAAATACCCAAACCCAAATTTTGCTTGAATTCACCAAAAAAAAAAAAAGAAGCTTGGTTTGTGATTACCCAATTATGCAATGGAGGTTCTCAATGCGACAGGTCTGAAACCACTCACAGTTCACAGACCCACCATCTCCATTGACAGGAAAACCACACCCAAGAAACTATTCTCCTTCAAATTCCCAAAACCCACAATCCCAAATGCGGTTTCAACTTTATCAGAGTCTTTAAGCAGGGCTTTAGTGCTTCTGTCCTCTGTAGCTGGTGCTACTGCAGCTAAGGCTCTCACATATGAGGAAGCTCTGAATCAGTCCATGTCTTCCAGTTCCGAATTCGGAGGCTCCGATGGTTTCGATATCGGAGGATTCATCGATGGGTTGGTCAGGTTTGGGTCGGAGAATCCGCCAATCATCGCCGGTGGAGCTGCGGTGGTGGCTTTGCCACTGATTTTGGGACAGATTTTCAAGAATCCCAAACCGTATGGCGTCGAATTGGCGAAAAGCGCTTACGCGAAGATTTCGGAGGATCCAGAGGCTCAGCTTCTTGATATAAGGGAAGGGAAGGAGTTCAAGGAGTCCGGAAGTCCGGATATTCGGGGACTGAAGAAGAAGGCCGTGTTGATCGCGTATAGAGGGGATGATAAAGTTGGATTCTTGAAGAAGCTGGAGTTGAAATTCAAGGATCCTGGGAGTACTACTCTGTTCATTATTGATAAGTAAGGTTCATTAGCCTCTCAAAATGTCAATTTTGCCTTTCAATGTTGAATGTGGGGATTTGGTTGTGGTTTTCTTGTATGATTGGTGAAAGGAGACCAGTTATCTTATTATTTATATGTGAAAAGAAAATATCATATGTACCATGTATATCAAATGAATTATGGCATAAATTAAAATGTATTTGAATTCTTCAGTTGTTTAACCTACACATTACTAACATTCTGTTTTATGCTCTTTTATGCATGAGCCATTGTCATTTGTATATTATAAAGTAGTTTTGGACAATCATTCTCTTCTCAGCTTCCATAAAATGAAATTGGGTGCCATTTATCTGTGTAATACATTGTGATGATAACTTACATCAGTTTACTAGGTATATATACATTGCCTCCCATATATGCTTGATATGGATAGAAATTGAATGCTCTTTGTAACCGAACAAGGTCCTTTAGAAACATGAGAACATTGGTTCTAGCAATTAAAATATTATTAGGATGTAATTCTCAGAATTTATGCTGGTTTGTACTTCATGTCATTGTCTAACTTTTTGCCTTTATTTCCGTATCTTGTCTAAAACATTTAATTAGAAAACTTTGTTGGAAACCAGGTTTGATGGGAACTCTGAACTAGTTGCTGAATTGGTCACTGCCAATGGCTTCAAAGCAGCTTTTGCAATAAAAGATGGAACGGAAGGAGCTCGAGGATGGAAGGTCTATCTCATGTTGAATTTCTTCTCATTTGATATTTGAATGCCCAAATTTATAGCTTCATATAACCTTATGAATCTTATAATTTGAACTCTCCAGAACAGCGGGCTTCCATGGTTATCACCAAAGAAGGCATTGAGCTTTGATATCAGTGAACTAAAAGATTCACTAAGTGGTGCATTTGGAGTATGCTCTTCAACTTATTTTCCTTTCATATTATAGGTCATCCATGTAATTGTTGTCATATAAAGTAGGGAATATAATTTCATCTTCACTTAATCTTTTTTCAATGAACTTTGTTATGAATAATCTAATAGCATTTTTTTAACGTCTCTTTCATTTAATAAATTTTGATAACTAACCATCTCTGCCAAGTTCGAAAATTATACATGTAATATAACATATTCGTTTATTTATAGTTTGCAAATTATATTATTCAAGATTTGAAGTAAATGATATGTTGTTGGTCTGGCAATGGCTACAGGAAAGTATGGATGGTTTGCCCGTCACACTTGGACTGGCAGCTGCAACTGGTTTAGGTGTTTTGGCATTTTCAGAGGTTGGGAAGTGTCAATGATATATAATGAATTTTGATATTCTTGATGACTAGTAGATTGTTTGAAATACCTTCAGATATTTATGACCTCTGTATGATTATGCAGATTGAAACAGTACTTCAGCTCTTAGGATCTGCAGCGCTTATCCAGTTTGTCACAAAGAAACTCCTGTTTGCAGAAGTGAGTATCAGAAATCCACTTTTTCCCCTAATTGCATCAATTTATATGTTGGTTTGACCAGTAAGTAACACTGATTTTTTCCTATCTGATATATTATGGTATAAGCTAAACTTTCTTTTGATTTTTACAGAATAGGAAGGTGACTGCGCGGCAAGTTGATGAGTTTCTAAATACTAAGGTTGCCCCAAAAGAGCTTGTTGATGAATTGAAGGTAGAATTTCAACCTAACATGTCAAGAAACATATCATTATAACATATTATTCTTGCTTATGTACATACAAAATGGTGAGCTTGATGTGCATTAAAGAAACCACTACATTTTAAATTTGTCTCAGTAAGATAAATCCACAGGTCTTTGACGATTATCCTCAACTTACTTTCTCAATATTAGGAAATGTTGCTGGGTCAGTGCACAAAGATGGTGAAATTTCATAGACGATAAAAAAAAATTCATGACTTTCTTCTATTACCTGTTCTTCATTTTATGGAATAGGAAGTAATCAAAAGAATAGTGTAAATCTTTAGTTCCCCAATATTTGTTACCTTCTACGTTAACCAAAACCATCATATTTAATCCATGACCACTATGTTTTCTTCATTATAATGTATGTTTTGAAATTTTTATTTGAGGATATGAGAAGCAAAATTATAGTCTACTATTGGAAACATCAGATGATTGGGAAGGCAATTCTACCAGCTCCCACAGATGTGAAGGCAAGCCTACCAGCACCAGCAGAGGCAATCTCAGATACTACTCCTACTACTACCGATAGTTCTCCTGTTGTAAGTACTGAGACGAAAGTGGAAGCTGTTGCTGAACCTCCCCAAGAGATCAATTCAGTTCCAAAGACAGAAATCAAAACAGAATCACCCCCTGCGACGTCAAGACCACTCTCTCCATACCCATATGTAAGTGCCATTTGTTCACATTTCATGGAACTTCTGGCATGATTTAAACTCTGAACATGCAACCATAACACATCTTCATGTACGATTTAGTTTGACTTCTTTTTGCATCAACTGCTTTGGATTCATGAAATGTTTTTTCTTAAGTGCTAATCATTTGTTGTTTTATGTATGTGCAGTATGCGGATTTTAAACCTCCATCATCACCTTCTCCTTCACAGCCCTAAAAGATTAAGTTGCTTTGAAACACTTGTTTTGTATGGCCGAGTTGAAGTATTCATGATGTGATGAAATGAGATGCTTCTGTGAGTTGGGATTACGCTCGAAAGGATTTCAAATAGGGAGGAGTTCCGGCGTATAGAGTTTAGTAGATTCCATTCTTGTAATACTAGAAATCACGGGCTCAGTTGATACCGAATTCATTGTTCTGAATTTTTTTCTTCTTTAAACATCTAAATAAATGTTGCTGGATGTAAAGATTTGAAATGGTGTCTAGATATGGATTTGACGGGATCCTTTTATAAAAAATATCATGCCAAATGATGAATGTCTTTAGCTTTTTGAAGTTAGCCTGACCCAAATGTCAACTTAATTAGATCTGAAATTAATTATATTACTGTGAGTTCTTGTGTGTGATTCTTGGAAAGTTCCTCCCTTTAAGCATGCAAAATTTGAAAACCAAGTGTGTTGGGGCAAAGTAAAATGGTTTAAATACTTAGTTTGGGATTAGTTAAAAATTCATAGTTTGGGATTAGTTAGAGAAAATCACAGGAATCTGAATTAGTGGAGGAGAAAGGCAAACGTAATGGAACCATATATAATTCATTCATTTGATGATTATGAAGGTATACATCAACACGTGATAACAAATATCAAAAGAGCCAAGGCTCATATATGGATTAAATACTTCAATATCAGTGAACACTTCTAAATATAAGAATATTAACTTTCCAATTTATTGGGGATGCAAATATTTTGGATAATTGATATATTTAAATTCGTATATTGGTTGGGATGGCCATATAACATATGAGGAATAAGAAGATGATGATTAATCCGAAAATTGAGAGTTAAAATCAGAATCTCATGATTTATCGCCTCTTTCAGAGAATTTAAATTTAAATAATTAATTATAAAAATAATTAAATTTAATCAGTATATAACGAACATATGTAAATTTATAATATACACTGGATTCATGGATACAATAATATCCATATTTATTTTTAAATCATTACATATGTTTAAAATATCAGATAATTTTAGTTTCTCATTATGGATTGGGAACTGATATAAATATTTTTTTGGGGTAATTGATAGCTTAAAATAGAATCATTAAAAAAAGGGTAGGCTTCCAATGGTCTTTTTGTTTGGGGCTGGAAATAGAGTTGGAAAAGAGGATGTACGTAGCATTATCTTTTTGTGATTTCCCTCTCTCTTAATTGTGAATGTAGTTTGAATTCTCATAGATTTGATTTTCCATGAATAAATTTTTTTAGGAAAATGAAAACAAATCGGATGTTTGATGATATAAAATTAATTTACAGAAAATGATTTTCATTATTTATTTATCTAAAAAGCATGCGCAAGAAATTATAGTGTTTGGTTCTAGTAAAACTATTTACATGAAATTTTTTATGACTGTATTGTTGGGGTTGTAATAAAAAATACAAATACTAATGAGGAGTGGATTTCATTATCTAAGTTATTTGAAATAATATAATTCAAATCAATTGTCATTATAAAGATGTCGTATTATTTACATCATATCTTCATTCTTTTAGATTTTAATATTTTTATAATTACCTGTAGATAAATACTTTGATGATATTTAAACCTAGAATCAAATTATTTTAAATAATAAAAATAATGTTTTTAACCGAAGACAAATAGAGAAGAATAAATGGGAAAGTTTTTTTTTTTAACGAAATATAGTAATTTTCTATTCCAGATAAAAAAATGAACATGACTGAAAGTGATGAGTAGATGAGAAGAGGTAAAGAAAAAGGAAAGATGAAATACAACATTTGAAAAGCATGGAGAGTCCGGGTCCAAAACGCGCTTCTGCTGACTGACGCCTCCCCTTACCCCTCCAACACAATCCAAGACACGCCGACTTGTTGGGTAGAAAAGATTTTTACCCCCACCCCGTGTTGATGCTCTGCTACTCTGTGATGCGAAATGAGTGCTCATCGATCGCAATACTTGCGAGCCCGCCTAAAACCGTGCCCCATATTTTGATGACCAGCGTCGTCATCTCCCATAGGTTCTTGAAGTAGCATGAGGAACCCTTGAATATGACCTCGTTTTTCGTCCTCCAGATAGCCCACGTACCCGCCGGAATAAACGAGAGATGAACTTGACCCGTTTTGCTCTTGTCATTCTTTTTCCGCATGTAGCACGCTACCTCCCATAATTCCTTCATTGTGCGGAAGCCTAGTTGTTCTGCTGTTGCCCGGCCAGTCGTTCCCAAAGTCGGCACGCCATTGGACACTTGCAAAATAAATGCTCGATCGTCTCCGCTTCACCTTTGCATAGAGCGTATTCCACTGTCTCGTTTGGTCTCCAGCGCGCCCGGAACACCCGTGTCACCAGTCAGTTTTGGAGCAGCAGTCAGTTGAAACACTTCACCTTCAAAGGCATTTTCGCCCTCCATATTGTCACCTCTTGCGCCTTGAAAGTGCTGTCTGCCTCCGTCGCTCGGTTCCACCACGCATACCCAAGTCGCACTGAGTACTTCAATCCTGGTTTCCCCTCCCAACAAACCCTATCCTCCTCCCCACTATTCGGCACCCTTGCCTGGAGCAAACCCAATAGCGTTACGAACTGCTCGATTTCTCTCTCGCGTAGTGAAGATTTAATGATTCATTATTACATGAAAAATGGCGTATGGGATTTTAGAGCAGTTACAAAAATAGTTTTTTCAAGGAATCCAATTAAACACATCTTTTGTAAATATTTTTTTATGAAAACTAGTGCATAATGAAATTTTACACCCAAACTAATGCACCCATCAAACTTGTTTTGGAACTTGGCTCCTTCTCCGGTAGAGAGGTAGAAATACTTCACAAGTTAGAGGAGACCAATGGGACATCCTACAAGGTTTGGAGGTTGCAAAAAAATAAAAATGAAAAACAACAACAACAACAACTTCTTAACTATAATTTAATTGTGCACACCGCAAGGAGGAAATTGTGACCGAGCAGCCCCGAAAGAGAGCTCACGATGAAAAGAGGGAGAGGCAGAAAGGCATGCACGTACTCCACACTCTTCATCTCCATCACCCGCTTTACAAATCTAGAAATAATGCCTTAGTTCACAAAATAATATGGATGTGAGTGCGTGATGCGTATGTACTCACCAAGACTAATAGAGGAGAGCCATATATGGAGACTGATGTGACCAGGCCTACACTCCCAACGAACATCTTTCTGTGATGATGATCGTGTAGTGAAAATAGAGACCAACGCAATCATGTAGAACACCAGAATCACCAGAACCAGCATGAACAACATCGGCTTCTACATTGACTCACATTTTACAAATTTTTTGATACAAGGACACAATGTGGTCGAGTGAGATTAATTTTTTTAACTTGCCTTTCTTGATTTTGAAGCAAACCATATGTAAATAAAGATGAATGTGAGGTCCAAAAAGATGTCCAAGCCATTGATGGTGACCACGGGGATGTTCTTCGATCCGTGATTCACAATGGGGAGGGCCATACCAAGTGTAGAGAAGGCAATTTGATAGCGCGAGAACATGCAAACAAATTAAGCTTTCAAGAGTAATATGAGGTTGATCGATTATATTGGTGCACCGTACAGAAGCACCGAAGCTGCATTTCCTGCATAATGATTTTTTTTATTGGTAAGTATTTTTTTTTGTTAAATCTTTTTCTATCAGCAGGCAAACAAGACTCGAATTTAAGTCTCCTAACTAAAGAGGGGGGATATCTCTACCATTCTACCAAGATGAGGTTTGGTAGTATTTCCTGCGCAACGATGGATGGAGATTAATTGACATTAAGGAGATTTCTCACCATGAATGATGAATGAACACAGAATAAGAGCTGAAGGTACCCATTAATTTTTTATTTTTTTGAAATTATACCGAAGATTATGAGAATAGAAAACTACTAAACAATGCAAGATGGATATATACTAGATAAGCACATGATAATAAATAAGATTAAGATAAAACATTCTTGAGATATATTTATAATAACGTGGCTTATAGTATAAAATAAAAACTTACAATACGAAGGTTGAGAAAATTCTCCTCCTCTTCCTCCCTATTCCTCCTATTCCAAAGATTATAAAACTTTCTAATAACTTAGATGTTTTAGAGGAATTTTCAAGTAGCCCTCTTCTTCGGATGCCCTTAGTTATCTTTGCTTCCTTTTTATAGCATTTAATTTCCGGATTTAATATGTCTTGAGATTCAATGTCATTATGCTCTGATTGACTATTTGCCTTCTTTTGCTTTACTCGCTTTTTATTTGAGTGAAAATGTCACTTTTTATCTTTCACTTTATTTAGTTCCCCCATGTGACTTCTTGCTTTTTGATAGGGTATTCTCCTAAATGAGCAATTTTGCACATGTTAATGGATAAGGCTATCTCATGACACTTTTTATTTATTTATCATTCAACTGGATCAAATTCGTCATTTGAAAAAATATGTAGGTATAGCCTTTTGAAGTTATATTCACAAATTCGTCCCATGTGACTTTTTGCTTTTGACAAGGTATTTTCGTGAATGAGCAATTTTGCACCTGTTAGTGGATAGGACTATCTCGTGAGACGTTTTTATTTTTATTTTTATGTTGAT
Organism: Acorus calamus; assembly: GCA_030737845.1. Taxonomy (NCBI): domain Eukaryota; kingdom Viridiplantae; phylum Streptophyta; class Magnoliopsida; order Acorales; family Acoraceae; genus Acorus; species Acorus calamus. The sequence goes on from CM060860.1 coordinate 2,115,332, forward strand.
CATTCAGCTGGATCAAATTCTTCATTCAGGAAAATCTATGGGTATAACTTTTTGAAGTTGGCTTGAGCTAAATGTCTACTTTATTAGATCTCAAATCAATTATAGTACTGTTAATTCTTGTATGTTATTCTTGGAAAATTCTACCCTTTAAGCATGCAAAATTAGAAAACCAATTGTGTTGGGGCAAAGTAAAACGGTTTAAATCTATAGATGCTTTGTTAAAAATTTATAGCTTGGGATTATTTAGAGAAAAATAACAGCAATTTGAATCAGTGAAGGAGAAAGGTAAACATAATGGAACCATATATAATTAATTAATTTGATGATTATGTTGGTATAAACCAACATGGTAACAAGGAATCAGAACCTTTACGGTAAAACCATATAGGTCTTTTGTGGCAGCCAATGAATGGCTGTCACGTGGGGGGAGGTGCATAAAAAAAGTGAACATAATTTCAATATTCTTATTGGTAAGATTCTATAAAAAAAAAAGTGAATTTTTTTTAACTCTATATATGTGATACATTCTCATTGGTTGCTACAAAGTAGTTCTATGCAATAGACGACAAGAGGATCTAATCCCCGATAACAAATATGAAAGGAGCCAAGGCTCGTGTGTGTGTGTATATATATTAAATACTTCAATATCTATATACACTTTTAAATCTTTCATATCAGAATATTAAGATATGAATTTTGTTGGATCATGTGTTTAAATATGGGCACTAGTTGGGTGATCATATAATATATGACCAATAACATATGATACATAAAAAAAAGTGAGGGTTAAAATAAAAATTTCATGATTTACTGTATCTTTCAGATATCATATAAAATATACATGAGGTGTTTAAATTTAAATTTAAATATTATAACTAATTATACAAATAATTGAATTTAAACAACATATAACAAATATTATATATATATATATATATAGAGAATTGATTGAATGCGGCGGTGAGGCAAATGCGGATTAGATCTGAGCCGTCTAATATGGGTCCACGCTATCTGACGGTGGAGATGAAATCCACTAAAAAAAATCAAACCGGATGTACCCGGTGACCTAAAGAAATCGAAAAAATAAAGAGATCCCTCTGTCTCTCTCTCCTCTCGTCTCATCCCTCTCCGTCTCTCTCCCCTCTCTGTAAATTTCATATGAAAAACTCTCTGTCGTGGCCTCCCTGGTCTCCATCGACCACCCCCTGTGGCCTCCCTCGTCTCCATCGACCCTTCCCCGTGAGCCCACCTCCTCCCCTGTAAGTTTTATTTATTTATTTTTTGTTTGATCCACTTGGATTTTTGTCTGATTTGCTCTCAGATCTAGTTTTTTTTGTTTTACAACAGGTGTTTATCTGTTTTTTTTTCAGGCCAAGGTTTAGAGTTACAAGATTTGTTTCAAATCTAGGGTTTTTATTGGGGTTTTTTTCTCACATTTGTTTTTTTCCCACATTTTTTACAAAATCTAGGGTTCTACAAAATCTAGGGTTTTTATTGGGTTTTTTCCCCACATTTTTTATTGGGTTTTGATCTTTTTTTTTATTGGGTTTCAAATCTAGGGTTTTGATTGGTTTTTTTTTTCACATTTGTTTCAAATCCATTTTTTCCCCAGATTTGTTTCAAAACCATATATGATAGAATTGATGTTAGATCACATGTCATATTTTGATAAATTTTGATGATTCAATTGATGTGTATGTTTTTATTTTTTCAGATATGTTTCAAATCTAGGGTTTTGTCATCTTTCTTTTAGGTATAGGGTTTCCATATTTTGTTGCTTAGTTGCTTATGCTTCCTTGATGATGATTTGATAAAAGTTGTTCGAAAATTCATTTATGTTTCTGTTAATATTCAAAGCAATTTAATGATGTTTTTCATTTTTATATTCCTTTCTGGATAAAGGTCCCATTTCATCCACCATGTAGTTGAATCATTGTCTAATTCTTGATCTTGATGAAACAGAGTTATCAAATTATTGGTTGTGAAGCATGATTTGTAGCGTGTGGGCCATTGTATGAGCAGACCTGTTCTTCTGCCTGCTCCACCCACATTATTCTCACACCAACAAAATGGAGGGCCTTTGCTTAATGTCAAAGGGCTCTGGCATCCTTCTGCACTTGGAGCGAATGAGAGTGGCCTTGTTCCCAATGATGTACATCTTGGTGAAGACTCAACTGGTCCCCATCCTCTTACACTGCTATTGACCGGACCAAATATGGGTGGAAAATCAACTTTGTTGCGTGCAACATGTCTAGCTATTATTCTTGCACAGGTTTGATTTCACTACTTGGTAGTCACTAGTCAGACAATTAGATGGTATCTCATACCAATAATTGTGATGTTTTGAATCTATGAATTGACAACCTTCTTTTGTGTTTCTTTTATGCTTGTTTCAGCTTGGTTGTTTTGTCCCCTGCAAAATGTGTGGTCTGTCCCCCGTGGATGTTATTTTCACACGACTTGGTGCAACTGATAGAATTATGTCAGGAGAAAGGGAATTATACTTTTGGCAGTCTTAACAGGTTTGCTTAGTTGCTTATGCTTCCCTGATGATGATTTGATAAAAGTTGTTCGAAAGTTCATTTATGTTTATGTTAATAGGGATGTCATTTGATTCATATGTATGACAAATATATAGTATGAAGTGTTTTTTTTTCTAATCTATGATTGTAATGGTTTATTTCAAGTCATCACAAAACAATAAAGATGATCCCATATAATTTTGATATTGGTATAATGGTGCAACTCCATTTCTGTTTTACTTTAATTAACAAATTTTTTTTACTTCACACTGATTGTTCACTCTATTTCAGATTCTGGAAATTGTCCACATGTGGAGAGGACCAGAAGTTCAACTTGATGGATGTAATGGTTGATGAAAAATCTTTTTTTTTTTTGTTTAACAAAGGTAGAACTTGATGGTTCTAATGGATTTTGTAGAGGCCTGTTTGTGCCATATAAAAACTCTTTATGCTGCTGATGATTGATTTTGTAGAGGCCTGTTTGTGCCTCCCGTTTGAGAACATTCTTGTATTTTATAAAGGCATGTATGTGAGCTGAATTTGTCTCATTGTGTTAGATGATTTTGATGATTTGTAGAGGCCTGTATGTGAGCTGAAGTTCTCTTACATTGTATGAAGCAGAGTTTTATAGAAAGTATATTGTGAGAAGAGGTGCTTATTATCTGTTGGAACTTTGGTTTGTGGACATGTTTGGAGTTTTGTTGGTGGTTTTGAAATTAGGAAGAGGTGTTGAGAGTTGCAAGAGGAACTAGGTTGTTTTTGCTTTTGATGTTTTGGAGAGTTGTAGTTTTGGATATTGATTGATTGTTCTGTCTATGCGTTCCCTATTTAATAAACCTTGTGTATGTTATGAAGATGTTTCTTGTCTACTATTGAAATCACCCAAACCCAAAAACACTTTAATCACCCAAACCCATTGCAGATAAACTCCCTAAAACATTGAAATCATAAAAAAAGACTCGATTTTGATCCACACAAATCTCATAACAGAAGAACTCTTCTTATGAATTCTACAAACATTCAATTAACAATTAACAACAAAAAATGAACTGCATTGGACTGAATATACACATCTAACAATAACAATTAACAATAAAATCTGAAACATAACAAAACAGTATTTCAACCTCATGAACACAACCATTACAACTATACACTCCCATGTTTCACAGAATATATCCAGCTTCTTGTGTCCTCAATTTTTCTTCATCACAACTTGGGTCCGATTGTGTTAATCGTCTCGAACAATATTTAAAATTAGCTTGCTGAGGAAACCACCACCTGGTTCAAGATTCCAATATGTCAAAAAAAAATTTTAAAAAAAAACCATCTAGCCAAGGGTAAACAGTTTGAATTGGGCATTCATCATGAATTGTTTATATTGCACATAGCTTACATTGCATTACTAGTTTCATGAATTTTTTTGAAATCATATATAAACATAGTTTGCATGCGACTCCACTTAAATTGAATATTGCTTCTAAAAATGGAGAGTAAAAGTAAGAGTGTCCCTGAAGAAGTACAAGATAATAAAAGAGGTGAAGGAGCACCATAAGAAGAAAGCGAAGGAAGCCAAGAAGCTTTTAGTGAATGGGAAGAGGAAGGTCGAGAAGGATCCGGGAATATATTCTGAATAGTAGACATGAAACACCATTCACCAAGAGTGTTTATATGGCACAAACAGGCCTCTACAAAATCTTCTACCTTTGTTCAACAAAAAAAAAACAGATCAAAACCCAATAAAAATGTGGGGGGAAAAAACCAATAAAAACCCTAGATTTTGTAGAACCCTAGATTTTGTAAAAAAAATGTGGGAATAAAACAAATGTGGGAAAAAAACCCTAGATTTGAAACAAATCTTGTAACTCTATTGTTATAAGAAAAATTTATGAAACTAGTAATGCAATGTGAGCTATGTGCAATATAAACAATTCATGTCAATGAATATGGGTCTAAACCCAGAGCTCCAAAGGCTACGTTCAACTTTTGGCTCCCATTGTTATAAGAAAATGTTTTATATCTGCATATGTTAATTCAGAATTCTTTGAAGTCCAGGATTTCAGATCCATGATCTCATGACCAAGATGAACCCACACACTACAAATCATGCTTCACAACCAATAATTTGATAACTCTGTTTCATAAGATCAAGAATTAGACAATGATTCAACTACATGGTGGATGAAATGGGACCTTTATCCAGAAAGAATATAAAAATGAAAAACATCATTAAATTGCTTTGAATATTAACAGAAACATAAATGAATTTTCGAACAACTTTTATCAAATCATCATCAGGGAAGCATAAGCAACTAAGCAACAAAATATGGAAACCCTATACCTAAAAGAAAGATGACAAAACCCTAGATTTGAAACATATCTGAAAAAATAAAAACATACACATCAATTGAATCATCAAAATTGATCAAAATATGACATATGATCTAACATCAATTCTATCATATATGGTTTTGAAACAAATCTGAGAAAAAATGGATTTGAAACAAATGTGGAAAAAAAACCCAATCAAAACCCTTGATTTGAAACCTAATAAAAAAAAGATCAAAACCCAATAAAAAATGTGGGGGAAAAAAACCCAATAAAAACCCTAGATTTTGTAAAACATGTGGGAAAAAAACAAATGTGAGAAAAAACCCCCAATAAAAACCCTAGATTTGAAACAAATCTTGTAACTCTAAACCTTGGCCTGAAAAAAAAAACAGATAAACACCTGTTATAAAACAAAAAAATAGATCTGAGAGCAAATCAGACAAAAATCCAAGTGGATAAACAAAAAATGAAAAAAAAACTTACAGGGGAGGAGGTGGGCTCACGGGGAAGGGTCGATGGAGACGAGGGAGGCCACAGGGGGTGGTCGATGGAGACGAGGGAGGCCACGGGGGTGGTCGATGGAGACAGAGTTTTTCATATGAAATTTACAGAGAGGGGAGAGAGACGGAGAGAGATGAGACGAGAGGAGAGAGAGACAGAGGGATCTCTTTTTTTTTTCGATTTCCTTATGTCACCGGGTGCATCCGGTTTGATTTTTTTTAGTGGATTTCATCTCCACCGTCAGATAGCGTGGACCCATATTAGACGGCTCAGATCTAATCCGCATTTGCCTCACCGCCGCATTCAATCAATTCTCTATATATATATATATATATATATATATAGTGGACTCATGTATACATTGCTATCCATATCCATTTTAAAATAATTATATATGTTTAAATATTATATAATTTTAGTTTCTCCGTATGGATTGGAAACTGATATAATTATCCTTTGGGTTTTTTTTTTGTTTGATACACAGGCCTGTACAGGGTGACGGTCTCGAATACAAACAAACTATATGGATCTGGCCCAACAAGGGCTTAGATGAGACGATAGCAGAGCTCACAATACACCCAACACGAAGGTGGAGTGCAACTTGGAGGGGTTAAATCCGACCTAACTCGTATTTTTTAGGTGGGTTTGAGTTGGGATTTTAGTGCTAGGGTTCAACCCGAATCTAATTTGGTTGGGTTTGAATTTAGGGTGGGGTAACCCGAACCCGCCCCTAGGGAGTGATGAATTTAAATATTGTAAATCAAATTTAAATTATTAAATTGTGAGATAAAATTTGAATGGTTCGATTTATTTACCTAGAATTTATGACTTTTACATTTTCATCTTTTTATTCTTTAAATAAAAATGTTTATCATTTTCATCGTTTTCATATTTTTATGTGGAGCATGAACGTTTGTGGAGTTTTAATTGTTTATAATAATATATTTTTTGAGACAAACCCGAGCTCGACCAGAATCCACCCAAATTAAATCCAAACCAAATCAAACCTGATTTAAATTTGAACCGAACTCGAACCAAACACGATGTGTTAGGTTCGGATTGAGCTTCTTGGGTTTGAGGATTATGTTAAATTGAGTTTGGATTAGTTTCTATCAAATGTGGGTTGAGTTCAAGTTGAGCTCTAACTCGATCCAATCAGTTCTAGTTGCTTCCCTCTTGATCCAAACCCCAGTTGCACCCCGAGTTAAAAAGGGTAACGGCATTTTTGTGAATATAATACATATCTTAATATACATGTCATTACGTACTCATGAGATATGCCCAAATTATCTTCTCATATTTTAAATATTGTCCATACAAGACCAAAATATCCTTTCCATATTATGCAACGACAAAACGTGATCCCCATCAAAAAGGGATAACATAGCACAAAAAATAAAAAAAAAACAGAGAGAAAGGAGAGCTTACGAAACTCCATCAGGGTTTTTGTTTCTAAAACCCTAAAAAACAGATAGTGAAATCTCCCAAAGTTGCAGGTCAATCTCTTCTCCTCAATCTCTCCCTTTCTTTTTCATTTCATAGCTCATATGTTCATCTAAGATTGTCTCCATCACAAACAACAACTTCTATTGATAAAAACTGCATCTTTTTTTAGATTTGTTGAAACATCAATGAATTCAAAGCTTCTCCATTTCACAACAAACACTCCCCACACATCCCTTCCCTTCTTCCTCTCCTGCCCATCTCCTTCTTATCTCAAAAGACCCACCTTTTCCGCCCCAAAAGCACTTCTTTCACTCCCGTCCAAACAGCTTCAAAGGACCCCCTTTTGGGGTACCACCTTGATTTCACATGAAACCCATCTCACAGAGGACAAATGGAGGAAAACCCGCCTTCCGTTTCTCCCCATGAGGGCCGCCGTCAAGTGGCGGAAGGAACGGCCCCTTGACAATGTGATTCAGCGCGACAAGAAGCTCAAATTGGTTCTCAAGATCAGGAGCATCTTGGTGAACCAACCCGATCGAATTATGAACCTTAAAGCCCTTGGTAGGTATAGGAAGGATCTGGGTCTCACCCGTAAACGTCGCTTCATTGCCCTCTTGAAGCGTTTCCCCGGGGTGTTTGAGATTGTGGAAGAGGGGGTCTACTCGTTGAAATTCAGGCTGACCCCCGAAGCCGAAAAGGTCTACTTGGAGGAATTGAGGGCGAGGAATGAAATGGAGGACTTGCTTGTCGTTAAGCTGCGGAAGCTGTTGATGATGTCGTTGGAGAAGCGGATATTGCTTGAGAAGATCGCGCATTTGAAGACCGATCTAGGCCTCCCTGTTGAATTCAGGACCACGATATGCGAGAGGTATCCGCAGTATTTCAAGGTGGTTCGAACTGACCGGGGCCCTGCTTTGGAGCTCACTCACTGGGACCCTGCGTTGGCGGTCTCGGCCGCGGAAGTCAATGAGGAGGAGAAACGGGCGAGGGAGATGGCGGAGAGGAATCTGATAATTGATAGGCCTCTGAAGTTTCAGAGGGTGAAGCTTCCCAGGGGATTGAACCTTTCAAAGGGAGAGATGAGGAGGATCTCCAAGTTCCGTGAAATGCCCTACATATCGCCCTATGCAGATTTTTCACATCTGCGGTCTGGATCAAATGAGAAGGAAAAACATGCTTGTGGGGTTGTGGAGGAGTTACTGAGCTTGACGCTTGAGAAGAAGACGCTCGTCGACCATCTTACACACTTCAGGGAGGAGTTTCGGTTCTCTCAGCAGGTGCGGGGGATGCTGATTAGGCACCCTGACATGTTCTATGTTTCGCTGAAGGGGGAAAGGGACTCTGTGTTCCTTAGAGAGGCTTATCAGGATTCACAGTTGATCGACAAGGACAAGCTGCTTATCGCTAAGGAGAAAATGCGTTCACTTGTAGCGGTTCCACGGTTTGCAAGGAGATTTGGGTCAAAAACTGAAGGTGCTGATGATGGGTCAGTGGATGGAAGTGAAGAGGAGGATGATGAGGGATGGTCTGATGCTGATGTTCATTGATTAATGGGTTGGATTTTGATGATGAGGAGGAGGATGAGGACGATAATGGTGAGGATGACTGGAGTGATGATGAAGAACTGCTTTCGTCGGATCTTGACAAGGATGGCAATCAGGAATTTGAACAGAGGAAAGTGGTTAAGAGTGTTGACGTGTCCACAGAGGCTGAAGAGAAAATTCTTGATCCAGTCTTCCCTGATGGCAGGCCAAGAGAACGCTGGTGAAAATGAGTTGAAGCTGTTGCTTTTGAACTGCGGGAATGATTAATATTTGGGAAGAAATTCAACACATTCTACTGAGAGGTAGCCAGCTTTAGTTTTGGTGGACTGTCCAACTGTCTAAAACGAGCTAGATATTATAGTTTTGAGTGCGGAAATCCAAACAGAATGTCAAATTATGAAGTGCTTTCTAATGTATATATTCCTTGATTGGAGTTTAGTTTGATATGCTTTATTGTACTATTTTTGTCCTGCAAGGTTCTTGAAACAAAATATAAAATCTGTTGATGATGTTCTCTCTCTTCTTTCTTTTTTTATTTTTATTTTTATGAAGGATAGCATATTCTCTTATGTCCTTACTATTTTATCGTGAAATCCCTACTGCCTATCTGGGTTGATCTAGGAATGTTATTTCTGTTCTATAATTTTTTTTCTTAAAATCTGTGGAAAAGTAGGTGAGGCGATGATTCATTATTCTTCTGCTTGGGTAATTCATTTTTCCGCAATATGATTCATCTTAATATTAGCAACCAACCCTCCTGCGTCCTGGTAGGTAAAAACAAACTGTCCTTTCTGAGAGGAGTACACTTACTACATGCCTCTTACTAGTTGGAAAAATAGGACGTCAATATATTGTGCTTTTCAATTCTTTGATTCATTGCTATGCCTAAGCATCCTTGCTTCAGAATTATTAAAAATAAATGTGTCCTGGAGAGTGCTCTGCATGGATTTGATTGTACTCGTTCCCTACGGAAGTACGGTCAGTTTTCTGTAGGTAGCCAATTTTCCTAAGGAATGGGTACATTCAGTTTTCTGTAGACCAATGCTGGTAGCATATGAGCCTCACGGGAAGTGTCCGTGCTTTGTAGCATATGGCTATGGTCACTTCTTTAATAACTTCATTTTCTTATGGCCAATCAGAATTATACTCAACCCATTGAATATTGGAATGAGCTGGGAACCCATTCAACCCCTTTAGATGCCTGTCTGTGGTTTGTCTAAATTCTCCAAGGAAAAGGCATTTATATCAATCTTACGTGGTATCACTGGCATGTCATGAATTTGCTGCTATATAATGTCAAAATGCATGACATTCCCACCACCTGTTAGAAGACATATTTATATGTTGCACCTCAGGTCCTCAAGTCAAGTATGCTTCATGTTTCCTGAACTGAAATTGTTCTCAGATAGAATCTGCCCTGTCAGGACTCAGGACAACAATAATCTTTACTTTTTTTATTATTAATGAAAATTTGCTCATTTTTTAATTGGTAGTTAAATGATGAATATTCTACATGGACTGGGATTGCCCCATGTCCTTAACATCTTATTGGAGGGGGATTATAAATTTGGAGTATCATGATTTTAACTTCATGATTATGAAACTCGTAAGGTGAATGGATCTGGGATCTAGACTACTTTGAGTTGAGTTGAGTTGAGTTAGTACTGTTTGACTGGTTTGAATATGGGTGTTTCAGTCTTGAAGGTGTGGATTTGCTTAATTGTAGAACTCTTTGTTAGTAATAAGATTTTCATTCTCCACTGTTTAGTCAGTGGACCTAAAAGCTGCATGTCTGCGTACATTTCAATGTGAGGGTAAGAAAAATAAAAACAAAGAACGGGAGTTTGGGGGGGGGGGGGGGGTGTTGATCCCCCAAGATTCTTCAAGCATTTGTTGCTGCTGAATGTTCAAATCCGTGCCATTCTTCTCTATGTCAAACTTGATGAGGAACGCTTCTCCAGTAAATAATGTACTGGCCATGTTGGAGGAGACCCATGGGACTGCCCACGTGGTTTGAAGACTGCAGAATTAAAACTTCTCAATAACTTCTGATGGGCAGGTGGATGCTAGTCCTATTCTCCCGACCAACATCTCCAATGAAGATGATCAGTCGCAAAGGTGGATGTCCGTGCAGTGGTGAAGAACACCAGGATCACAGGAACTAGCATCAACAATACCAGCTCCTGCACTGGCAAAGGTATGAAAGTGCTTTAGCTGAATGTTAAAATGATCTATATATGGATAGGTAATATGAGCAGTTATTTGATCAGTCTGTATATTATAGAAGCTTAATAGAAGCCAAATATGGAAGTACTTTAGATGTAAATTCAATCTGTACGAGATAGGTAATAAGAACAGTTATTTGATTAGTGTATATATGATAGAAGCTTAATATAGGCCAAATGAAATTCCTATTTATTTTTCTCTCCCTTTTTTATTTTTTTTATTTTTTTTGGATTCCTATTTAAGGAATTGACTTATATTCTCAGATGACTTCTGAATATGTGTGCTCCAGATCAGTGTAAGCCAATTCTATTTTCTTGGCAATTGGTATGGTTGCACCGACATGATTTAAATAGGCTTTCGTATACCAAAGTGGGGCTTGACTTGGAAGGTGTATCTGCTAAGATAATTTCATCCACAGATTGGACTTCCATTACCATATTTTTTGTAATATTTAATTCGACTTGTTTTTAATTAGCAATACCATGTCATTGTCTTGTTCTGGCAGTTAGCTTTAATAGCATTACCATGCCATGATCATGGTTCATTCATTTATGAAGAAGAGTTTGATGTATTGCTTGTTTGACAACTCAAAAGGCATGTTCAATTGCACATAAACTGTGTGAAACACCGGTATTGATCTATGTTGAGGTTGATCATACTCATTTTGATTGGTATTTTTTGGAGAGGAATTCATTGTTTGTGTTATGTCTTGTATCATCTCCTTTTTTTCCCTTTGTGATATGAGGTTGATATGTCTAGTCATTCCAATAAGATCTTCATTGTAATGAAAGAGAACAATCATCATGTAAAATCTTGGAACAGCCTAAAACATTATTAAGATTTCTGTAGTTGGGGTAGTGGCCAACTTCACTTTGCACACCCACCCATTCAACTTCACTTCGTCCAATGTTTCTTTTCCTGCATAAATTTTGGCTTCCTCATCTCTTCTCATCAACAATCATCTGCTGTTTCTGAATCTTCAAATCTGTCCCATGTTTTTCTATATCAAACTTGATAACCTCTTCAGGAACTCGACTACTTCTCCTGTACTTGAAATACAACACAAGTTGGAGGAGACCCATAGGACATCCCACAAGGTTTGGTGACTGCAAAGAAAAACAATAACTTCTTAAACAATACCTTCTTAACAAATGATTTGTTACTCTCATGTAACATAAATAACATCCATGTAATCTCTTTGTTACATAAAAAACAATACTTATCATCTTTGTATTCTTTTATTTAATAGTGCGTACCGCAAGGAAGAAATCGTGACCGAGCAGCCCGAAAGCCATCCAAAGAGAGCTCGCGAGGAAAGAAAAGAGGGAGAGGTAGAAGGGCATGAACTCCACGCTCTTCGTCTCCATCACCTGCTTCTGCAAATTCAGAAACAATGCCTCAGTTCGCAATTCATTCATGAAATCTAATATGAATGTGTGTGCCTGATGCATATGTACTCACCAAGGCTACCAGAGGAGAGCCATACATTGAAACCGATGCGACTAGGCCTACGCTCCCGACGAACATCTTCCTGTGATGATGATCACGCAACGCAAAAATGGAGACTAGAGTAGTCATGCAGAACACCAATATCACCATAAGCAGCATGAACAACACCACCTTCTGCAATGACTCACTCATTACAAATTTTTGGATACAAGAACACAATGTGAGTTAGTTTTTCTTTCCTTCTTTTTTTTTCAACTTGCCTTTCTTGGTTTTGAAGCAAACCATATGTAAATGAAGATGAACATGAACTCCAAAAGGATGCCCAAGCCATTGATGGTGACTACAGGGAAGTTCTCCAAGCCATGACTCACAATGGGGAGGCCATACCAAGTGTAGAGAAGGCAATTCAATAGAGCGACGACATACGGGATGCATGAGAACTCTTCGGTACTCCCCTTCCTTATTACCCTAGTGAATGTTAATCTGAAAGTTAAAAGTTTTGAATTTAGTATATATGATTGGAGATATGTATTTGAATTAATTCAAGTTTAATATAAGGTTGATCAATTACATGGGTGCACCGTACAGTAGCACCGAAGCTACATTGCCTGTATAACAATGGAGATTATTGACATTAATAAGATTTCTCATCATAAAATGAATGAACACCAAAAAAACAGAGCTGCAGGTACTATACCCATTATTCCCACTGCCATGCGTAGAGTTACACCCATATTTTCTCAGGGGGGCTAATTAAGCCCTTGAAATGATGGTTCAAGTGGTGTAGGATGGCATAGTTTTCATGAGAGAGAGCTTTATATAGGGAAAGTGGGGGGCACCTGTAGCATGAACGCATCATGTTTGGTTCAGTCTCCAATATCTTATGCATTTGGCTCTGACTGTATTCCTTCTTAAATGAGATGGGTGGAATTATACCATGAGCACTAGTTGTTTATGATTTAGAGATCCACTCACTAATGTAATTGATTTTAATACCAAAAGGTGATTATTAGCATATGATAAGCACATATACATAATATGGGGGATGGTTTTTTTTTCTTTTTTAATTTTGGGAAAATTAATTACGGGTCCTTTAGGGAACTGTTAAATTATTTTTAGGTCTTTGAAACATCTGGACTTATTTTTAGATCCTCATGTTAGTTAAAGTACCATAAGTTATTTTTTATCCATTTATGCCTCTGCCTTCATTTTTTATTTGTGTCCCCTCTATCCCATCCTCACATTTGACAATCCCTACCCCTCCCAACTCCTGCCCTCCGACAACTCCCTCCCTCCCTCCCTCCCTCCCTCAACAATGCCCTCAACAATGCCCTCATGTATGTTAAAAGTGTATACAGTCGGTGAAGGGAAAGATTAAAAATGAGAGTGTTAACGTGGATTAACAGAAGTTACTTAAAAAGACATGAAAATAATAGGCAATAGGATAAAAATGAAGGTGTTAAAAATCATGTTTGTTTAGCAAATTTTGAAATAATTTTTTGTAACATCGGGGCAAACAGACAAAGATAATTTGTGAGCTTAGTCATAAGGTCAGTCACATAAGGTTATTCTGTCATCAAATAAATAAATAAATAGACAATGGGGTTTGACTTAAAAAATAATTTTAAATATTTTACGAACCTAAAAATAGTTCAGATTCGGTGGTATTAACTTTCTATTTTTTTTAAGGTTCCATTTTGTGTGAGTGGAAACTGTCGAATGGCATTCCCACTAATTCACTATTCCGTTTATTCTAAAAAGAGTTGTTCATTGGGGTTCTCCAGATGATCACAGTAGCTAATTCTGTTTCCAAAGTGGCCTGCCCTTGGCAATTAATATAGTTACAACATTGTAACCTAGAAACACTTCAAAATTGTAAAATTGAATCTTATTAATTAGGCGCCGTCTGGAACCAATTGTCAAAAAGATTGTAGATTTTAAAAGGATATTTTTCATATTCAGCTTTTGATTTCAAATTTTACCAACAAAACAATCACGTGTGGTATATACATTTTTTTATATAAATATGTCACTTGATTATATATATTTTATTTTTTATAAAAGCATATGTCTTGATGGAAGAGATATACCATTTTTTTTTGTTTTTTTTAAAAAGAAATTCAAAACAGGTGAGTTGAAGTTGAAAACAAGACAGAGTATAACATATTCCATTCTAATAATATAATTTCCATCCACAGATTGTTCAGATAGCAGCACACATTACTACATTAGTTGGGAAGGTTAGAACCCACCAAACATCCTGTGACCTACTTTCTGTTAATCAGTTGTTTGGTGGTGCTATCTGTCTTTTGTTTGTTTTGGAACTCCCATGCGTGTCATATTCCATTCAGTGCCTGAATAAGCTTAATTTGTAAGATTGAAACATTACTTCTATAAAATGTACATGTCAATACTTAACCAGCTTTGATGGCAACCCAAAACCATAACCATGCATGTCTCAGGTCGATTTCACTCAAAACCAAAGCTTGATGTGTTGCCAGTCCGACCTGAAAATAACATATTCTTCATGCGATTAAAGGATGCTTTTGTTTTTGCACGTTGTTACACGCAATTCTTCAGACCAATCTTGTGAACAATCTATATATCTCAGTGACTATGAAACGAGTTATATATACATCATCAAGCGAGATATATACCCTGCTAATACATCATGAAAGTATACATATTTTTTATAAAAATATATGTTATTTATTAGATGAAGTTTTATTTTTAAAAAATTAAAACATACGTTTGATAGTCCACCGACTCTCCCATGGACCATCCCTATATAGCATTATTCTTTGGTTTTTTGTTACAAGGTTCTGATGAGCTATAAATTTATATCGTTTATTAGTGCTTATGAAGGCTTGAGTCATTACGGGCCCATAACGGACTGTGAGAATATAAAGGGCGCGGCTCCATTAAATAAAAAATTAATTTATTTCAAACCAAAGAGATGATGTCTTTTGTTTAAGATTGTTCACACAGACGAACAATTTCCAGACTTCCGAACAATAAACACAGAAGACGTAAAATGGGGTGGGTTAGATATGAAATAAATTAATTTTTTATGGGGTGGGCAGAATTGTGGGGTGGCTTAAAATATAAATCCATTAAATCAAACCAAAGGTCAAACTTTCCAGACTTCCTAAACTTAAATCAGAATTCTCAAAAGGTCAAAGGCACTAGGTGATAATTAAAGTATGTTTGAACACAATAAAATTAACCCATGTTTCACTTAGTTAATGACATGTACAGAGGATTGCAACCACTAATATGAGCTGAGAATGGAATCCCATTTGTGCCATGAACATTTATGTTCTAAAAGTGTAGCTCCTCTATTGGTAGCTCTTCTAGAGGTGGTGGTGGTTGGCATATTTTCATATGCACCATAATCATATCTTAATAAATTGCATGTTTGAAGTGTAAACCACCTGAAAAGATTGGTTTTTAATTTTATATTTAGTTTGTCACGCTAACAAATCATACACGACTGGGGGAATAGATCAGCTGTTTTGGAATGGAAACATAAATTGTTACATTATTAAAATAAGTGCTCTTTTATATATCTATAATTATTTTTTATGGTTCTTTCATACATTACAACTTGAATGATCAGCAACACTTCAAATTGTACATTGTGCATGTCAGATTTGGGTAACACATTAAAATGGGGCGGAGCTAACCAAATTTAGGTCAAGCTTGATAAAGGGATGAAAAGGAAATTTTGGTTGAGATATTTGAAAATAAAAACACTTGTAGATTTTACCCATGAAAGGGGCATGCACTAAACAGAAATAAGATGATGGAGATAGAGCATTGTAAGTAACATTTGAATAAATTTTTCTTCATTTTATTCAATTTTTTCCCTGTAGAAATTGAGTTCAATGCATGTGTCTTCCCACACAAAATCTAAAATGTAAAGGAGTTATGTAGTAATATGTGTAGTCGCATTCCCTGAACGAGATATATGTTTTGTTAAACAAAATTTATATGTAAATAGAGTCGAGTGATTCGGTGCGGGAATGCGGGAAGCGACGTCGGTCGTTCGATCGCGGGTCCATCGCATCCAACGGTCGATGTGAATCGCACCCGTGATCGACGGCCCGTGATCGCTTCCCGCATTCCCGCACTGAATCACTTCCCTGTAAATATATATATATATATATATATATATATATATATATGAGGAATGATACGGTGCGCGATGCGGGAACATGCGCGAACGACCACGGGCCGTCGATCACGGGTCCATCGCATCGGACGGTCGGGTGCGATTCACATCGACCGTTGAATGCGATGGACCCGCGATCGGACGAACGACGTCGTTCCCGCACCGTGCGGGACGCCGCACGATATCACTCGACTATATATATATATATTCAATTTTTAATGTGTATATATATTTATGAATGTCCAACAAGTAAAATATATATGATCAAAATATCAAAAGTGTGTGGATGTATGTAGAATTATCCCTAACATTGTTGAAATGTAAAAGATAAAACTCAAATTCAAAATTCTTAATCCAATTACCATGAAAGTTCGTTAATTAAATACACCATGTCAAAATTGTATTAAATAGATCACCAGATCAGATGAGATATGTAAGTGTAATCTATAATATATATATATATATATATATATATATATATATTAGGACGAACATTTCTTAGATTACTTTTACAGCTTTAAATATGTTTTGAATTTTTTTTTTTGAAACTGTATACCTGTTTAATAAAATTTATATCTTTAAAAACCATATACATGAATT
The DNA here is from genome assembly GCA_030737845.1 of Acorus calamus. Classification (NCBI taxonomy): domain Eukaryota; kingdom Viridiplantae; phylum Streptophyta; class Magnoliopsida; order Acorales; family Acoraceae; genus Acorus; species Acorus calamus. Next base: position 2,132,125 of record CM060860.1, read on the forward strand.
AATTAAATACACATATATTTTTCACAATTTCTTAACTAGGGTAAAGAAAAATGAGAGTGACTACATGATGGCTAAGTGTGTGTGTGGAAACGTTTGGGGTGATAAGTGGCGGAGTCAATAATTTACTTTAGTGGGGGTGAACTTTGACCGCAATTTTTAGATGATAAAATATGTTTAATCTAGTGATTATTTAAATAATATTTTTAATTATGATATTTATATAATTTTTTTAACCACAATAGTAAGTAGAATTATTATATCACTTATATATTAAAAACTCTAATCCATGTTTGTTTTGCAAATAAAAATAAGGATGAGTAATAACGCGCTTAATTAAGAGAAAAAAACACGTTTGTTCACCATGGATACATTATAATAATAATAATTAAATTCTAATAAAATAGAATAATCATAATAGTTATAATTGAAAAAGACCAATATAATCCATTCAATTTTTATTTATTCAAAACTATAATCTTATATATATAATTAAACATAAAAGATATCTAACCCAATCATAAAAGAGAAAATATTAAAAGACATTAAAAATATTAATTAAACAGAAAATCAAGTAAGGCTAAACATTAAAAATGAAATATTATGTACTACTAAGTGGGCCGTTTGGATGTAGGTTTGGAATTAATTTTTCCTCAAAAGTTGAGTTTAAAACTGAGTTTACAGGAAATTGTCTTTCCACACATATTATAAAAAGCTAACTTTTGAGCACTTATTTATAAAAATATGCTTACAACTTTTTTTTCTTTTTAAAAATGGGTTTAAGGAAATCAAATTCCTGCAAACCCATAATCTTCCCAACTTACATCCAAATACCCTCTAAATATCAACGCCAAAATTTAATTAACAATTCATACTGAATGTCAGCCCTCTTATCTCGTTTTTTGATAGCTAATATCCTAATCCATGCATCCAGTGATTTTTTAAAACTAAACCAAACATGCATGTCATTAATTGGTTTAACAATATGAATGGAGTCATGGGGCAGCTGCCCCCACTTATACCCATGTGGCTCTGCCCATGGGGGAGATTTTGTTTTTGCTAAAATCTAAAATCCTCCAACATATTTTCCAAACGTGTATGACTATTTGAAAAGTTGAATCAATTTTTTAATTATAATTGTCACTTCAAAACTGTTTTTTAGAAAATAAAAATAGCATATATGTTTTCTAATAATCAACTTAATTTTCATAAAATGAACAAGGGTTAGTAGATGATCAGATGCTCAAGAACATTTTTAGATCCATAAATTTCAAATGAACCATAATTCAGAAGAACTCAATGTTTTAAAAACTGATAGTTCACCAAACCGAAAAATGATCGAGTCACATATCACTGGTTACTGTCGTCATGATATAATAATGATATTAATAATTTAAAATAAATCAATATTTTATAATAGGCTGTTACATTTGGAAGATGTTATCTTCCATGACCACAAACCTCCCCCATTAGACTCCTCCCCCCTCCCCATAACACACACACACACACACACACAAATATTGCACCAACTAAAGCTTTTGGAATGGTTTATGTTTTCCATCCCTTCCACACAGTACCAAAGTCAAAAGTATAAAAAAAAATTAACGGAACATACAAATATACAATGATACAATCATACAAGTATATCGAAGATGGAGGGTCTCCACACCATGTACACAAAAAAATCAAATACATGGTCCCCACTCCCCAATCCCCACACATCTCCATCTTCATTAAAAAAAAAATTGTTCCCCCCCTTCTTCACGAATGCAAACAGAAACCATAAATCCATTTTAGATTTTTAAGAGTTCTTTTGGCTTTTTGTTGTTTTAACATTTAAAGAAAACTGAAAAGATGACAGGGATTTTTGGAAAGAGCGCTGTTACACGCAGTCATTTTTGCAGTAGCATATACTGCACTATCATAGTTAATGGGTCATATCATAATATATAGTATATGACCCAATTTTTTTTCATTTTGTCACAATGAAAAAAAGTACACTAATGTATCTCAGTATACACTTCATTTCATATAACAGCATGCACTTCAAAAAGTGAATGTATGATTTAAAAAAAAAACGAGATGGACCGCAATTGAGACTGCAATGGGACTACGTGTATCTTTTTCTTTTTGAAAAAGAAAAGAAAAATCGATGGGCTTTCACCGGTTTTTTAAAACTCAACTTTACCCGACTAGAAGAACCAGTTAAACCTTCACCCACTTTAAATTTTGATTCGGTTTATCCTTAAAACCAAATAATACAAAAAATCGATAAACTCAATCAACCACCGGTTGAACCGACGGTTTTTGTAAACCGGTACAGGTTGATTAAAACGATTGATTCTTTGTTCATAAAAATGTGATTAATTACTTGATAAAATAAAGAACCTAATAGAAAGTTTAGATTTTATATACCAAAATAATGTTATAATGTTGCATAAAAAATTTATGCTAAGTTTTTTAAAATATTTTATATTTTTATTTAGTGTTGATAATTAATATATTTATTATATTATAATTATGTTACGTTATAAATCTGGTCAACCCGACGGTTGAATCAGTGACCCTTGATCAGGTGATTTTTCCTGTTAATTGAATAGTTCGATTTTTAAAACATTGGCTTTTACAATCAGACGGTTGGAGTAAATCGATCGCGGGTTATAAAGCTAGTGGTGGAACCGTCAGGTCAAACGGTTTTGATGTTTTAGCCTAGTATTATGAGTAGACTGGGTTTACGGGTTCAACCGAACCGGTCGACAGATCAACCTGTTCAACCGTCCAGTCCGGTCCAGGTTTCAAAACATTACAAAAACTTGCCAATTATTAATTTTGCTCTGATTTCATAACAAGAACGATTTTCCTCTTCTTCTTTTTTTTTTGATTTTTTTTGCTCCATGATCAAGTTGGGAAAGGAAAAAAAAATTGAGGACACCCATCTCTGAATAAATGAAAGCTTAAAATAAAAAAAATAAAAACAAAGAAGAGTTTTAACATGCAAGAAATTAAAAAAAAAATGTTCAGGATTTCCTCTCTCTCCTCTTGTCCGCGTAGCATTCACCATGTCTCATGATCCAGAACCTCTCTATCTCCTCCGCTTTTCGGCCCGGTATCCGGCCCGCAATCAAAGCCCACCTAACAAACAAAGATATTAAGATGAATGTTGTTTGTCACACACAAATATATACTGTTACGAAATATATAACAATGCATTCTATTTTTTCAAATATATATTTCATTTTTTTTATGAATGTATGTATTTCATATAGTTATATATATTTTTAAAAAATTCAAAACGTGTTAAGATTAAAAAATGACGATATGAATGGTTATCTCTAACATTTTTCACAAAACATGTTGTAATTTTATTGGCGGGCAATTCTTATTATTCCTATAAAATTAGTTTTCATAAAAACAATAATATGTACAACACATAAGGAAAACTTTGTCTAATGTGATATAAAGCAGGAGGGAAATTAAGATCAAATTTTAAATTCAAAACAACAGTTGGAGTCCAAATTTATGGTGGGGCAGATAAAGGGCCACCAGATCATGGTAAACTGGTCCCTTGGTTCAGTTTGGTCAGACCCATGAGACACCACATGATCTCTTATACAATACTTAATAATTATAAAATACATAAAACATAATACAAATATATATACATTAACATTATCGGTAGGCCGCATTATCGTGTAGTCTAGCTTTACCGTTGATAAATATATTTCATTAGATGAAACATGTACATTTATAAAACTTTATTACATTAAGTATACATCTAGATTAAACATGGACATGTGAGAGAACTACCTACAGTTATGCATTTCGTACCGTTCTTAACCTTATCTTTTGTAAAAAAAATTTATAAATGTGAAAAATAAATTTTACCAAATAAAAGTAAAAGTTTTCATGAGATTTTGGATTCTAATCACTGGGAAAAATAAAATAGACCAAAAGAATTTCTATTTCTTTAGTAGTGTAAAGTCCATTGTGGTTTTCACATCTTGGGTGTGCCCCTCCCATAGAATCCATCCTTTTTTAATCTTTCTTTTTGTTTCCATTTCCTCAAAGTGTTTATTAATTATTATTCTGCTTTGTAAAGATTTGTTTGGCCCAATGAAACCAAGTTTTTATTATTCTTTTGCACCATTGAACATAGTTCCAGTTTTGTACCCATATCCTATTGTCAAAAAAACCCAACAACTATAATAATAGAAGTAGCCAGCCTTACCATAAGAAAAGGGGATGAAATAGAGTCATATCAGGTCCCATTAACCTATGACAACTTCACATGTGTATTACATAAAATCATTTTAATATATTTTTTGGTTCCCATAGAAAACTACACCATGCTCTCAGTTGATTAATCCATGATGGTCTTGAAACAACAAGCATAATTTATGTTTTAGAGCGCTTACATCGCAGTTCGTGTGGACAGTCCTGCAGACAATTTATATATTTTCATAGTTATTCAGTAAAATACACATCTCATTAGATGTGATTTATAATTTTTATAAATTTAAAACACACTTAGACTGTCAATTGAGCTGGCCTAACATTCTTCTATATTTTAAAGTTTTTGTTTAATGAAGTTACCTGTCTCCAACAAGCTTATACATCCTGTAGATGAGATCTTCTTCTTGTTCTGTCATGTTGATAATCTCCCATTCGTTACTACTCACCTCTGCAAATTAAGAAAGAAAGAATTTGAAGAAACAAAACTCAATAAACATATATATACACACAAATAGAAGAGGAAACCATGAATACATGGAAAACTAAATGACCCATTAATATCAAAGCAATGGATAAATAAAGAAAGCATGGTCAACCTTCAGACTCATGGTTGTTCTTCAGTTTGCTTCGTTTCCTGCCATGTCTATCCATTCTAGATAGAGAAAGAGATGTTATCACTTATCAGCAAATGAGAAGGTGAGGTTTAAAAGATATATAATATATGTGTATATATATAGAACGATATAGAACGATAGGTAATACCAAACAAGCAAAAGAGAGAGACAGAGAAAGAGAGAGAGAGAATAAAATAAATGGTTGACGAGTAGTTATCTTCACTGATATAAAACTGGTCCCACCTTCATATCCCCTTCCCTTCACGGTTACAAATTATATATATATAATATATGCTCCCCCAGTTCTTCGCTATTGTAAAATATGCCCTTCCCCACCAAAAAAAACAATAAAAAAAAAAACCATGAATACGGATAGGAGTATTTGTATCTTGTATTCCCTAGCCCCTCCCGTTTGGGAAGTGGAATTGTCTTATTCAGCCCTGAGAGTTATATTGGGATAGATAACAGTGTTTGACAGAATAAAGAGTTATTAATTTTAAAATGTCAATTTTGCCATTGGAATATAATTTTGTGTTTGGTATAGTTGATTAATATAAATCAATTCATGATGAGTGTAATTAAATTTGGTCTGTCCATCTTATGTAATATTTTATGGTGAGTCTTTATATATTTTTTACAACTAATCTATATGTGCTTAGTGTTGATTCCAATTGCTTGAATATGATTGCAATAATTATTTAGTCTAATTAAATTTACTAAATCGGTCATAAATAGTAATAAATTAAATTATTAACAATATTAAATTATTAACAATAGTAATAAATTATTAACCAGGGTGGCGCCTCAGAGTTTTTGCATGCAGGATCTCACGCTATCTGAATGGAGCTGAGATTAAAGATTGTCTGAGAACGCCGAGGTGATCTATGGGGAAGCTCTAAGACATGAGTTAGGGCACATATATAACATTTGAGTTACAAAATTCAAACTAAAATTTCTTCAAAGTCCCAAAAGCAAATAATTTCACAAATCTAAAATGAAAAACACCCCAAGTCCCCAACCAACAATAAAAAAAATAAATATTAAAGCCTACGAAGAACTAATGAATCCATCCTATAAAAAATAATAATAATAAAAACTCTCAATAAAAAATCAACTACTAAAAAAATTCCCCATTAAACCCTAATTAACAACCCCTTCAATAAAAAAAAATTCATTCACAAAACCTAAAACCCACATGAAATTAGGTGAAAAGTACCAAGTCCCCAACCAACAATAATAATAATAAAAAGGTTTCAAAGCCTACGAAGAACTAATGAATCCATCCAAATAATAATAATAATAACAATAATAATAATGAATCCATCCTTTTAAAATAATTAAAAAATAATAATGAATCCATTCTTTTTTAAAAAAAATCTCAATAAAAAATCTACTACTAAATAATCTCAATTCAACCCTAATTAATAACCCCTTCAATAAAAAATAAATCCATGAAATCCGACCGTGTAGGGACATGGTGTTTTTGAAATCCACATGAAATCCACAATAAATCCACAAGAAATCAACTACATGACACATGTAGGGAAATGATGTTTTTGAAAATTCATTTTAGACGGTGAGGATGAATGTAACATTTTTTTATGTAATTTCGATGGACCTGATATAACCTCAGTGGACAGGTTCACTAATCAGACGATGCAGATTAAACAGAGGTCCATCATTGGGGTTTGATAAAGTAGGTGAGAGAATTTTTTTAATAATGATGATAAATGGTATTTTTATTCTCAGGAATAGATAAACCCTGATAATCTTTTCTCACATTTTATTAGAATTGTTATCAGGCTTTATCCCAATTTATCATAGCATAGCTATCAGAGTTTATCCGTGTCAAACAAATAGCGAATAAGGGCTATTCTGCTATTATTCACCCCTATTCTCTGTTTATTGCAGTTCCCAAACGGGGGGTAAATTATCTAGATACGGATATTAATATATAAATATATTTGGAGAAATTCTAAGTCCATGTTTAAGTTGGAAAATAAGAGTGAATAAACCCAAAAACGTGTTTGGATGAAATGAATAGATGATATGTTATGTCAGAATAGATATAGGACTAAACTAATATTGATATTTTAGGTTCTCCGTAAAATCGTTTTATTCTATTCGGCTAGCATAAATCGAAAAACTCACGTATCAAATCATTTATACATCATTATCTTATCCAGCTTTTTTGTACAACTTATTCATGGTTAATCATCACTAAAAACATAAAACCGCAGCTATAACATATACCAACGGTTGAAACCTGGCTTTGTAAATACAGTCGTAATATGTTTTAGCGACGGTCGTTCAACTACCTGAGTTAATTTAGCGACGGGTTGAACAACCGCTGCTAAAAAGTTCCCCAGACTTTCCCTTTTTGCTTTCATTCTTCCGACGGTTCAGGGGGACATAGCTATAGTTTTGAAATCATAGCTAAATATACACCCATAATTGCTACTAAATATTTACTTTTTTATTTTTTTCAATTAAAAAAACATGCCTTAACTAAAAGGTGCATAAAATGTTTTTTTAGGATTTTTTATTTTTAAGTCCCCACAAACCATCATATTTAGTGATCGATTTATTACTTCTTCATATTTGGGTTTTAGTCCCCAGGTTTAAAGGATAATATCCATAAATTATTTAGTTTTCTTTTTAGTCACTGATAGGAACTAAAAAGGAATTAGTCTTTAAATCTGGAGACTAAAACCCAAATACGAAGAAGTGAGTGATCGATCACTAAATATGATGGTTTGTGAGGACTTAAAAATAAAAAAACCCTTGTTTTTAATATGTTTATGTGGCATATATTTAAAATCATAAAACACAATATAAATTTTTATTGCTAAATAACAATGTGGTACAAGAAAATTGAACTTTATATACACAAACATAAAAGTCTAAAACTAAAATACATCTGAATTTACAAAAAAAATTACAAAACAAAAGTTAAAGATCACTATCTAAAACTTAAAATTTTGATAAATTCTAAAAAAATTTGTTTTTTGTTCTTGTATCTCTTGCATCTTTTCGTGCATCTTCTCCTCCTTTTGATCCGATAGAAACATTTGTTGCATTCATCTATTGTGTATTCTGCTACTCCATTCAATGTATCCTCTCATAAAACTGATTTGATCGAAGCTCTGATTTTGATCTTTTGTCCTCGTGTATTCTGAAAAAATACAAAAAAAATTGATTCCAAGTATGATATGATCAAAAATATAATTGCTATTCCGTAATGTAGAATCTCAAAAAAAGAAAAAAGTAATCCAAACCGTAGACTATAAAAAAATGCACAAGAAAAAAAAAAGGAAGAGACTTTACTAGTTCTATGAATTCAAAATGAATGTGATCTGGGCCGGCTTGATCATTCTTCACAGAGGCATATGGAGAAGATGGGGAACAACATGATCAATGGAGGAGTTTAAAGAAGGCTTGCGGAGCTTTGTGGAGAAGAGTAATTTTTCGGATGAGAAGCCATTTTTTCAGAGATTGCAATGGAAAAAATTGCAATGGAGAAGGAAGAGTCACAGCCATAAATGATCCTTATTGCTAGAGTTTTAAAAAATTCACCAATATTAATTAAATTAATTATTATGGTTTTCAGAAAAGGCAGCACTAAATAAATTACATTATTACGGTTTCTAATAAAACCGTAGGCATATCACTATAATCCCATATATTTCGCCCCCAATTAAAAAAATTTATGTAGCAGTAGTTCTCTCACACATAAAAAATATTTTGGAAGCTTTCAAAATAATGCTATGGTTTTCTTTAAACCGCAATTATATCATACATATACCTGCAGTTTATAATTGCCACCAAATCTCAAATTTCTTGTAGTGTATTATTACATTTCCTAACTAGAATAATTAAAAGTACTACTAAATATTAAGTAGTTTACTATAATAATTATCCCTCTTATAATAGCTTATATTGCTATTGGGGGAGGGGAGGGGGGTAGCATATGGACATATCAAAGTTTTTGGAGTGGGTATTTATACACACCCACCTCCTAAATCTCCATATAGTGTTACTACGAACTCATCGTATATGGGGAAGATGCGGTGTCGAGTCTTATCGGCGAGAACAAAAGTGGAAAAGCCTTTTAGGCTTGTTATAGGCCTCTGGCCTATGTTTAGTTAAGGGGTGCGTGTCGATCCCTAGTTTGTACTAAGTATCTATCTTAAGGTGAGACTTGTATCCCCTTAGGTCTAGTTTGGTAAAGAAATAAATTTTAGATAAGTTAGTCTAATTTATGGAATAAAAAAACTATTATTTTTATCTATATTTACATTAGATAATGTTTTTTATTATTCTCATTTTTTTGTGTTCTTATCCTCAATCTTGTATTTGGATCAAATATGAGATAACTTTAAATTTTTTTAAAAAAATATCAGGTTTACCCTTCCTATTAATGGGACATTAATAGTGTTTGGTGGAACACATTCTTTTTTTAATTTTTTTAATTTTTTAGAATGGTAGTCATAAATGTTATACCAATTTTATACAATAAGGATAAAAATTGGGATAAAGTATGTTTCACATTTTACCTAGAACAAACTATCATAATTTTTTATCTCAAAATGTGGACAACTGTCCATACTTTATCTCACTTTTTTTTTAATGCCATATGAGATAATAAGTGATTTAACTCAATTTTTTTCTTCTCCCAACCTCTTATCCCCATGCCAATCTAAGCCTTAGGAATCTTTGTTGTACCCAAAAAAAAAAAAAAAAAAACATCAATTTTAAATGGCTATATGTGTAACAAAAAAAATCTACGAAATTAATTAGAAAGTCACCATGTCTCATAAAGCAACCTGATAATTGATAGTAAGTGCAATAAAATACATATAAATTATATTTTAGACTCCACCTCGCCTGCTCCTCAATCCGTGCACCCATTTTTTTCTGCAGTGATAATGTTGTTGCTCCAATGTTATTACCACCCCATTTTGTTTGTTCACAAGACACCCACTAACACTGTCTCAGCAGTTAAAAACTGTACAATCATCTTCTATTGACTGTTAGACAGGTGAAGAATAAAAAAAAAAGGAGATGACGTTGGAGTTATCTCTATATATAAAAAAAATGGCAGAACACACTAGTTAGCTCAAATAGGTTGGGTGGTGGTTGTGTGGTCAGTGGGCATGGATGCGGGGATTTGTTCACACTTGTATATATGGGTGGTGTCAGGTGTGTCCAGTGTCTTTTTCTTTGTGGAAAGTGGTATCTTTTTTTTGTCTGAACCTGAATGTTTGTGACAATCAGTCATTCATTGTTTGAATCACTTCACTGTCTGTCTGAGAAATTTGTATTTGTATGCCATGTTGTATATATATTTCTTTTTAGGGTGCATGGGTTTGTCTTTGGGGAGTTCTTACCCCCACATGGTTATTGATCACCTTTTCATCAACTCACCTTTAGGTTTTAAATTAAATACATCACTGCAGTTGAAAAATATAGAATTTTTGTCTGGATATGTGTTTGAACTGTTTTTTGGGTTTGGAAAATAGATTACTTTGCAAATACGGATCCAAACACATTTTTTTTATTGGATTTGAAAATCGGGTCTATTGATTTCACCTAATGAGCAACTTATTGATTTCTATACAAAGTCGCATCCCGTTTTTCAATTTTAGTCTCTTATTTGCAAATATATGTTATTTGATCCACTTTGAGTTTACATTTATTCGTAAACTCATGCTATTTGTACTGTATTATTGTGTTACACGTGTAACACTGTCATTTACTATTTATCGGCATTCGCGTTGTTTAGAGGAGTTGGTGACCTAGTGCCTTTGCCAAAGTAACTGAGTCATTCATTTCCATCTCTCCTCGCTTCTACTAACCATTAATAAGTTGGTGACCTAGTGCCTTTGTCCAAAGTAACTGAGTCATTCATTTCCATCTCTCCTCGCTTCTACTAACCATCAATAAGTGGAAGCTGCTTTGAATGAATATAAATGACTTTAGTCTCCCTCTAATAGAGCTAAGTCTCATTATTATTTCTCTTTGTGATCTAACATCGAATATTTGATGGGAACACAAACATGTGAGATTTATTGTATTTTTAGGAGATGATTGACATTTTTCTAAGCCCATGTTTGGATGTCGGATAAACCTTGGATAACCCCAGATAAAAATTTTGTTGTGTTTGGAAAGCCCGGATAAATCCAGATAAAGTATGCTAGAATAAACTGGTATAAAGTGGTATATGAATTTCAATCAACCCCTAGAATAAAAGTTATCCTAGGTTATTCCATCCAGATAATATGTGGGACCTACTATCAAATCAAGAGTCATCACCTCTTATAAATCACCTGTCAAATCAACTATCATTAATTAAAAAACAATCAAACACAAAATCACTTTATCTTTATTTATACTCACTTATGCTCAGATAAATATATACCTAAGAATAAATCATATTCTGTATCCAAACGGGGGCTAAGAGTCCATAGAGTGAGGGCATTTTTTCCAAGGGTTCATACAGTGAGGACTGAAGGCCCGACTGGTAGCAAAGGTTTGGTGGCTTGAGAAAATAGGCCCATGCCACTAATAAATTATTTTAAGGGTTTTTCATTAAAAAAAAATTTAAAGGTACTTTGGTCTTTTGTATTAAGGTTAACTGAGATTATTTTTGTGAGAAAAAGGTAATATTGATGCTGTGATCACTTATATATATATAGAGTGGATTTCTCTTTTTGATTTTTTTTGTTGTGTACACAGACAAACTTAATCAAACCACGTGATCTGATATTATTTGTGTTATTATATCATTTCTGTCATAAAGTTACACATGCTAGGATTGAACCCTGAAAAAATGGTACATCCAGAGAGAACCTATAACTATTATGTAAGTGGAACTTTTTCTCAGTTTAGCTTTCCAAGGTATGGGGAGGGATGTTATGGATCACCTGGTACTGGTTGGACTTCACTTACACTCACGTGACCCAGAATCAAAAGTGGGCCTCCAATTCTACTGTTGATTGGGGGCCCACACCGGAATTTTTTTGTTATTTTAAATTATACGCTCTTCCATTGAAATGAATGTTGGTATAAGGAAATTAAGTTTATACTGAGATGTATTAGTATATTTTTTTATTTTGTAAAACTAAAAAAATTTATGTGATAAACCTCATTTATTGCGCTATTATAGTGAATGGGCTGCAAAACGGACCGAGTATATCAGCACTCAAAGAAAATAAAGGAAAATGTTAAACTGTCTTTTTTACCATTCAAAATGCAGACCACACATTTTTATTTTTAAAAAATAATAAACATCATAGCCCATTCACTGTTTCTTGTTTTTCTTTTTTCTCTCTCCTCTCATCCCCCATTCTCAGGGCTTGTAACATTTACTTTAAAATATAAGTGTCAATAGCAATGTCCACCTTGTTTTCAAAAAAAAAAAAAAAAAAAAATATCTTTTAATGATGTATGCTTCGATAAAAAAAAATGTATATCGTTTTATTTCAAATTGATTAAAAAAAAATTTTTTAGTAAGTGTAAGAAAATTAACAATATATATAGTCAAGGGTGCAATTCGAATCGATTAGTGTGGTTCGGTTTTTTGCAAACCAAAATTAAATCAAACTATATTCATATATAACCCAAAATTTGAACCAAACCAAACCGATTTTTGTTTGGTTAACCCCAATTAAACCAAACCGAACGGCTAAAGATTGATGGGTTGGTTAGAGTTTTTTGGGGGGTTGGTTTATAACTTTACATAAATAATAAAATGCTAAGATTGATTGTATAAATTAAAATATTCATTTTATATGAATATTAATGGTATAACAACATTATAGTTTTAATATATAAAGAATAATTCAAATGAATATTGATTATGAATAATTATGTATTTAAATTTAATTCGGTGCAGATCATTCAATTTTTTTAAAAGTAAAATCAAACTTAAACCAATGTAGACCGATTTAGTAATTTTTCAATTCATACACAAATCAAACCATATAACTATTTACCCAAACAAACAAAAATTGATTTAGAAAGGTTCGGATTCAATTTAATCGACCAAAGTTTCACCCCTAGTATATACCTCGTCTCTTGATGCATATATTTCACTCGATTTCTAATTATGCATAAAGGATTGTATTTTGGATTGTAAAAAAGATGGAGTGTAACTGTGTAACAACACTAAAAAAATGACATGGCATATATAGCGCTGTTACATTAAAGCCAGTTTTTTAATTATTTATTCAAATATCACTATCATAACATAATCTACCAAAAATGAAAAAAATTGTATGTCTTTAATCATTTTTTTTTATATAATAGTAAATAGTTTGGATAAAAAATGTATATCACTATATTTCTATTTGAATGAACTCATTTTTATTAAGTGTAAGAAAAATATTAACAAGAAATATATAACTAGATTTTTAAAAAAGTATATAGGATTATATTTTAAATTTTTTAAAAAAGGACTAAATGTACCAACGCCAAAAAAAAAAATTTTCCTTTAAGATTACCTAATCGAATGAGTCCTTTGGAGGCCCAAGCCCACGTATCCAGCCCCCATTACATTTATAAAATATATTTCATGTTTATACATATACGGTCGGTGCGGTGCGCGATACATTTATAATTTTTCCGTGGACGGCAGGAAACCGCACCGACCGCATTTGAAATTGATCCTGTTATGCACTACGAGTTATTTTCTTGTATTAAATTAGATTTCATAAAAATCAAATCAATTTTGAATCTTTTGAATGACATTCAATCTTATGAAAGATGAACTTTATCAAAACTACCCTTGTATCATGAAGTTTTTTGCTTGGAAAATTCTAATGGAGCTCTTGAAATATTCAATATTTATTATTAAAAAATCATGTTATATGGTTATAACTAAGGTTGCACTGACCCCCCCTCCCGCGCACTACTCTCACGAATGAGATTATTAATAAGAGGAGAATATATTTAAGGGCGTGTCTATCCTTACCAAGCATTTTTCTTATCCCACCAATAATAAAAAAAAAGGGTTATTTAGTTTCCACCCCTCCTAGAACATGTAAATTATTAAAAACCCCCTTCAAAACACAATATTATTATAAACCCCCTTAAAATGTTACCAGACTTTGTAAAAAATCCTACAGTCAACAAACTAACTATATTAGAAGAATATTTTATCTCAACATATGTATATTGTCCATTTATCCTCACCATTAATGAAAAAAACCGTAAATAGCTTTCTTCAATTTCTTGAAATCTCTTAATGGGGAGGGTAAAATGGACAATATACATATGGTGAGATGAAATATTCCTTCTAATATAGTTAGTTTGTTGACTGATGGGTTTTTTAAGAAGTCTGATAACATTTTAAGGGGGTTTACAATAATATTGTGTTTTGGAGGGGGTTTTTAATAATTTGCATGTTTTAGGAGGGCTGAAAACTAAATAACCCTAAAAAAAACCGGTGTTTTGCTGTACCAATCCAGTTTGATCGAAATCGATCGCCATTTCAGGTTTTGGGCGACCGGACTTGGTCGCCATTTCAGGTTCTGGGCGACCGTAATTGGTTGTCATTTCAGGTTTTGGGTGACCGTAGAACATGGTTCAGAACTATATCTACTTATTCTTTGTAAACAAATAAATTTTAGGGTTTATCCATCATATTCTACATTTATTCTTTTATCCAAACAACAGCTAGAGGGAGTGAAAAAAATGTAAGTATGTATACTTTCAATTAATTCAAATTTTGATAGAAAAATATCTTATTAGACAAATATATATCATTTTTAAGCTTTCGTTTGAATTCGTAGTTAAGATGATTCTTTGTTTGAAAACAAAAAAACCTATCAGTTGATTCAAACACATTTTATATTTGACTTTTGAAATTTATCTGTAACTTGTGTAAAAAAAATTGTTCTTATATTCTACATTTAAGAATAATAATTTATTCTCCCTATATTATAACTCAGACTTGGAGTAATATGAAGGATTTAAGGAGGATACACGTCGTGGGATTATGTTTTCAAGAAAAAAATTATAAACTTTATTACAAATCATGTTCGACTAGGTTCGATCGCCCAAAACCTGAAATGACGACCAAATCCAGTCGTCCAATACCTGAAATGACGACCAAGTCTGGTCGTCCAAAACCTGAAATGAAGACAAAATTTGGTCGAACTGGCTGGATCGATGGGGATAGCAAAACACCAATTTTTTTTTAACTAATTGGTGGGGTAAGAAAAATGGTGGGTGGGACTAGACAGGGCCCTATATTTAATCCTAAAAAACAATCCGCAATGTTCCTATCAAAATAAAAAAGAGCAACGACCAAACAAAAAAAATCAGCATATTCACTTATATATTCTTATATACCTATTTTATATATCTGGATAAGCTATCTATGAACCAAATATGGGATAATTTGGTTGGGCTTGGATTTCTCTATTCCTTTGTAATCAATTTGGAGAGTAATGAAAAATCAGGGCCAAATATTCTTTAACAAAATAATTTAAAATTTTTTTTATAAAAAAAATTCAAGTGTTCAACCTAAATTCAACTAGAATCAAATCTAAGTGGAAACCAAGTTAATTTTATGGTAAGATATATAATAAAACCATATCCAAAGTCTGTCTACTTACCAACCATCCTATAAAAAAAGATTTTTTTTTACCACGTAATTTTTTAAAACCAAGTCCCCAGTGGATTAAATATTTATTATGATCCCACAAAATCTACTAGGTTCATGGAATGTACCCACTTTTCAGTTAACTTCAGTTATATCATATAATATGTAATATATTTATATATTTTGCATAAATCCAGCAACTCATTAATCCCACAAATATATCCAAAGTCTGTCCATACCAACCATCCATATGATGCACTACAAAATTATAGATGGTTTTTTATTTTTACCTCTCCCAGAAACCATTGTATTTAGCTATCACTCTCACACTTCTTCATATTTAAGTTTTACTCCCCATATTTAAAGAATAATTCTTTTTTACTCCCTATCAAAGACTAAAAAGAAAATTAAATAATTTATAGATAGGTCCCTCTCAAAGAGTAAAAAATGAATTATCCTTTAAATCTAAGGAGTAAAATCCAAATACGAAGAATTAAGAGGACGATCGCTAAATATGATGGTTTGTGAGGGAGATAAAAATAAAAAACCCAATTATAAAATGAATGTTAGGTGCATGCACTCCCTGTAGCAAGTAGCATAGTCCCCACAAAAGTTGACAACAACCTATAAATATAGGCCCTAACCAATAATTAAATATAAAAAAATACTTCTGTATCTGACCATCTATTTTTTAAATAAAATAAAAATTACAAAAGGCCTCACCAATGTGATTACAGAAATGAGAAATCCAAGCTAACAACTCCAATAAATTAGTAGAAATTTAATTAGATACTATCAATACTGATATAAAAAAATATTCTCAAAGTTCAAACGATGCTCTGCAGTGGTGGAGATTAGGCCAGTCAATGGGTCGAGTCTTGACTGGGTCGGGATAGACCCGAACCCGACTCGTGATAAGACCCGACAAGTCCAGGTCCAATTGAGGACCTCTGCGGGTCCTTGGAAATGTGAACCTGGACCCGTCGGACCCGACCCAGTGCGGGTCCTTGGAAATTTATTTGCTTTATCATTCTATTAAATTTTTTTGTATAAATCATTAATTTTGAGCCTTTTAAACTAGTGTCCTAACATTATGTTTGAACATATTTTTGTACAATTCAATACAATAAACATAACATATAACATTCAAAGTAAACAAAAATCTAAACAATACAACAATGAACTAAAATGGAGAGCTAATAATTATTTGTGTCACAAAGTAGACGTTCAAACAATAGACACTACATATTAATCTAAATAACATTCAAAACAATAAACATTAACATATTAACATAAACAATGAACATAAAATCATGCAACAAACCAATTAATTATACAAATTCAAAAGCTAATAGACTAATAAGGCTTGTCAACGGGTGGGTTTTGTTGGTTATGAGTTATGATTAATGAGCTTGGTTATGAACTTATAGATACAAAAATGAGTTAAAACTTTATACTTGTAACTTGAGAAATAAGAAACAAAATTATGAGTCACTTAATACTAATAGTCTTGTAATATATGAGCATATACTAATAAAATAGTCGGATCTCGGATCCAACGGGTCGGGGCGGGATGGACCCGGACACAACCTCCAAATCGGATCGAGTATATTACACACGTAATCGAGTCCAGGTTGAATCGGGTCTAGACTCAACCCGTTGACAGGCCTAGTGGAGATGCGTTTGCACGAGCAAGTTGATCTTATTCTAATGGAAGTCAAAATTGATGAAATCTTTAAAAAAAAATTTCATCCAGTCTGTATTATTGTTTATTAAAAATTTGTGCATACCATTTTAAGAGATATTTATTTTTATCTTTTCTTCTATTGATAGTACAAATTCCAAACATGCGGTGGACTCTCTAATTACAGAGTACACACATTGCACGGTTTTGATTTGTTTAATTATATAGTTAATAATTAGAGGCTACAAAAAAAAAAGTTAGCTAGTTAGGATGATTCACTTTCCCTTTCCAGGGTTATAGTACAAACATAATATAATTATGCTTCAAAAAATAGTTTAAGCCCCATTAGGAAATGGTCTAAATTTAACAAGAGATGTAGAATAATTTTTTTTCATTCTGTGATTAGAAAAATATAAAAGTCACATTTTCATTGTTTAGTTAAGTTTTGAATAAATTAAAAATAATTTGTGACTAAGATGTAATTAAAAGTTTATATATAATTACTTATATATAATTCAGGATTTATAACAATCTATGTAAAATAAGTGTTTTTTTGTAAGATTATTATTTTCATTATTATCATTGAAAATATGTAATTATATGGTTAGAAAGTGATGGAAATGTTACGAATTCTGCATCTTGGAATACAATTGATCAAGAAAAAATTAAACAGATCAAATGAAAGACATAAAGAATTATTTGATTCACAAAACTTTGCCTATGTCTACAGAACACATCAGATCTCGATCTCCTGTCAACGAGAAGTCTCATAAAAAATATAAAATGCTATTTCATAGTAACATCTCATTAATGATAAAAATGTTAATACATAAAAGACACCAAATTTTTTTTGCATAGCACTAACATCCATATGCACACATCATCAATGTCCATAATATAACAGCAAAGAGAGAGTTTATAACTTTAAAAATATGATATTCTTACTCTTGCATATTAATTGTTTGTTTTGTGGAATGTTTGTGATAGATGTGAATCATGTGATGGAAGGACACGTTTGAGGTGTGTGTAGAATGTTATGTGATCATACAGTTTTTTTTTTTAATGAAATTGAGGCGATGTTTTAATCTATTGATATAAATAATTTCTGCACTACTTTGATACTAATATAAGAATTATACTAGCTTTTACATATAGACATAACTATCAAAAAAATTTATTTGATACATTTTTAAAAAAAATTGGACTATTAGAAGACCTTGTCCGATATATGCATGTGTTGCTAGGAGTTCAGATTTAAATCCGTACAGTCATCTCAATTTATTCGTCACTGAATGATTAATTAAAAATAAACTCTTGTCAGATTTGGGTAACCTTACTTTCCGAAATGTTAAGGGAGTTCATTAAAAAAACAAAACAGAAGACACTAGTTGAGGTACAATGTGTTTGGAAGATTATAAATAAATAAAAAATTAAAAAAAATTCAAAGAACATTTTTGTTGTTTCACTCAGAACAGCAGATTGGATCTGAAGAAACAGCGGCTGTGGGAGTGGTTTGGTTTTCTTTTGATTTCTACAAATCAAACTTTTTGGATTTGCTTAATTATATTATAATTCTTAGATCCAATAATTTTTTTAGTTATTAATCATGTGTTAAAACTTCATGTGGTCACAAACTATGGGTCAAAGTTTTTTTTTTTCGGTTAGGGTAGACATTGCATTGTTTGATTAATTTAATTGATGTCAAACAAATAGTTAGAATGAGCAAAAACGTGTTGAACGTCAACTGTCTGTTTGTTTGTTTTTTAATTATGTAAAGGTATATTCTAAGCTCTAGTTGATGGTACATGTAAAGGACCTATTGTTTTCCTTACTTTTGAGTTTGATTAGCCCATATAGTTTGAAAAGTCGTAGCATCAAGTATAATTTGAGTATTTTCTTGTTGGGTTTTAATTACTGAAAACAATATTTTAATTTTTAGTTTCACATTGCTAATCACACATTTTTTGGAAAGGCAACACTCGTACAAGGCCCACCCATTTTTAGTTGCACGTGTTCTTATTTTTTTTCATCACATCATCCCCTTCAATTTATGGATCAATTTGTTTAACCTATGATAACCATTCTATAATTTGTATTTTTTATTCAAATAAAATATGTAACATGTATTCATATTTAACTTACATTCTTTTGGATTGATTTATTTCATTAATTATCTTCAGAAAAAATAACCAAAATTGTTTTGTGAAGAGATTTAGTCGGTAAAGAACAAAAATATGCATAATAATGAAAAAAAAAACTTATGCATATAACCTCATGTGCAGTTTTAACATGTTTTAATTTTTTTTAAGTGCACATTTCGTCTAAATATATGACCAATGATGGAGTCAGGATTTTTATGTGGGGTGGGGGGGGGGGGGGGTGGGGGGCACTAATGTGAAAGACATTCATATAAAACGTATAATATAATATAATATAATATGTCAAATTTCATATCAATGGTTTACTAAAAAAAAGGTCAAAAAATAAATCTAATAAGCAATACATACCTTTAAATTTGAAATCGATGAGTTTCATATTCTGAAAATATTAAATGATTTTATCATTATCAATCCAATAATCTCAATGAATAAATCAGATACCTGGTGATTTGTATTTAAGGTGTTGATTTATATCTTAAATTTTCTTTATGTGTTATCAAATCAGTAAATCATTTATTTATTTTATTCACTGTTGAACCGTTGGGTTTTCGTGGTAGTTGGGAGGGTCTCACTCTCTTTCCATTATCTTCATCATCTATTTATTTGTGCAGTGGTTGATAAAATAAATATTTGATTGATATGAAGAGCTTGTATGGATTTTTATTGTGATTATTTATAGAAACTTCATCTTCATAACAAAGGGGGGAAGGGGGGGGGGGGGGGTTTCCATGATTTTTTGATCTTGTAGATACATAAAAAGTGGGCTATTGTTGTTGTTGAGTTGTGGGGCTCATGACCTATGGCCTATATGCTTATGAACACTATTAAAAAATATTTTAGAAAAAAAATAAAGCGCTAATGCATCCAATCTGTTTTACAGTCCTATATGCTATGATAATTACATACTGCGCTATCATAATATATAGCGTAAAAATTGTCATTTTTTCAATGTTAAAAAAATACACTAGTGTATCTCAATATATGCTTCATTTCATTTATCTGCATGTACTTTAATTGAAGAGTGAATGATTTAAAAAAAAGAGTCGATATAGAATTCAATTGGGGCTAAACATATCATTTCTTAAAAAATAAAACAAAAAACCCATGGGGAGTATGGGACCCCCGGGACTAAGGTAGCACTGTATATACATGACAATGTTAAAAATTATTGACCTTGTTACATTGTTACACAGTTATACTGTCACACCAACCATGTTATAATAAATCATGTAGGGGAATTATATGCCCACCCCATACAATTAAAAACCACCCTGTAATTAATTGTTTTTATATGCATCCAAAATCAAAGAAAAACCACCTCTACCGACCACACCCCATTTTGAACCAAGTCCACCTCCTGTACAGTTCGACAAACGTAGTGTCGACCAATGTTATATACGTCGACACTTCTAGTGCCGAACTGAAGGGTTACACAAACATTTTTTTTTATAATATCGACACATGTATTGTCGATATATGTTAAATATGTCGCCAAATGGAATGTCGATACTAGCAGATTATTGAAAAATAAAAAAATAAGTATCGGTCGACATATAAGATGTTGAGAAAAATGCTAATGGCTAATAATGATAGTGTCGATAACAACAGATAATTGCAAGCTACTTCTTATGGATATGCTTGAACTTCATCATCTCGAGAACTCGATGCCATTTTCTTAGAATAATTTTTTCTATTGAAAGCTGTAGGTCGAATATATTCCTTGGGACTATAAAAAAATTATGTAAATACTCAATCATATACAAGAAATTAAGAGTTATATACACACAAAATAAAAGAGTTATGCTTTTCAAACTAACATCAATCACATATTTGAATAAAATGAGTCATTGTTAGTTTATATTGCCAGCTTGGTTTTGAATATAGATAAAAAATAAATTATATCAAACTAATAATTAGGAAATGAATAAAAATCATTAATCAACGAGGATTTCAAAGGACAAAATATAACAAAAAAAAAATGTTAGTTTGAAAATCATAACTTTTTTTATTTTTTAATAATATGTTAGTATCGACACTCCGCTTGACAACATATTTAACACATATCGACAATGCATGTGTCGATATTATAACAAAAAAATGTTGTGTAACCCTTCAGTTCGACGCTAGAAGTGTCGACATATGTAGCATTGGTCGGCACTACGTTTATCGAATAGTATAGGGGCGAGCTTGGTTCAAAATGGAGTGTGATCGGTAGAAGTAGTTTTACAGAATAATATTTAGTCGGAATGATTTTATAGATTCTAAAAAATTAATTGGGTGGCTTTCCAATCGGATTGAATTTTCACTAAACAGGGTTTAAATAACCGTACCCAACCAAGTCGAGACATCGTAAACTTGGCTGTCTTAAAACCATGCACTAACAAATATTTATAAAACATATTTATTGGAGTTCCCATTTTTTCCAATTGAACAATCATTGATGGTTCAGAACTCATTGAATCAAAACACTGACAAAGACCCTCAACCACCCATTTAAAATCAGCTTTGACGCGTTTAAAAGAGAAAATATAAGGTGGGTAAGTCATGCCAACATTTTTCAAATCTCTCTGGAAAAATTGAAATGCAAAAGCTTCTATATTCATTGGCCAACATTACGTTTCAAAGAAATCCATAGAACTTTTGACTCTTCAAATAATTTCTCCGTACAGTCCACGTGGGTTCAAAAGGATTCAAATAGTCGCTTTCATGGTCAACGGTCATCAAGAACCCCTACAAAAAATGAAAAGATCAAATAAGTATATTATAACGAGTTGAGATCCAGTCAGAGCTGGAATTTCCACTTGTCTAAGATTGATATTGATTTGAGCATATGAGATGACATATGGTAGTCTTTCATTGGGGGACTGGATGAGATCTTGATCAGATTTTATCTCAATTATAATCCAAAGCTAATATGCATCAATAATAATATAAAATGATCAATCTTCCTAATTACAAGTGATATATAAGATGACATTTTTTTCGACCAATGGAACAAAAATCATTTCCCCAATTTTGAGTAACCAATTTATGACTTAAGAAACAAAAGGTCGAGTTGGTTATCCTGGTCAACAATCTAGTTTGATTGATTTTGTTAGAAAGAGTAGTGAAAGATGTGAAGGATTCGTGCCCGTTTAGATCCGTATTTGAACGGATTTTGCGATGAAAATTTACTAACATAGATCCAAATACCATTTTCGCTTTTGAGTCCCCGCTGCATTCGATCAATTTTTTTAGGTCCCGTTTGGGACTGCGTCGGTGTTGTGATTTGAGGATCTTGAAAAACCAATATAATCTATCTAAGAATAATAAACAAAATCACAAAGAAAGACATAAATAATTAACGTAATTCGATAAAATTTGTCTACGTTCACATAGCATACCAAAGATCAATCCACTATTTTCGAGAGATTTTACAATGGTCACAGCAAAATTAAAAACCCTAGAATCTAATAAAAAATATGAGATGCCATTTTAAAATGACATCTCCTTGAAAGCATAAAATGTCAATACACAAAAAATACCCTAACAACTCGACCCCATCCGACTCTGAGAAGCGCCGTCAATATTCTGCGCACAGGAATCAGACTCCATAATATAATAGTCGAGAGCGACCAAGCAACGGTTTGTAAAGCGGCGTTTTAAAGCGTCGGAGAAGCAAGCAAGAAATATACGTTCAATGCTATCACCGAACAGTTAACGCGGACTCTGTTCTTTTCGTTTGTTTCAGAGTTCACATTCCACTACATCTGTCGACGCAAACACGTCCCCGATGCAGTCCAAACGGGACCTTAGGCCCATGTTTGGATCGGGTATAACACCCCGGATAAACCCGGATAACTCTGAATAAAAACTTTCACCCGTTTGTTTACCCCGGATAACCCCGGATAAAGTATACCAAAATAAACTCAGATAAAGTGGTATATGGATTCCAATCAACTTATAGAATTAAAGTTATCCAAGGTTATTTCACCCAAAGAATATGTGGGTCTATTGTCAAATCAACTATCATCATCTCTTATAAATCACATGTCAAATCAACTATCATTACTTTTTTACCTTTTATAAATCTTTATTCATATTTTATTCACATTTTACCCAAACAACAAAACATTTATTCTTACGTTTACCAACGAGAATAATTCATATCACAAACAAATACAAACCCACTTTATCCTTATTTATACTCATTTATGTTTGAATAAATCTATATCCTTGAATAAAATCTATCTATGTTCCAAACGGGGGCGAGGTCGGAAAGCCATGAAAACGCAACTTTTGAAACACAGAATGTGAAAGGTTATGACACTGGTACAAAGACAAGAATCACTTATTCTAGATACTTTTTTTTCAAAAAAGAAATCCAACAAGAAAACAAGATGCAACTATCATCACTACTTGCAAGTGGCAACAAAAAGGAACAGCTTTTTATTCATTTATTGTGGCATCTGTACCACCCATTTGTGTTGGTATGACTTTTTAACGGCTGTGATTTTAGGTTGTACTAGTTCAACCTTTGAGACCCACTGGTCTTTGTTTGAAAAGTCAATTTTTTTTTCTGTTTGAATTGAATTTTTTTTTATATTGAATTTTTTTTAAAATCATTGGTCCTTGTGGTCGGAGACCCCCAAATTTAGAGGTGTACGTGCATGATATTTGATTTTGGTTTTGTCTGCTTTAGTTTTAAATTATTTTATTTAATACTTGTGTTATTTTAAGTAAATATAAATGACAAATGACTATTTTTAGTGTTTTCTTTTTATTTATTCTTCAGGGAAATAGGTTGGTCAAATATCTTTGACTAACCATTTTTTAAAATACCTTTTTAAAATAAATTAAAACAAATAGATTGAACATATTTTAATAATATTTCTTCAAAGTACATTAAAACAACACTTAGAGTGTAAAAATGAGTTTGAAAAAAAAATCAATTAAAACAACTTTTGAATTGGCTTTCTAGAAAATATATTTTTGTCCGACTTTTTATAAATGTGATTTCTATAAATTTCAAATGTTAGCTTGGTGGGTTTTTTTTTTTTTTTTTTTTTTTTTTTTTTGCAATGTATAAATATTTACTGAAAATATTTTCTAAAAGTATATAGTATTTGTGCAATATCCACCTAGTCCAATTTAAGGCCGTAGAAATGTGTGTTTTATGTGTTCCCTTTGGTTACAGGGAAACTTTGAGAATCTTTTGGCATCTACATAATGATAAAGACTGAGAGAGATTATTTTTTCTTGTGGTTGTATGTTGATGAAATTCAACATAAATGGGGGGTTTTCATGGATGAACACCCTTATTTGAGATTTTCCCTTGAATGACTTTTGGGGATTATTTGAGATAATACAAGAATAGGTATAAAACTAATTATTTTGGTTTTTTTTTGTGCAACCAAATAGAATGAAAGTTAAACATATATTTCATTGTTCTTGTTCTTCTTGATCTTGTACATTCCAATAAAACAAGGGATAAATCCAAAACAATTTTGAAAGTAAACCAAGGGTTTTTCAAAGTTGATCACCCTCTCCACACAATATAAAGAAATAAAGATGCATGTATAGATTTCATTGAAAAAAGGATATTGTTAGAGACAATCTCGTTTGTAGTCCCCACCCCCCATGCTTTGTTTTTCAAAAAAAAAAAAAAAACTTTTTAGAAAGAATGAAGCAGACACTCATAAAAATTGTAAATACTTCATTATGCAGAAATAAAAGAATTATATTTTTTTTTTCTAACAAACACTAATGGAGCACTGCATACCCTTAAAAAAATGTTTGCCTTTTCCGAACATTTTTATGATGCATCCAACACATTACCAATCCTAATATCTGTTTTGAGATTAGAAGGTGGATCAAGAAATAATAAAATTAATCTTTGGTATATGGATACACTATATATTGTAGTTATGTTTAAATTAGTTAGTACAAATCTTAATAATTATACCATGGGGAATCAGAGGCAAGTATAATTTATTTCTACATATCCATCTAAAAGCAAAGAAGATAAGTATTTATCAAAATAAAAAAAATGAATAACAAGCAATAATTCATTTAATTCTCTTTTATCCCTGTTTGTGCACAAATAAGCTATCTGCAGATCAAACGGGGGTACAATTCTCATGAAAATGAATATAGCACTTTTTCCTTGATAAATAATTTGGCATCCAAAGCACAATTTAGGGCATTAGATTCTATGTATTGGCAGTCAATAAATCTACGAATTAAGACAACTTTAAGACAGCAAAGGGAATCTTATGAAAAAAAAAAACCCACTGCATTGGGGACCAGTTTAAGGTTGAGAGCCTGAATTCATGTCTCAAGTTGAATTAGGATAACATTGTCAGATCAGCTAGCCTTGATACCAAAAGATTACATTTATCTTATAATATTTGTAGCAACTAATGAAGTAAAACAATTGTAGCCACAGCTTTATTTTTCAGTAACATTTTTATGATGCTTGTCGTCACATGGTATGGCTTGATTGGATGTTAAGGAAATTAGGATGTCTGGGCATTAATTGGATATGTCATGGTGCTTCCACATGCATGCTGTTGAAGTTGCTGTTGTTCCAGCAATCAAAGGACAAAATTCATGGAGTTGAGAAAGAGAAACCACAATTAAATAAAAAAATTAAATAAGAAACTATATATGAAAAAAATAGGATGTCATTTTGTTGCTCTTTAATACAATAAAAGAATCTATAAAAGAATAGTTTTGTTGCTTCTATAAAAGAATCTATAAATCATGTTTTCAAATATGCCTCTCACACCAACCAATAATTTAATAGACAAATTCATTGGTTAATTAATATCATAATCATGTTGTACATGCAGTTCGAAGGAATGACCTCTTACATAGAAGATGAAATAACTACATTGAGGAAGGAGTGATGCAACATAATTCAAGACCTTATATAGTTGAATATTGTGAGTACCATTGCAGTTGTTTTTTTATTATGTTGTAGTTTCTGATTTTGAAATTGGCACTACTACTGTTGAGTAGTTGAGACTCAATCTAATATTTTGATGTGTTTAATTCAAATGCATGATTCATTTTATATTTTCAGCTTGTATTTAAATGAAAATAGGTAGATGTATTAGAACAATTATATGGAAATTGTTTTGGAATATCAAAATGTTTTTTTGGTATGATGAGTTGGTTTTATTTTTGGAATAGTATTGAATATGTAGTTTCGATCGCATGAATTATATAGACAGGAATTCAATCATGGTTTCAAATGTTATATTATGTGATCTTTTCGAACAAAATATCACAATTCATTTATAAATTGTAATCTTCTCATATTGTAAATTATCACGGTCACCAAATAAACCGTGATCTTTACTAAGGAAATAATTATGATCCTTACAAACAATCGTGATAGTTAATCAACTAACAATTACGAGGAAGCCTAGATATATAATTATTGTCCAACAAAATATTATAGTTAAATATAAAATGTAATTTATTCATACTTATATATCAGAGTTTGTATGCTAAATTATCATAGTTAAAAGATAAATCGTGATCATTACTAAGGAAAAACAATTACGGTTCTCACAAACACCATGATAGTTAACCAACTGATAATCACGAGCTAATCTAAAAATGTAATCATTGCCCAACAACATATCCCGGTCACCAATTAAACCGTGATATTTACTAACAAAATATTTACGGTTATGTATCGTGATAAAATCAGTTATTCAAAAAATCACGATCTTCAACAAAAAACCATAGCTCGATATGTAGATCACGGTTTTCGAACTATGATCTAACATTTATTATCACCGTTTTTAACCGTGATCTTTGATCAATTTTGTAATAGTATCATATACTACTATGACCACCAAAAAAAAGTGAGCAATATGGATAATCAGATCTAACCCCCTCATCTTAAAAACAATACATTCAATTATAAAAATCATTACGTGTGTGTGTGTCAGTGTGTGTGTATGTGTGACATTTTCTACAGCGTTTGAAAATGCGTTTGAGTATGATTTTACTTTTTTTTAAAGCAAAATCATGCTAACATTTTCAAGTGCTTCCACAAAAGCAAGCTTAAATAAAAAGTTTGTTACAATAATTAGTACAAAATGTATGCTTTTTAAAAAGCATAGAAAATGAGCTTTCTATTAATCAGGTTTATTTAAGGCTCGTTTGGATCCGCCGTTAGACGGATTCTACAATGGAAAACACTGCCTACCGCTACCATGAATCTAAACAAAAATGTAATGTTTGCGTTTATAAAAAAAGTGTTGTAGGATATAAAAAAAATTCGCGTTTGAGAAGCTATCGATCGAAACACCGTTCTCTATCACCCCCTACTTCTGTTACGGGTTGAGGATCTTGGGAAACAATAAATCTAGTAAATTATCAAACAAACACAAAGAATTTACGTAGTTTGATAAACCTTGCTACATTCATAGAGCACACCAGATATCATTTCACTATATTCGAAAGATTCTTACAATGACCACTCCGAAAATAAAAACCTTAAAGAGTTTAATAAAAAACATAAGATGTCATTTTATAATAGCATCTCATTACTCGAGTATGTGAAATGCCAATAACTTCTCCAAACGCCGAGTCTCATAGATAGAGACATAAGTTATTCTGGGGTTTATGACTATTCTAGGAATAAATTACTATACCAATAGAATAAATGATTTTATGTTTAGTTGTGTTTTTTTGTTATTCTCATTGAGAAACTAACGTAATAATGAGTTTTAGTGTTTGGTTGAATTTAGATAAGCGGTATATAAAAAAAGGTGTTAATAAATATTTATAACATTTAAAATGACAACTTTACCCTTCTGTATAAAATATTTTTTCAGAAACGAATCGAGTCACATAATAATCTTCCTTGCACATCTCACCGAAAAAAGAAAAAAAAAAGCTTCCTTGCACGTAGCAGCACCACTTCTCCCTCCACCTGAGTCTCACCACCTCCTCCCTTCAATGGCACTACTGCTCAAATCAAAACCACCCTCCTTCTCTCCATCGTTAACACCACCGGCAACAACTGTTTTTGAGCCTGCACTCCCTCCAATCCGGCGGCACAAACCGCAGCTCATCGTCCCTCTTGTTTGCCCACAATGGTGGTCCACTGTTGCAAACGGCGATGGAGGTGGATGTGACAAAAGGGCAAGTGTGGAAAAAGGATGATAAAACCCCTGGGACCCACTTATACATTTGGATGGAATAACCAATTCCATAGGGGAGGTGGTATTGTTATATCCCTTTTATGCCACCTTATTCTGACATCCAGATTCCCTTATATTCTATCTATCCAAACAACATTTTTACTTAATTCCTACATATTCCAGCTTTATATCCCTTTATGCCTCTACCCAAAACAAGGCATATGCACACCCAAAGAGGCCCTTGAGCTATTTCATTCAAACTCGGCTACATGTGATACGAGTGCATTTGAACTGACCAAAAAAGTAAAACGCGTTGTTGTGAAATCTGAACACAGTTCCAAGCATCCCATGTGGCTACAAATACAAGAATAAATGAAGGGAAAAATTCAAATAACCCCCGTGAACAGCTCGAAATTCTTACAACCCCCTAATTTTTTCTAAAATTCATATAACCCCCTAAAAATACATATGTAAATCCAAATAACCTCCACCGTTAAATTTATGTTGACAAATAAGGAATATTATGTGAATATTATGCTTGATTAATCCTAACTAAAAAGACAGTATATCAAAAATCCCTCACAATATCTGAAAAATACAGAAAATCTTCTGTAAATAATAATTTTTATATTTACAGAAGATTTTCTGTATTTTATTCTGTTTGGTTAACCCTGACTAAAATCGACATTCACATAATATTTTTCATATTTTTAACATATTATACAGGCTTTTTGGAACACTATATTTTCATTCAGGGTAAATCAAATAAAAATCAATAAAAATTTAGCTTGTTGAATTATTTGAATTTACATAAGTGTTCTCAGGGGTTATATAAACTTTAAAAAAATTTAAAGGATTATATGGATTTCAAACAGTTCTTCAGAGGGGGTTATATGAAATTTTTTTCCATAAATTAAGATGGTGTGTTTGCGCGCTCTTGCCGGGTAACGCTGACGCTACAAACACAACGTCACCATCCGATCCATCACTCTCTCTCTCTCTCTCTCTGTGGAAATTTTTGAAACCACGCGGAAACATATGTTGAAGATTCTCCGTCACTTCCCACGTCTCTGACTATAAACAAAAAATAATAATAAGGGGAAAATCCATGTAGCTCCGTGGAAACTTATAAAATAAAAAAAAAAATCTATATAAAATTAGTAAATTCATTCAAATTTTTATTTTTATTAGATAATATTTATTTTAGTCTATATCATTAACCAGATATACTGTTAATCCTAACTATACATGATAAATTTATTTTATTTATTAAAAAAATGATATAATTCTTTGAAAATTTATAAAATTCAAAGAAGTCTGTGTAAAATTTAAAATTCATCTTAACTCATTAAAATCTTCTTAAAATCACAAAAAAATTCATGTAATTATCTAAAATTATATATTGATTTATCTAATAGTTTTATAGTCAAGGTGTTATGTTTTTTGTTGCTAGTAATTTTGAGTTAAAAATATATTATAGAATTTTGATTTGGTTGTTAAATTATTTTTGTGATTTTGTAGTGAAGTTGATGAAGCTTTAATTTTTTTTGTTCGGTTTCTATGATGTCATTGAAGAGGTGAAAATGTTAAAAAATGAGTCGATTTTGTAAATCAAATGAAGTTCAACGGCTATTTTTTTACAGTTGAAAGTGACATTTCAAGAGATGAGAATGTTAAAAAATGATCAATGTATTTTTGTTTTATTAAAAGACCAAATATGTTTTTATAATGTTTGTAGGAACTGGATTCGATTTTAGTAACTTTCTGAAGGTTTATTTTGATATACTTTTGAAAGGAGACTAAATTCATTAACCATATATGTTTTATGGGAACCTAGGATGATTTTTCTCATTTTAGAGGGACTTTTTATTATTTTAAGAATATTTAATAGAGTTAAAAGACAAATTTTCCCAAGAAAATAAAAATCACATTTCCATTCCCAATGTAACCCCCTTCACTCCCCTCCGACCCAGTCATCACTCACAATCTACCCTCCCTTGACCATTGACCAGTCTAAACCATGATTTCTGATCTATAGTCAAACTCCATGTTATCCTCACGAATTCCTTAAATACCCAACTCTACGCTTCACTTTCCAACACCACCACCACCTCTCTCTCTCTCTCTCTCTTCTTCCCTTCTTCTTCAATTGTTGCTTCTAAGAAAAACCCAACATAGAAATTAATCTTTCTACGAAGTTTTCACAACCCATGTTCAACTTAAATTCTTGTTAGATTCTCTTCTTTCGTTTGGGTGATTAGATCTTTCAACATAGAGATGGAAGTTAGCGGAGAATCTAATCAGCAGCCGTTGGTGTGCAAGCTCATGCAAGGGCGGGACCTCGCGAGGCGTCTCGAGACGCAGCTCGAGCCGTCCGAGCAGCGGCGGTCACTGCTTCAGCAGCTCATTACGTCCATTGAAGATGCTCTCTTGATGGCTAGAGTGGGCGCCGAATCCACGCCTCCTCCTCCGCCGCCGGCGGTGGCGGTGGAGGTGGTGGCCGGAGATGGATCGGAGTCTCCCCAGTCGATGAGTGGGAGTGACCACAACTCTGATCAGGACACACAAAACTGTGGTGAGAGGAGAGAAGCTTCGAAGAAGAGGTGCATTGGATGGACTAATTGAAGCCAATTCTTTGATGGGTTGTTTTGTTGTTGTTTTTTTTTGGGTTTCTTATATGGATGTTTTGATTGGGTTTTGTGTAGGAAGACTCAGCCGAAGTGGACGAATCAGGTGAGGGTGTATTCGGGGAATGGACTTGAAGCGCCTCTTGATGATGGTTATAGTTGGAGAAAATATGGTCAGAAGGATATCCTTGGAGCCACTTATCCCAGGTGAGATTTCTATTCACAATTCATCAAAGTGAATAAACTGTACAACATCACCCAATTCAAAGTTAAAGAAAGTTAATCTGAATTTAACATAACCGTTAAATTCTGATTCAGGTTTGATTCAGATTGAATTACATAAATCTGATATGAACATTTAAATTTACCCCCCTAAACAACTCACCTCTCAAAAATTTAGTTTAGAATTTTTTTTTATCTTACAAAAAAATCTGTTTGGATTGTGTTCCAAGATGGACCCATTGAAATCGATAACATAATGAAAAGCACACAAAAAGGGTCCATTACCTCACTCAATCATTCACTTTTGTATCCCATTTTGCCTCTCTTTATTGACTGAGATCAATCATTAGCCGCCCTAACAGATGAAATAAAACAGTAAAAAGGGGCTGGGTTTCATTCTTATTATACTGTGATTGAGATATTATGTCATATTATTAAAAGAAGTCATTTTTTTCAGGGGCTACTACAGGTGCACCCACCGGAGCACCCGAGACTGCCCGGCGACGAAACATGTCCAACGGTCCGACGACAACCCATCGATCTTCGACGTCACCTACCGCGGCACTCACACCTGCCAAAGCAAGACTCCGACGTCGTCGCCGAGACCGCAAAACAACCAACAGCAGCCGCCGCCGCCGCCGCCGCCACAGCATCTCCTCCTCAACTTCCAGACCGGACTCCGCGTCAAGACCGAAGATTTGGACGGCCACGATGGGCCGCCGCCGTCCAGCTCCTCCTTCTCCTTCCCGCCGACGCCGATCAATCTCCCATTGAAGCCGGAGAACCACATATTCTCTTCTCATTCACCAACCATGTTAACTGAAAGCCATGGTAACTTCATCGGCGGCGCGAGTGGGTTCTCTTCGCCGTTCATTTCGCCGGCGACGTCGGAGTCGAATTACTTCTCTGTGTCTCCTTGCATGGGCAGCTTTGGAGGGACAATGGAGTCTGACTTCACGGAGATCATCTCCGCCGCCACTTCGACGACGAATTCTCCGATGATAGATTTGGATTTCGATTCGATCTTCCCGTTTGATCAGAACTTCCTCTCTTAAGAGATTGTGGTAATGGTGGGTGAAGCAATTAACAAGGAGAGTATGCATGAAAAAAGATCTCTTCATGCATGGCTTGGACTAGTGAGCTCTAGATGCAACTCCTTTATTGTTTTTTTTTTTTTTTACTTGCTTTGATTTTGATAAGTTTTGTTTTTTGTTTTTTTTCAGTCTAGATTGTAATTGTATTGTTTACTCCTGATGAAAAGTAAATAAAATCAAGTTTTGATGAGTTATGGGTTTGGATTTTTCGTTTTATTTCTTGGTTAAACCTTATTCTATGAATTAGGAATAACTGTTTTGGAAAATATCTGAAGAGGACATGCCTCAATAGTCAGTACTATTCTCGTCAAAATAAGGTATAACTTTGAAATTCTGATGGGGTTTGATAGATCGATATTCATCCTTGCTATGAAATTCTGATGGGGTTTGATAGATCGATATTCATCCTTGCTATGAAATTCTGATGGGGTTTGATAGATCGATATTCATCCTTGCTATAAGTGTTGAAGGGATCCAATCAATTACGCCACGTAGGCGGTGTAAATATGAATTTGGATATGCATACATGAATTTTTACATAAATATCACTAAAGTATGAGTAATTTTTTTTTCATTTACTGGACATACTATTGTTGGATTTTCCAGTGTGTTCAAACCTGGAGCTCCACCCATGTCATGAATTGGATTGAGTGAAGAAAATTTGGTTGCATAAGAAGACAGGGAGAATGATATGGATGTCCATGTAGGACAAACTGTAACTTGGAATGTCTTAAAAAAGTTTTTGTGGGAGGAAGGAAAGTCAATAGTTTATTTTTGCTAAGTGGTTTCTTTAGGCTTTCCAGGAAAGCCCCAGTATTCATGATTGGGGAGCCTAAAATTCAGTGCCTCTTAATTCAGGTTCAGTGTCTTCTACATAAGTCATGATGAGATTCCAGGAAATTTAGATTTTCAGGTAGGGACAAATCTATGTATGAATCACCACCATAATTTACTAAGCACGTTTGGTTGGATAATAAGTGGGCGGAATAAATTAGAATGAGTGAAATTAGCCTCATTATAGATA
This sequence comes from Acorus calamus, assembly GCA_030737845.1. Taxonomy (NCBI): domain Eukaryota; kingdom Viridiplantae; phylum Streptophyta; class Magnoliopsida; order Acorales; family Acoraceae; genus Acorus; species Acorus calamus. Next base: position 2,165,534 of record CM060860.1, read on the forward strand.
TTCGGATGATTGGAATCTATATATCAAAGTTAACGGGTATAAAGTGGTATATGAATTTCAATCAATTATTGAAATTATGTTATTTTAAATTATTTAACCTAAAAGAATATTTTATCAACTCTTATAAATCAACTGTCATTATTTTTTCACGTTTTATAAATATCTATCTACATCTTATTGACCTTTTATCTAAACAACAAAAATATTATTATTACATTTTCTAGCGACAATAATTCAAAACACAATTAAACAAAAAAATCATTTTATCTTAATTTATTTATTCTAGAATAATCATAAACATTATGATAACTTAATTCTCGATTCTAATTTTCATATGAAATCAACTAGTGTCATATATATTATGTGATGTCATTATATATTCTATTAAAAACCATAAAAGGTACAAATATTTAAAATACTTGAATGTAATTTTGTTTAAAGTATGTATTTTATCTATGATAATTATATATTTTATTAAAAAATCCAAACCTTGTGTGATTGGACATAACTATAAGTACAAAACAAACATTTTTATACCAAGCAAAAAAAAACACTAATAATTGGATTTTGGAAATCATTTTTTTTTACTTCGGGTAGATATAAATATCCGATCAAAATGACTAAAATCCAAAGTTCAAGTAATTAACTCTCACCTTTGGCATGTTTGTATTGTTTATTTTTTATATTTACTTTCATTTCGAATCTCCCACTTTTTAGAATTTGTAACTTTGAAATGTTTTGATAAAATCAGGGTAGCAATCCCCTACTGTTTCCTCGAAAAAAAAATCCAGAGTCCAAGAAGTAATGTATTGTGTGTGGTGAAAGATTTAATATACAAACCATGGTTTGACATGGATATCTAAACCAGTAATTTTTTAAAACAAGAACAACATAGGAATAAAATAAAGAATTACACTGTTATCATCGTCGGTAAAGTTAATTAGTTTAGCTAAATTCAGTATAGATTTCAACTAAATTAAAAAAACTAAAAAAAAACTACTCTCCCCTACTCTGTTTTAGAGTTGGGACAAGTTTTGACTCCTATACAAAAGATAAAAGAGGATATTCAATTCCATGTAAAATAAAGTTGACACCCATACATAATGGAATTGTTATTCGGTCTAACATCAATTCCCCTACCCTTTATTCTAATCTGACCTTGAATAAGGGCTACTAAAAGATCCCGATTGAGATTACTTTCCTATGGATAAGGAATGGAAAGCTAGTCATTTCGAATACAAGTACAAAACACATGAGTGGGCATAACTCTGATGTGGATGTTACTGGGGTTCTTCTCTTCTTTGTATCTTTTTATTCTTTTGTTCCCTACCTTCACTTGGATATTGTCTATTTTGATATATAGTTATGCTCACAAGTTCTCTAAAAAAGATGATCGACATTCTTTTTTAAAAAAAATTAGACATTAATAGATGAACAATGCACTCTGGCATCCTAAGAAATGGGATAGATAATCGAGGATTAGTATAGAATAGAATAACTTATTCCTGTTTTATAACACAGTGGAGAGGTCAACTATCTTCCCCATTGCATAGTTTTTAGGCAGTAAAATCCACACTCCAAGAGAACTAAAATTTATTACTTAATTTCAAGCATAACAAAGAAAAACAAAATCCAACATGTTCTATATAGAACATATAAGAATTATAAAGATAAGGTAAAGGTACTCACTTGTATAGCATCCACAAAGGCAAGCAAAAAGTGGGTGAGCTTTGGAGAAGACATGGATCCACTGCTATCAGAGACTTCTCTTGTGGTTCTTCACTTTAAATGGATAGCTATGAAGGTTTTGGTTGTTTGGGCATCTAAACATGTCATGGGAGGTTGGAGAATGGGTTTTTTTTATTTATTATTATTCTATTGTTTCTGCTGGAAACTTCGAACTTTTTGTTTAGATGTATTAATGGTTGATCTATTCATGGCATCTTGGAACTTTTTTTTATTTTATCCTTCCTGTGTTGTTTATTCGGTAGCTGATAAACATACCCAGAAAGTGGACTCAATTTTCGTTATGAGTGCTGTTATCACTCCTATCTAGTGTATAACAATTAAAAATATATATATTTTGTTAAAAAAAAATTAGCTAGCGTATCTCAATCATTACTTCATGTTTTATAACAATATATGCTTTAATAAACAAGTATATAATTTTTTTAAAAAAAATTAAGATTACATGTTGAATTACACAAAAAGCTGGACATTTCATTTTGTTTTGTTGATAAATTGGGCTTGTGATAGATCACCATCAAGCCCCTTTAATGTGATTGAATAACAATAATGATTTATAGGCCCTAATTTTACAAGTCCCAAATAGAGGTGACAACAAGACATTACTCATTATGTCATTTACTTGATTATTTCCTTAAAATGTGTTTGACTGTTTTGATTTATCCAATTATGATGGAGTATCATCAATTCTAAGATCTCATAATTCTTCTTCATTAATTCATTTGAAAATCACACAACACCACCAATCAACTATTAAATTCGGAACAACATCAACAACACAACAACAACATCAACACCACCACCTTCGAAGTCTTCCATCTCCCTCTGTTTCTCGTGTTGGTGGTGATAAGAAGACGAACCACCTTCGTCGGTGGTGGTGGTCGAGTCATCGATCTCCCATCGCTCGTGGCGGCGGTAGTGGCTGGCGGTGTTGATGCGTGTCGGGGAGGTTTGAAGGCTGTTGGCGTCGCTGATGCGATAGTTCTTCAGGAGGTGGACTGGAGAGAGATTATGATGAAATTGGTAGATTGAAAGATGAGGTAAGACACGTTAATTTTTTTTTTAATGCTGTTGAATGTCATTATCTACGTATTTGATTTTATACATACTGTTACATTTTATATGGAGTAGTTGTTTGATGTTACCATTACATTCGTAAATGTTCCATTCGTTTTTTTAAATCTATGTCGTTTTTGTTACATTCGTAAATGTAATAGTCAACCGCATACGTGTATTGATTTTTATTTTGTTACATTCATAAATGTAACAATGAACTGCAGGTAAATTGCATGGAATGTAAAATATTTAGAGATACATATATGTAAATGTAACAGTTTTTATGAAAATGTAACCAATAGTTTTTATAATATTTGTTAAATGTAACTCACAACAAAACAAGTGTTTGATATTTTCCATAAAATGTAAGGATTCGTTTTAAAATTGTTTAAATATTACATGAAATATAAAACATTTATGTAATGTAAATGTAACAGCGTTAATGTAAATATAACAAAGGATGTAAACATGTAGGAAATGTTTTGCTGCTGTTTGGAGGATTTTAACGAAAAATAATTTAGGTAGTTTTAGTGTAATTTAGGTAAGTTTTGGTGTAACTGAAATAGAAAATTCAATTATTATGTAAAGATTTCAAATTTTAAATTTTGAAATAGGGTGTAACCAAAATTAATATGAAAGATTTGTAACCAAATAGAGAAAAAAAAAGGGAGATTTGGGTTAATGAGATATATTTTTAATGAACAGCATATCCGTATTTTGTCATTTTACACTTTTTCAAAAGTCAACAAACCAATCAAAACCAACCAATAAAATGATGACACCTTATGGGACTTATAATTTAGGGCCTAGATATCACCACTGATTGAATAACGAAAGATGGACTAAATCAGACACGGTTAAAACTCAAAAAATGTTTTAAGACCCAGTTATTCATTCCCACCATCGCCATATATAACAACAAAAGAGAAATAACAAATAGAAAACAATATATGAAACTTTTTTAAGTGGCTCTTGTTCTTAGTACGTACATAAAACTTTCTTTAAAACACATATATTTTGCCATCTTATCTTACAGTGCACAATGGTTTGGTGTAGGACTGAGCACTTTGAGAGACTTCTGTTTGTGATATGATTGTTCTCTCATCCCCTGTATATCTGTCACCCAAAACTTTTGCACCATTGCTATATATAAAGTTAGATAAATCTCTGTATTACTAATCTGCAGCAATCAAATCAAATCCATCAATTCAAAGTCCTTCTCCTTAGCACCATCAGATTTTGCATATTCTGAGCTTCTGTATTCAAGATGTTATCCAAAACAATAATTATGGTTTACAGACAATGTTGATCAGAGATGAATACACTACAACCCTCGCCATGTTTTTTTTTTTTTTCAGTCTTGGGCATGACAACAATCAAGAGCTGCTTGTTCCTGCCAGATGCCATTCAAGTTACACTGCCATAACCTAACCATGCCATCCGCTCCGGTGGACGCTAATGTCATGCCACTCATGTCCCACTCCACTTGCCATATCTGCGAGAAAGAAATGGAGAATCAAATGTAAGAATCCTGAAACAATTAGGCTATCTGGTAACTTTGGTCCAAAATCAGAACTCATCCTGGAAAAAAATAACCATCCTTCCCACGAATCTAATTATTGTAGATTCTGTGAGAATAACGAATGAAGAAAATTGTCTGGTAGGAATGACCATAGGTAGGATTCAAACGCCATAAATCTAGGTGTTCCAGCAGAAGGAGAATAAGATTGAACACCAAACTACCCCTTTAGTACCCAGAACATTTTTTCGCCATAAAGTAAAGAAAAAATAAAAAATTTACATTTTGCAATGGCATCCATGTGGATATAATTTCAAGTATTCCCATAAGAGCGGTAAACTGCCTGAATAGGAGTTCAAGCATGGAAAGATCAATGGATCATAAATCCCATGATGGAATACAAAAACTTTGCTGATTGGTCATGGTTGAAGGCAGTTGAGAATGTAATTTTTTAAAATGCTGGCAACACTGAAACATGGAGTTTGGGGTGAAATAGTGAAAAGTCTTTCAAAGCACGGATTTTTTCCGGCATTACATTTGTAGTATATTCAATTAGCTGGAAAGAAATGTGTTTAAGTCACTGAGACAGCAGGTTCTTAATATCCATACCTCGCCATCATGGCCAGAAAGTAAAACAACTTTCTTTGTTGAAAGCCTTCCATCTTGGTCAGCTTGCTGTTCTACGTGCCATATTGCAATCCCCTTGCAAGTTGCAACAGCAATGATTTCATAGGGCCTACAAGGAGTTTATCAATCTACCAATCATATATCTCACAATTCATAATACCTATCTGGAAAGATTTGTACCAATCACTAGGGGTAGCATGCCTTCAGAAATGCAAAATCATGCATGGAAAAGAGTAGCACAAGATGATGATAAGGGTGGAGGGTTTTAAAGAAATAGAATTTACATGTAATATGGAAACAAAAATGTAACACAGTTTCTTATCTGGGATTTCAATGCCAGACAATGTCGCCCAAAAAGTATTGTCCAACATGCATGCAACATTTTCTTGGTGACATTCGGGATAATAAAAAAAACATCTTCAGGTAACTCAGATATCCTACTCACCACATTCAATACAATATATGCTACTAGATAATTGCACGATAACATATCTCCCAACATTATTGATTGTTACGAAAATTGATGATGAGTCAGTTGCTAGGTAGACAAATAGTTTGGAATGCACGAAGGTGCAATTTAGTCTAGTTGCAATGAGTGTGAGATAAAGGAGGAGAATTCACTTAAAGTAGATGATCAGAAATTGACCAAAGTAGATTTGTCCAGGCAAGTTGAAGTTTGAAATTGAAGTTTTGTATACCCTTCATAAGGAGATACTTCAGGCTGAGTTTGGTGCATGATTAGATTATCATGAAGTTAGGAAACAATCAACATAGAAATATGTTGGGCTGAGTGTGGCAGGTATGAGGACTATAGGATGAATGACTAGGGAAGTTTTAAATTGACTCCAATCTGACATAAATAAATGGAGATCAATGGAAGTGTTGATCAAGTAAAATTAAAGATGCGATTTGGTATCAGTCATTTACAAAAGCATGAACAGGTCAAGATACAACCATATTCAGGAGAGGAAGGCTACCTCTACACGGTTGTGATAAACACAGATATCAACAAATCATAAATGGCCTCAACTAAGTTCCAATATTATAAATGGGGGGGTGTGATTATTAACATTATGCATGTGTGGGATAATATGACATAGTACTCTGAAAAGTGATGGATAGAAGTGACTGTGAGCAGAGTTTTGAAAGGTAAATTGTCTAGCACTCGAGTTCTGCTTTTGAATGTGGTGAACATCAGATGAGGTATGGAATTTTCACTACAGAATTTTACGAATCCAGAATTTCAAAAGTGAATTGGAGGAGAGACATGCAATACATCATCCTTCCTCTCCATATTTTCGTTGCTTCAACAGATATAGACTTCTGGTTATCGCGACCTCAATACCTACCTGCCAATGTTAGGTGCCCAAGCTACAGCGTGTACCCTCTCTCCCTTGTCTTCAGGTAATGCCAACTCTGCAACCGGGACCCACCGTTGATGATCCTCTTCAAATTCCCAGATCTGTAGAAACTCCATGGCGTAAGGTGATTTAATCAGCCAACCATTTATACAGGCATAATTAAATCCTAGTCCCCAAAAGGCAATTGCATTGTGCATGAGATGGGGGAAATGAATCCTTATGCTAATTACACCATTTTTTGAAACATTACTGATATATCAACAGTGCATTTGGATAGTTGTTAATCCCATGGAATGCTTCTCATCACTATCTAAATGAACTAGGGAACTAGTGTGACATATAAAGCGTGTAACATTGTAACCCAAATAATTTATTGTGATCAACAACAAATCTTGATAGACTTCCGTCCAAGAGACATATAAGAGCCACATACAGAATTGACAAATGCTCCATCTACCACCATATACAACTAGTTTAACTATTCATCCAAAACTTGCAATTAAGGGGATCACTTCTAGTTATCTTCATCACTGCCAGGATACATTAGTTACAACATGTCAAATCACGTAATGCCTCATAAACAAGTCCACGGGGAATTTGTGAAACATACAAACAAAAAAAAAATTAGTGGATTCACCAGGAGTCAGGACCACACAATCAAGATAATTTTATAAGCTTCAGAGAAGTAGTCCTACAAAAAACATTACTTAATGAAAGATGGCGATGCTCATCCTGTAATAAAATCGCACCTTCGCAGAATTGAACTGTGGTAAATCTGAATTAAAACCAAGAATAAATTGTTGTTCATCTCCCCTGTGTGGGTTCCATGCAATGGATGCAGACAAGCAGGTTGGATTCCCAAATCTAGATACCGAATCAATTACATTTTGGAACTCTGCCTGTCAAAAGAAACAAATTCAATGCCTGTCAATATAATGCCAATAGAAACTCGAACAGCTCTTTTATAATTGATTAAAAGAATGGGGAAATCGATCCAGAGAATTGTGAAAAGTCCTTAGAATATAAGAGTATGCATTATTCTAACCTCATAACAACGGAACATGACATCTAAGAAAATTTTGCATATTAAACTAACTTGGCCAGGCTGTTTTAGGCAGTTTAAGGAAAAGATAAGATATACGTACCTGAAGTTGCCACTTTTTCAATTCGAGAGGGTCAAGGAGCTCGTAGACTTTCACATGGCCATCAGAATAAGCAACAACCTAACAATCCACACACATAATTGGTCAAACGAAAACACAACAATAGCTAAGGGTTATCTTTCCAATACGATGAACGACAATTGCAAAGCGAACTTGAGAAGTGCAAAAAGCAGGAGGACATCACTTCCCAATGAAACTACGGGTCAGTTTCGTATCCTTTTGCATTCTCCTTCTGCCAGAACACCCAGGTAAATGCCAATAGAATCCTTCATTCATGTGGTCATTTCTGAGCAGCCCGGACAAAAATTCCCTTCTGACCAGGGTTACCAAACTAGTCCCAACATTACAACTCCAAAATTTCAAATGGTCTTTCACTCACTTTATAAAGAATAATTATACATGTATAATGTACTAATTCAAGAATGGAATTCCTTTTGCATCGCTAGAATATACCAAATCCCCAACAAATGATGAACTTATCTTTCATAAGCTCACCCTCATAAGAAATGAAAAAAAACCATATGAAAAAGGGCATTTTTTTGGGTCCAACTCAACAAAATCGGAAACTTTAACAAAGGAAATTAAAAAACCCACCATCTTGAGAGCTGTGGAGGACAACCCAAACTGGAGATTCACCGCGCGAGCGGTGGCGGCGCCCTCGAAGAGGTGGCACAGCTTCCATATCAGTGATTGGGAATCTAAGATTCAATCAATCAGAACGCCCAACAATGAAACAACAACAACAACAACAAATCCCATCAGTGACATTGGATTGTATGAATGTACCGTCGGGGAGCTCCTCCCAGAGGGAGACGGAACCGTCGGAACAGATGCAGGCGACAGCGTCTCCGTACTCCGGCGTGGCCCACACAAGCTTCGCGATCCCGCTCTCGTGCGCCTGTTGTTGGTTAGTGAACGACATTGAATGATTTGTTTTTCATGGAAAAGAAGAGCTTTTAGAGAGAGAGAGAGAGAGAGAGAGAGACCCGCCAGTGGGAGGAGAGGGAGAGGGGGAGGGAAGAGGAGGGAGAGTCGTAGACGGAGAGAGAGCCGTCGATGGAGCCGGAGATCAATCGCTGGCCGTTGAAGTTCCACGTGCAGCATGTCGCGCCCTTCGACAGCGTCGCCGCCACCCCCTTCTCTTCCATCTCTGTTTGCTCTCTCTCTCTCTCTCACCTCACCATTTTACATGGCCCATGGAATCATTGGTCTCTAATTGGGCTTAGGCCCATTGTGACTTATTGGAGTATAATAACATGAGCGCTGATACACACATCTTTTTTGCAGCCCATTTTACAGTCACATATGTTATGATAACATAGTATATACTACACTATCATAGTGTATGTGTCCTATTATAGCATATGATCTAATTTTTTTTTCTTCATTTTTTCACCATAAAAAAAAATACACTAATGTATCTCAGTATATACTTCATTTCATATAACAGCATGCACTTCAAAGAGTGGATGTATGATTTTAAAAAAAAAAGACAAATGGGATAGACTGCAATTGGGGCTGCAATAGGTTGCGTGTATCTTTTTCTTAATAATATGCAATAAAATATGGGTGCGATTATAGCCACCCACAAGTTTTTCTACCCACCCCTTTTATTTAAACAAAAAAATTGATTTGTTACATTTTTTCTCATACCTAATCCACCCAACACTGTCCCCCATTGGTACACTCTACCCACCCCACCCATCTCTCATAAATTTATTACTCACCCCACAATCAAAACTAATGAGTATCTCTCTCTCTCTCTCCTCCCAAGTTGGTTGTCTTTCCTGCTCACTGCCACCTTCTTCGGCGACCTCTCCTCCGACGTCGGTTCCATCCAACATTACCGCTATCTTCTCCTTCAACCACCGAATTGGGAACACGCAAAGAATGATGCTTTAGTCTCATTCTGCATTTCATTTAACATGTCCGATGTTTATCTGATTTGGTTTGACATGAAGCATGTCTTTTTTAAACAAAAAATCTCAGTCTCATCCTGCATCCCGTTTGATATACCCAATGTCTTACCTGTTTGATTCGGTTCAATATGAAGTATGCCTTTTTTAAATCAGAAACCTTAGTTTCATTCCGCATCTCGTTCCCCGTTTGATTCGATTCGACATGGAGTATGTCGTGCGATGGAATGAATAAGGGTGATGTTGAAGTGATTAGAGTGGAGTATATATGAAAGGGTGAGCTTATAAACTATAAGAATTTGTTCGAGTGGGGAAATAAAAAAGGGTATAGGTATAAAAACTTGTGGGGTAGCTATGACCGCACAAATAAGATATATAGGAAAATGTCATAGTGTCATTTTTTACCAACCAAAACTTAGACAACATGTATTTTTATTTTTTTTTAAATAGTAAAAATCATCTAATAAAGCATATGTTTTTATAAAAAAAATATATGTCACTCTATTTCGAGTTGACCATGTTTAGTAAGTGTAAGAAAAAAAAATTTAACGAGTCATATATAGAGTCTAACGAGGTATGTGCTCCACTAAATTTCTAAAGAGGTATATAGGACTATATTTTTATTATAAAAAAAATTGAGTATCACAACGCCCTAATTAAGATATAGTACATTGATCTTTTATTGCCCTAAATAAAATCCTACTTACACATGCATTTACTGAAATTTTATACAATATATAAATGAGTCCAATTTTATTTTTCTATAAAAGTACATGCCTTAATGTATGAAAGATGATTAAATTATGTGAAGTCCGACTCATAATCATCATCTATACCCTGGTTATCAAATAATTGAACAAATGGGATCAATTTTCTTACGGTATTGAGGATACGTTTGGAAACACAGTTTAAAAAATAACTTTCAGCTCTATACACAGTTTTTTAATATATAATTATGAGGGCTGCTTTTTAATTCATCAAGGAATCACATTTATTGTTGATAGCATAAGTTGTTTTTGTTGAAATAAACACAGTTTTTGAAGCACTTTTTGTTGTAATCGTGAGGGTAATTTTTTTAATTAAGTGGCTTATTTGGTCATTTGTTTGGGGCTTTTGTTTTTAAATAAGCTAAAAAACCCAAAATGGGTTGTCAAACAGGACCTTAGTTGTTTTAAAAAAATGAATCATAAATGGTACATACTACATTTGGGGTTGGAAAGAGGGGTTGAGTCTAACATTTTTCATTTATTTACGAGTGATGTTACGGAGGGCGTTGTTATACAAACTTTGTTTTGTAGTCTTATCTAGAGGCTAGCCTAGCCAACTTGGAGTGTACACTATCATTGTGAAACATATACTTCACTAGTACAATATATTAAAAAAAATTATTTAAAAAAAAAATTAAAATATGTACTGATTTATCTAGGTATATGATTGTATGTACTTCCTTAAATGATTGTTTGTTTTACGAAAAATTAAAATAGTTGATGACTGAATACATAGTTGAATGCAGGCTAGATGTATCATTTTTCCTGTGTCACACATCCTTTTTTCAACCTCAATTCTAATCCCATATACCTCGTTGACGATGTATACTTGCATTCATTAATGAAATATATATTTCATTTGAAAAAATTGACATTTTTCATAAATGAATCTATGCAATTATTTTGAATATGTATTTTATTTTTTATAAAAATATATATTTCATTATATAAGATATATTATTTTAAAAAAAATCAAAACATGTACAGACTGGAAATGAGACATAGAAAAGGAACTACTTGTGACATTTTCCTCCAAGCAAACTATTGTTAGACAAATTCCTTAACATAGAAATTGTTATATAAACCCTCTTCACCAAAACTATATATCCTTTTCCTAACCAAAGAAATCCATCTTTGAACAATAAACCATCCTTTTCTATAACCATATATATAATATATAGTGTCCAATTGAACATTTTTAATATGGTTAAATTCCGAAGAGTTTCATGTATGAATTGATTGTAGCCGACTTTCCTTGGCAATAAATTAATGTTACAGCTTAAATGAGGGCATTGGGGACCGAATAATTGAAGAGTGACTGAAACAACCTTCACAACTTGGGAAGAAAACCAACTTAATGGGGGGGGGGGGGGGGGGGGGGCAACAAAATGACATACAAGAAGAAGAATTTAAAAAAACCTAGAATTAAAAGCATGAGAATGCTGAATTACATGTAATACATGAAGAACTAGTATTCATGATTGATTATCATGGTTGAGATCCTCCAATAATATCCCCTCCTCTCCTTCAAATCGTGTCCATTAAAGTGAGAAAGTGAGAGAGCTAAGTGAATGTTTGCTGAATTTCATGGGCAAGTTCTTCTGCGCTGAGTTCACATTCAATTCCAATCTGAAGAGAATCAATGAAAAAACATGTAAATGAAAGGTATAAGAACAATTATTAATTAAGCTGGCAGAATTAATTAATGTTCAGAATATAAAAATGGGTAGATTTTTAAATACACTAGTCAGTTCTGCCCAATGTATCACAATTCACAAGGCCCTCGCTAATGAAACAGCTCCATTTCTCATCAACATATGCATGCTCCAATAAAAAGATTTAAAAAAAAAACTCTCACATGGTGCAATAAACTGTATTTGAAGAAATTAATTATGCTTAATCATCATATTGATGCATTGAATGAGAAAAGCTGCACCATACATATTAAAAATGTTTGGCCATTAATTATATCAAGGAAAAGGAAGTGATGAAAGTCCTTTCTGCATGTGTAGGTACTTGAAATAATGGTACAAACTATTTAAAGAGAGCAGATTATCACGTAAATCTCTATGTTTTTAGTTCTCTAAAAGCACCAAGATTATGATACAAAGTCTTTCATGCTACCTTGTTGTAGTCCTTAATTACGTGTCCTAACCTAGTATATATTTATCTATTCTAATATAAAATTCTAATATTTTATTTTCGTAAAAAATATATTTAGTGTATACCATAAAAACAAAATAAAACACATTGTAACTGAAAATGCAATGGGGAAACAACTCATAGGAACAACTCTTTATTCATCCCCAACAAAACTCTAATCTTCATCAACCCATAACAAGATCATCAACAAAAAGAAAGATATACATTGCATTGTGTAAATGAAATAAGTCCTCCTTCTCATACTCTCTTATTTATATTAGCTTATTACCTTAACCATGTTGTTAGGACATGCATATGAAAGGAATGTACTCCTATTTCACATACCTCATAGATTCACAAAAGATGCAAATGAGAGGCATACAAGCATTACATCACAAGACAACTTAAGTGAGAAGAGAATATCATGTACACACATATATATACCTTGATAGTGAACGAATTGAGCATGGTATCATCAACAGTGCTGATGCTCACATGAAGTATCTCAAGCGATAGCCCCTCTATAGCAGTGATGATCCTCAGAGCCTGCCCGGGGATCCTCCGCGACGCCGTCTTCAACAGAACGTTCGACCCGGAGAACTTCACCTCGACATCCGCCATGGGCGACTTCGAGTTCGCCCCAAGCTCCTTCACATTATCGAAAGTGGCCGCATTCGTCGTCGGGGAGAGCTCATGGTGAAGAGAGGGGATAGCACTAGGCATGGTTGTTGGTGGGATGTAAACCTGCCTTGGCTTATACGGACTCCCCGGTTGGGGCGTCCGGGGGCTTATCGGAAGCCCTAATCGGGGGCTGGGTGAAAGCGGTGGCCTAGGGCTCAATGGGAGGCTTCGGGGGCTCGAGAGAGGCCTCGGGCTAAGCACATCGCTGTATACCTTCCTTTGTTTCTTGGCCTCCAAAGACTGTAACAAATGTTGTAGTTCCTTTATGAACTCCACAACACCTCCTATTATTGAAGCTTGATCTCCCTATAAGAATCCAACAATATCAAAAACAACATGTTACAAGTCATCAGTCTCTTATAAGTGACTGGGAGTTGATGGAATCCAAATAAGTTTTTATTAGGTTATACCCTTTTGACATAGAAGCAAGGCATGAGAGACCTCAAGACGGACAAGTTCTCGTTCATCTGCTTCCGGCGGTTGCGCTCCACCGTGATGTGGGACATCCTCTGTGGTCCGTCCGGCGCTCCCTCTTGCGATGATGGTGATGGTGGTGGTGGTTGTGGTTGTGGTGTGAACTTGAGCTTCTTCCGAGTCGAAGAGGCTTCAGTGTCGCCCTCCACGACGTCTTTGGGGATGCTCGAGGAGGTCGATTTTAATGGATTGTCGACAGATTTGGGGGTGAAGAACACGTCTTCGAACGATGACGGCCTAGGTGGTGGTGGGAGGTGGTTGGCCTTCTCGGACGGCGGAGGCTCAAGCGTGTTGAAGATGCTGAAGAGGCTGTCCGGTGAAGAGGGTCCGGCGAAGTGGGCATCGCCGAACTCCGATGGGTCGTCGAAGAAGTCTGATAAGCTGTCACACATGTTGATAAGAGAGACAAAGAGAGAAAGAGAGAGAGAGAGAGAGAGAGAGAGAGAGAGAGAATATATATCAAAAATGAATGTTAGGTTTGTCTAAATGAAGGGGAGAGAGAGAGGGGGGAGGAGTTAAAGATGAAAGGGACAGAACTATTCATATCAGACAAAGGGGGTCTCTCTTTGGGGTGGGGGGATGTCATGTTTACAGGTGACATACATGCGGTGCCATTGATATACAAATAGGGTTTTGGAAAACGTTAGAGACCATTTTTTTGAAACTGTGGGGGATGAGAGTTGTGTAGAGATGGGTTGGGGGAGGGACCATTGGCTTTGATATGGAATGGCGGCTGTTCTTTTTTTTTTCTAAGAATTTACCGTGCTGTGGTTATTGCTTTCAAATGGGTTCGTTAAATTGTTGGGTAGGACTCATACATGACATCTCACATGTCAAACACTTAGACTTACGGCAATGTTTTAAAAATCGAATGGGACTGGCTTAGATTCCGGTCCGAGTTAACCTCAAAACCAGTCCACTTCAAAAAGTGTTCAAAAATTGAAAAATCGTTCAACTCGGTTTTGCAAAACCGTTGTTGGGTTGCACGAATTGCCCAGATTTGGGTGGGTGTAAAAAAAAACCCATTGAAATGATGTTTAAAAGTCCAAAAATCACTTCCTTCAAAACAACAAAATATTTTTTTTAAATTTAAAGTATTACTCGGATACGTCCTCTTACAAAACTAAGTTATTTTCTTTTATTTATGTTTAGCTTAGATGTTTAGTTATGTAATGCAGTTTTTAAACATCCTCTTATACATTATAAAACATTAGTTTTGTTATATCCCCTAACAAATTATAATATATTAATTAATTTTGAATTATTAATATGATTAATATATTTATTATATCATGATAACATCACGGTTCAATTTTGATTATCCCGATGGTTGAACCAGTGATCCGTGACTCAATTGTTTTTTCCGATTCGTTGAATGATTCAGTTTTTAAAACATTGGATTTATGTTATTCATTACCCATAAAACTTAATAGAATCTAATTTTTTATTTAATCTCATATGTGTGATCAATATAAAAATATCACACATGAAATAAAAAAGGATTTTTTAATTGATAGTCTTTTCAATTTTTTTTTTATCTTGTATCATCTACGTGATTATTTTTAATTTATTCTGTGTCTTCAACATAAAGGATCTCATTATTGTCCCATGTAAAAAATGATCACATAAAAAATGGTTACTAATATTTCATGAACAGACTGAAATTTTTTCTTGGATAATTTGAGTTATTCGCAGGGGAAATTCTTGTTGAAGATATGAAATATAACCGGGCACAGTAAATTGAAAGTTATACCTTTTTTTTTATTGACCAGAGTTTCAAAAAAAAAACTAGGTTCTTTATCTTCCATCTTTCACAACATTAGTTTATCGGGATGGGATTCTCTCTTTTTTTCTTTTTTTTTTAAAGCAAACTAGTTGACTATTTTATAACTTAACAAAAAAAAAATAAGCTGTGCATGCACATATCATATCACACTGTATCCCACTTGTTATACCGTGAGCAAGACGGGGGGCAATGTGTTTGTGTATAGGAATTGTAATTCCAACCCCATCTATATGTTTCACATTTGTGGGCTGGCATGGATGGGTATGAATAAGGGAATTTGCACATATGCATATACATTGCATGTATATATACACCACCACCCACTGATCTATGTATATATACAGGGCAATTAACAAAAATAACATTATTTAAATCAATATTAACAAAAATAGCATTGGATGGAGAATATTTAAAAAAATTAGCACCGGTCAGGGCTGACCTTTTTTTTTATACCGGAGGCGTCGTATATATATGCGCCTCCTATGTTTTTTTTTTGTTAAGATCACTACTTCTTCTTATTTGATTAAATATTAACGATTGATATTCTTTTATCTAATTAAATTTTAATGGTTGGGATTTTTTTAACATTGAGAAGAGAGAAAATAATTGAAGATGATGGACTGAGTTTTTTTGTTTAAAATATACATAGTGGATAGAGAAAATCATGGAAGATTTATTTGTTTAACTAAATTTTAATGGCTCAAATTGAAGGAGAAAATCATGGAAGATCATGGACTGAGTTTTTTTTGTTTAAAATGTAGTTGACATGGAAGATTTGTTTATTTAATTAAATTTTAATGGAAGGAGAAAATCATGGAAGATTTTTAAGGACAAGGCTTTTAATTTGGTGGAGAAATATATGGAAAAATGTTATTTTTTTAGGTACTCAAATTTAATTAAAAAATTTAATTGTTCAAAATAACAAAGTTTCCATGATTTTCTCTTATAACAAAGAAATCTCAGCTATTAAATTTTAATTAAATAGTTAATAAAAAAATCTCAGCCATTAATATTCAATTAAAGGAGAAGAAGTAGTGATCTCAACAAAAAAAACAGTAGACCCCATATATATAGGGCGCATCCCTTTAAAATGCAGAATCACTGGAGGTGCCATATATATGCGTCTTCAGTGTAAAAAAAAATGGTCAACGCTAACCACTGCTAATTTTTGCAAATATTCCTCATCTGGTGTTATTTTTACTAATATTAATTTAAAGAATATTATTTTTGCTAATTGTCCATATATATATATATATATATAAAAGTCCCCTAATTCTCCGAACTTAAAAATTGAAGTCACGATAAGACAGCCATGGATACGCGTGCATGTATATGTGGGCCATGCACATGCATTATTGGAACTATTAACTCTACATGGTTTTTGAACTCAAAAGTAGCACAACTTGGAGTTATAATCTAATTTACATAGAAAACGACACAACCCTATCGGCTTATTTAATTTCATGTGCACAGGTAGTCCTCCAATAATGGTAGGAGGATGTGGTGGGACGAAGAAGCCAACCCTAGATAGCTAATACACATTTTCGAGAGAGAGAGAGAGAGAGAGTTAATGAGAGGGGTAAAGGATATATGGAAAACAAGACTGGCAAGGCTATGAATGGGAGGATCAGACACGGCATCTCCGTGTCGACGTTTAATAAACATGTGAATTGAATATAAGACAAAATGTAAAGAAAACAAGGGATATAAATCATCAAAATTTGACACATTAAATTCTCTCTCTTTGATCTTTATTCACGGCTACATAGCTTCCAAACATTGATCTCCTCCCACACCTCTCTCAAGATGAGATCTTGATCCGTGTTGATAAACTCATATGATCTTTTGTGTCAAATAGATTATACAAAAATGTTTAAGGTGATGATTCATTGTGTTGTTTTCACGTACATTTCAATTAAAGTAAAATAAACTAGCTAGGTTTAAATTAACCAAACAAGATATAGTCCCTCATTTTAAGACATTTTAATTTGTATTGTCCATTTGTACATTTTATGCTTTTGAAGTAATTAAAGACCCAGTGGGTGTTCCAAAGATTTTTTTAATTATTACTATAGAAAGTATTATTGAATGGCTGAGGAAGGGTTTCTGAACTCCACACCAACTACACGTCTACATGTTGAGATGTGATGAATTGATCACATTCAGTTAGGAATTTAAAGGTCATAATTCTCTTGTATAATATATATAGAACATGAGCTTCCATGTGCGATCTATCAGAATGTCATCGACATCTCATGCAGAGTAATTGACAGACGAAAAATGGCTCTCTGTTCGATTCGTATGTCTCTTATAAATCAAAAGATGATCAGCATCTCTGCATCAATTCCACCCAAACCCTCCAATCCCCACGCTCACATCTCTCTCTTCAATGGGTCCAAATTTTTTAATGTTTTTCGGCGCTGTTAATATATATGGATCATATGCACCCTATACAGCAATTGTTGCAAGTTGGCAAACACAATTGAAGCCTATAATAGTTGAACAACACTCACAAATAGAACTGAATGACATAAGATTATATTTTATATACTGTCTGCTAATGCAAGTCAATAGCACATTATTGAACATGCCCACATAGGAGATCATACCATGAAGACTGTTGGATTCAGATGGGCGAAGAAGCAAATAGACAGGTGAATAAAACATACATGTTTTATGCAATCATAATTAGAATAATGTTAGGAACAATCCCACAGGAATCCAATGCCCATGTATTTTTTTTATTTTTTAACAAAATATTAAACACCATATAATGAGGTATGTCTTAAATGAAAAATGTATATCGATAACGAATTGAACTAACTTATTTTTTAACAAATGTAAAAATAATTTACATCACTAGATGGCTATAAAAGAATATATATGGACTTTTCATGAGTGTTTGATCGGGTGGACTGTGTCTAACAATGCTATTTTAGTTAAGCATTTCATTGAAGATCATAAAACATACTTACACTAAAAAAGACTCAATCATAGAAGCATATAAAGATGACCATGCATGCATTCAATTTTATAAGCTAGCCTGCCAGATGACATTTATATCTCTGGCTCTTTCTCTCTCACACATACGCAGACACACATTCTACTTGCGTGGCCCCATTTAGTAGCAATAAAAGATGATGCAGTGACAGCATTGAAGGCTTTGGAAAAGATGCATGCATTAATAAAGTTAGAAGGTAGAGGGGGAAAAGAAAAACATCGACACTTTTTTTTTTTTTTTAATAGTGAACATTCACTTACAATAATTCAGCAGAGCTGGATCACTTGTAAAAAAACATTTTTAAGGAATGATTATCTATTGACATCAGGACAGATACATCCCCGTGTGACAAACTTAAAAAATATATATATATAAGAGCCGACTGAGCGGGAGCAGTGGTGGGGCGGATGGGGGTTGTGGTACCTTGTGGGCGTGTTACAGTTGTGTTATATTTTACTACTTTAGCTATGTTTTACTCTTCTGTTCTTCTCATCTCATTCAGTCATGTTCTTTATCACTTATGAAATTGAATATGACAACGTTTCACTAAAAAAAAGTCGAATGAGGGAGAAAGAGTCACAAAAAATTGTTTTTAATAAAATATTTACATAAAACCTCCATGCATGCTTACATTAAAAAAATTTGCATCATCTATGTGAAAAAAATTATTTGCATGTTTTCAAGCTTCTTTGTTCGGGCGTTTAGAAGAAAAAAAAAGAGAAAAAAGGAATCCTAAAAGCTACCTTCATCTAATTAAATACTCCCAATCATTAATCATACCCAAATACAAAATAAGAAGTACAAAGTTTGAAAGGGGTTAAAGCTTTCATAATAAATTGTTCTAATTTTAAAAGATAAAAATTATCAAATTTGTCATTATTCACATTTGTCAAGATTGAGACAAAAAATGAAGATAAAAGTTATTACAACCTAACCCCCCGTTTGGGGTGAAGAATAAACCAAGAATTAGAGAGAATACAGTAGAATAAGCCCCAAACAGCTGTTTGTTTGACAAGAATAAACCTTGATAGTTATGTCTGGATAAGCTAGGATAAAGCCTGATAACTATTCTAAGAAAATGGTGGAATTGCTTATCAGGGCTTATCTATGCCAATGGATAAAAATACCCTTCTCTGTCATTTTAAAATATTTATCTCACCTAACATTCTGCACACATTCCAAAAACTGTCACATCTATCATATCACACTCATATCTCTTATACTTATTCCCAAACACAAATAATTTATGCAGGGGTATAATTGTCATAAAAATCATAAACTCTTATCCATCTCTTATCTACCACTTATCCTTACTTTATTCAAGGTGAACCAAACAACAAAAAGATCAATTTTACATTTCCCAATGAGAATAACAGAAAAGACAACCAAACAAAAATTTACCTATTCAACATGGATTGTTATCTATCCCAGTATAACTATTAAGGGCGAATAACCTTATGTCACACCCCAAACGGGCCCTAAGAGTTGGTTTGACAATGGAATAAGTAATGGGATAAAAGATAATTTTAGAGATAAATTGGGAGGAGGGACAATTTATCTCATTTGGTATTAAAAAAAATCGAAATAAAGTACGGATAGTTATTTTAATTTTAAAATGAAAATGAAGATTTTTGTTCCACCTAAAAGTTTGAATAATTTTTATCTTCACTTTTTGTCATAATTTTAACAAATATAAATAATGACAAAATTGATGAATTTTTCATCATTTAAGATTAAGATACTTTATCTTCAAAACTTTAACTCCTTGTCAAACTAAATCTAAGCCCCTTTTTATATAGAGAATTAAATTATTTTAAGGTTTATAACTATCCTAATATAAAAAGTAAAAAATGATGACAATTGATTTGACAATGAACCATATATTCTTTTAAGTTAAATAATCTTGAATAACTTAATTTTAAAATTTGACTACAATTCACGTACCATTTTATATCATATAGTTCTAACATAAAAATTTTCATTTATCCACATACAGAGGTAATCATGGGTTTACATTTTTAATGGATATGTTTGCACTCCATTTGTAAAAAAAAGTGAGTGGCGTTTAAACACTCATTTTGATCCACATACAGAGGTAATCATGGGTTTACATTTTTAATGGATATGTTTGCACTCCATTTGTAAAAAAAAGTGAGTGGCGTTTAAGTCGGAGGGAGGTATTGGTGAGGGGAATCTTCAGCGAAAGTTTGCGGTGGGAACTGGGCTTCTGTGTCGGCCCGGTCGGATTGGGGGCCCACAATCTTCATTGTGAGATTAGATTCGGAGCCCACCGACACGTCGCTTTCCGCAGAATCCAACCGTTTGTGGTCCCCACCCCAATTTTTATTAAAAACAAAACAGAGGTTCATTCACTCACCATCTCTCTCGTTAAAATAATACTTAGCAGGTGGTGGAGCCATATGAGATTTATGTGACTGCCCCCAATAGTTTTGGTAGGTTTGAGTGCCTTCACTCCTCTCTCTCTCTCTCTCTCTCTCTCTCTCTCACAGCATGCATTCATGTCAGTGTTGACAAAAGCATGCATGCATGCAATCTATATAGGTGGTGGTAGAGCATGCTCATGTACTTCTCTGTGTGGTGTCATTTGTTTTGATCATGCTTGGCTTGCCCCAACCATCAATGGCGCGTGAGGTGCGGGGGGGGGGGGGAGAGAAGGGAATAATGTTTGGGAGTGCCAATGTATGAAGATGTTTAATGGATATGATACTTTTTGGACTTATTTTAGTTATTTTTGATCATGAGAGGTTAGTGTGTGAAGTGTTTTCTTTTTCTTTCTCTTTCTCTTTTTTGGATAAGTAATAATTTTGTATTGCTATATATATGTACCAATGAAAAATTAATTACAAAGGGGTTGAACAAAAAGGATAGACATTACAAAGATCAAAATGCATGCTCAGGCTAGAATTAATGCATTGTCAACTCACCTTTTTACAGCGCAGAAGAAATGGAATTCAGTTACAGTCTTCTAATTAATCACCTTTTTACAGTGTCTAGAATTATTACTCTGTTCTATTCATGAACAATCTTGGACGCGTTTGGATTTTGAGAAATTTTTGGACTTAGGAATTTATTGGGACAACAACAGACTTGTTTAGCATATGCAAATTAATGGGATTTAATTTTGACGTAGTTAACTTGGCTTCGAATAACTGTTACATGCAGTCCTTTATGTAGCACCCCTTGCATACTTTTTTTTTTTAATAATTGTAATGAGATATATATTCTTTGCTTTTAACTAAAAATAGTGCATTTATTTTTTTTTTTATAATCTAATATATATAGATTTATATTCTTTTGTGAAAGGTCAAAACATGCACAAACTATAAACAAGATACCGATAAAAAAAAATAGCATCTAATTTTAATTTTTTTTTCCATAATATCCCACTGTTAAACCTATGAACATCACTCTAGATGAAATTGTATGTATGGCGCATTGTTACATGCAATCCGCGTGGATAATTCCTCAAACAATCAATATACCTCCATAGCCATCTAGCAAAATATATAAATCATTACATATATAATGCATATATGGGTGAGCCTGGCAGACGGGTCTATTTACAAAATAGACTCAGCCTTTCAACAGTCTAATTTCATGGAAAATGAATTTTTAAGAATTCTGTGTATCGGCAATCTATGTTCAGAATTGTGTATATATGTTAGTTGTGGAGGTTTTTTAAGAAATTTTTATTGAGATTGCAGTTGAGATTTCTATTGATTTCTGTTGAGATTTCTGTTTGTTATTTTTTCTCCCGTAAAAAGGAGGGTTGTGGAGCAAAACCAGTAATAACAAATAGAAAATGTATCAGCAGTCTATATTAAGCATTGTGTATGTTAGTTGTGGAGAATTTTCAAGAATTTTTATTGAGATTTCTGTTTGTTAATTTTGTCCTATAAATAGGAGGGATGTGCATCTTGTAGTCCCTTGTTTGCCTGGCTTATTCATGGGTTTACTGGATTTGTGCTTGTACCAGGAGTCCGTGGATGTACCTCAAGTAGAGGGAACCACGTTAAATCTCTTGTCTCTTATGATTGTGTGTTTTTCTCATCCATCAACTCTTCCATTGTTTTCAAACCCCGTTGAATCAACTCTTTCATTGTTTTTGAATCAACTCTTCCATTGTTTGTCTCTTATGTCAAAGTTCATTGTTTTCGCATTTTTATTTTTTTAAAATATACATTCATTCATTGACGAAGTATACATTATTATATAGAGTGAAGTATAAACTGAGATACACTAATATATTTTTTTATAAAAAATGGAAGAAAAAAAATCATACACTCTTGACAATACAATATAGCGGTGTATAAGTGATTGGGAGGTTTTTTTCAAAACTATAGACTATAAAATAAACTGAATGTATAAAAACTAATTTGAAGTCTCCTTGTTTAGGCCCATCTCCAGCCCAAATATGCCAACTTTCTCCAGGAGTAATTGGTTTAAAAAGTGTGTCAAAAAAATGTTCAGTGACCCCTGTTGAAAACAATAAAATCATATATCAACTATGTGTGTTGTATCCGAGGAAAGTAGTGCAGATATACAGTATTGTCAAACTGTCAAAGAATCCGAGGAAACAACTCTATATTAATTTTGTTGAAAAATGGCTGTTTTTTTTTTTTTTTTTTTTGAAGGCATAAATCACTTTCTCTTGTGTAATTGTTTTAAATTGTTGTCTTATCTCATATCTCAAGTTTATATCCCTAGCTATAATGTATCCACCAAAAGCATGCAACGATCAACAAATCATGTGCATCAAATAAACATAGAGGGATTTGAATTCAAGAATAATGGATAGCAAACTCATTACTTACCCAATTCGGTGTGGGTAATCGTGAGAGATATGCTCATATAGAAACAGAGAAAAAGCAGGTCTGGGAGATATTGAGAAATTGAAAGTTAAAGAGAGATTCCCATGTTGTATTATGTCTTCTTCAATTCTTTGTGGGCAGTGGATTTGGTGCACTTGGGTGATTGTGGATGTAACTCATATTGATGGATCCACGTAAATCTTTGTGTTACTGTTTGTTATGTAATTGGTTACATATGGATATGTTTTAAGATTAATCCCCGTCATTGAAACTTGAAAGTCAATAATTTAAATTATTTCCATTTTCAATTTTTTTTAATAAATGAGCATGCTAGATTCCAATAGGCAAATTTCTGCAGGGTAATTTTCATCAATAAAAACTCTGCTGAGAAAAAGAGGGGATGCAAACTAGCACTCGATCTGGCTTCATTTAAATTTACAACTTGGTATACAATACTACTCATTAGCTAAAATTACCACAAAAAATATTTGAGAGATACAATAAGAGCCTTTGATAAGAAGATTTAAAAAAAGTAACTAAAAACATATTTCCCTGGTGAGGCAAGAAGGTGCCTATAGAAGCCCCCTTGTACGAGAATAGTGGATGTGAACTGCTTCATAGGAATAGAAGTGGCTACTTTTCAACAATCCTTGAAATTTTACCAAAAATAAAAAGACTAATTAATTAATTAAATACAATCCTTAACAATATCTACAACTTCCATATTTATCTGGGATATGATTGATATGATCTTGGATGTTACATATGGTCCGTCTACTGCACATATCATACCTTTGGAACTTGTTAATTAGTCCCATAGTGTTGGAAATCATGGATCATGCAATTCATTAATATATTTACAGAATAGAAACTTACATGATCAAACGCTCCAATTAAAACTTCCAGGATCCCTTCGATCAGAATTACGTACACGCCAATCGGGAGATTATTTACTAGAAACAATCTCACATATTCATCACCCTAGTATCTCTGAAAACGTCTCTCTGTTTGGTGTCTCTGTCTTATCCAATTTTCACATATTCAAACTCTTTTGATCCACCCACCCAGATAGAAATCTGTTAAAGAGGGAGGAGTTACTGCATCCACTTGTGCAATTACAACTGCAAAGCAGTTGAGGAAGATGTGGTAACACACATGCATGGATAGGCACTCCCTCATGGCTGCCATATCTTTCTTATCTTATTAAATAAAATGTAACAGTGAGAAATTCTGAAGTTCTCATTTTAAGGAAAAAAATTCAAAATTTTTAGTATGTTACTTAATGTTTTTTTTCCTCATCAGTTCTACAAGATCCAACCTATGCTTCTATGTATGGAATTCAAAACAGTCACAACATATGTAACAACATAAATAACTAAGCTGGCTCTTTGGGTACTATTTATTGATCTCAAGTCTCCACCAATACATTTGAGGTTTTAATCTTCACGCTAACGTTAAGATTCTGTAATGTAATGAACTAGCACATGCTCCCTCACACGTTAAACAGATGTCAATTTTTATTTGTCAACTGACATAAGCTGAGGGATACAGGACTGAATGGAATAAGAAACATAGCCAATAAACTATCAATTCAAGCGCATGAGATCCCGACAACCGCAGCCGATCCGGTGAAGCTCCCCGCAACGGTGATCTTCCTTACACCTGTTAGCGTAAAGGAAAATAATTCTTCATTGTATTAGAAGAGTCAAATGCTCTATTTATAGATACGCAAAGAAAAAACTAGCAAGAACATCGTAATAATGACTCTCTAACAGTACCAAGCTCGGGCGAGGCGGTCACCGAGTCGATCCCCTTCTCGGTGGCAGCGGCGGCTTCGGGTATCGTGGCGAGGTTGCCGGGGCGCTTGTAGGCCTCGTAGCAGTAGTAGGGCGGCGGGCCGACGAGGAAGGGTAAGTCTGTGGCGGGTTTGGGGCGGAGGAAGGAGACGACGCGGAGGAGCTTGTTGAGTGAGCGCGAGATCTTCCAAGGGCGGCGTAGTTGTTGTTTCTCCATTGTTTTGTTTGTGTTTGTTTTAAAGCTTAATTATGAGCAGGAGAAGATGATGAGAGAGAGCGAGAGAGAGAGATGTGAAATTGTGTGACAGATGGTTGGTGACAGTTTGTTATTTGTAAGGTTAGGAGAGTTCACGGTCTCTCAATCTTGCACCATTTGTTTTTTTTTTTTTTTTTTTTTTGGGTTGGGGGGGGGGGGGGGGGGGGGGGGGGGGTTGTTTGTTTGGGTAAGCTTTTGCAAATTGCAATTAAAGTAGAAACACTGGCATGGGTTAAAAGAGATTGATGTGCATCTTAGGTTCCGTTTAGATGTAAGTTGGGGATTTTTAAAACTTAGGGTGCGTTTGGTTGCGCGATTGCAAAACTGATTCCGCAGGAATCTGCGATTGCAAACCTGATTCTGCAAGAAGCTCACTTTCTCAGCTTTTTGAAATCGCAGCTTTTGAGCACTATTTGCCTGCAATCGCTGGGTTTAAAACTGCGATTACAAAACTGTTTGGTTGCGCGATTGCAAACGCAGCTTCCTGTAATCGCAATCGCAGCGCAATCGCGCAACCAAACGCACCCTTAGAATCATGTTTTTTAGAGGGCGCTGATATATTTAGATAGCATTTGGTAACGCGATTGTAAAACTGATTTTTTACAATCGCTGGATTTAAAACTAATTTTGCAAGAAGAGATTAAAAACGAGACTGGATATAATATTATCCGGAACAACGTTCAATTGGCCGTACATAAAAAAACAGCAAAGATAATAGCCCTAGGTTCTAAGAAGAAAAGAATTCTACTCAAATCCACGTAAGGCCCAGAAGCTGTTAAATCATTATATTTCATTTTTCATGATAATCAAAATTTGTGTGTGTGTTTTTAGTGCAAGCTTTTACATTCTAAGTAAGCACTGGATAGTTGATATTTCAAAAATCTTGATGATTTTTTATTTAAAATATTAATACATAAGAAATTCATCAAGGTTCTTGATGATTTTATTATTTAAAATATTAATACATAAGAAATTCATCAAGGTGCCGTTTGGGGTGTGACATAGGGTTATTTGTCTTTGATAGTTATACTGGGATAGATAATAATCAATGTTGAATAGGTAAGTTTTTGTTTGGTTGTCTTTTTTGTTATTTTCATTGAAAAACATAAAAATGATCTTTTTGTTATTTGGTTCACCTTAGATAAAGTAAGGATAAGTGAGATGAATAAGAATTTATGATTTTTTAAATGACAATTATACCCCTGCATAAATTATTTGTGTTTGAGAATAAGTATAAGAGATATGAGTGTAATATAATAGATGTGACAGTTTTTGGAATGTGTACAGAGAGTGTTAGGTGAGATAAATATTTTAAAATGACAGAGAAGGGTATTTTTATCCATTGGCATAGATAAGCCTTGATAAACAATTCTACCATTTTCTTAGAATAGTTATCAAACTTTATCCTAGCTTATCCAGACATAATTATCAAGGTTTATTTTTGTTAAACAAATAGATATTTAAGGCTTATTCTACTGTATTCTCCTCTATCCACCCTTTATTCTCCACCCCAAGGGGGGGATATTTAAGTGAATATGGATTGGAACGCAGGAATGAAAAACTATTTAAATTTGCAATTGGATTTCAAAACCGAAGATCCGCGTGGATGTGAGATGTTAAAAATGTGGATTGTTTTTTTATTAAAAAATATAATGTTTCGACGGGTTTTTCAACATGAAAAAATTAATGAAGAAACCAACTCTGTTTGAATCTAAGTTTAGCTTTGAATACGTAAACTTCTTCTAAATGCAGGTCTAAATGAAACCTTAACTAATAAAAACAAAATGTACTCATATTTAAATTTGTCATAAATATCGAATAAGTCATATCATCTGATTTAGTTTTGTTATATTTATAGCATTTTAAAAATTTTAAATCATAATTATAATTAAGATTTAATATAAGTACAAAATAGATATTTATGAAAAACATATATGGTATAATATTTATACATAGGACCGTGATATTTTTCAAAATGGATATTAATCCATTTAGATATAATATGTGCCAAGTGATTCCCTGTTTGTCAGATAATTTATCGATCAGACAATTTATCTAAATTTTCAGATTGAGCGGATGTAGATTATTTTAAAAACTTGTGGTGGTGGATGATTTCTTTATTAGCTGAGGAACGTTGACATTCCGGGTTATGATTCATGAGTGATTTTGATTAAAATAAACTGATGTTTCTATTGAGGTTGCCAAAAAAAAATCCCGACTTTAGTTCTATGGTGTATAGAATGTCCATGGAGAAAACACATGAAAATGGTGTTGGCAAATTGAAAGAAGGGTGGACCATTAAACAACTGGATACCCCATATATTTAGTAGTACATTAGAACATCTAACGTATCCACAACACAGTGACACACACCCACATGAGAGTACTTTTTAAGTGTCAAGTTTCCACCACAACCACGGGTCGTCGATCACGGGTCCATCGCATCAGACGGTCGGGGGCGATTCACATCGACCGTTGGATGCGATGGACCCGCGATCAGACGACGCACGTCGGATCCGCACGACCGCACCGACCGCATATTATCATCGACCTATATATATATATATATATATATATATATATATAGTAGAGTGATTCAGTGCGGGAATGCGGGAAGCGACGTCGGTCGTTCGATCGCGGGTCCATCGCATCCAACGGTCGATGTGAATCGCACCCGACCGTCCGATGCGATGGACCCGTGATCGACGACCCGTGATCGTTTCCCGCATTCCCGTACTGAATCACTTCCCGATATATATATATATATATATATATATATATATATATATATATATATATATATATATATATATATATATATATATATATCGTTCGATATTTTTTATATTATTATAAATAATAAATATGGTTATATAATTCATTAAAGTATTTATTTCATTATTTACAAAAATATGCGATATACTATTTTTTAAAAAGAAAAAATAATTGGAGGCGGTTATATTTACCCCACTTTATAAAAAAAAACCCACCTGTTAATTAACTCACCCCACTCATATTTTATGGAAATGGTTAAACGCATATAACCCCTTAAAAGTTAGGTTATATCTATATAACCCCCTCATTTCATCGAATATCTATATTGAATGTTTTGACACGATTAAGCATTTAACCCTCTTGGTTAACTTTTTGTCAAAAAATATATATATTTTTTGTCGGTTGTTAATTCTCTGATTCATATAATTCCCTTATTTGTTCGATAAATTAAAAAATATCCAAATATATTGCCAAAATGCTTTTCTTGAGCTATTATTATTGAAAGTAATTCAAATATTTATATAATCCCTTAATTTGTTAAAAAAATTCAAAAAGACTCATTTTCTAATTTCACATATTCATATAACCGGCCTCTTACTTTACACAAAAAATGCAAAAGAATCCACTTGATTCCTTTTCTTTCTTCTCAAAAAACCAATGTTTGAAAAGAAATGCCATTAAAGTCGGCTCTATTTGAGAAGGAAAGCAGGGGAAGAGGTTGGGAGAAGTGTCATTTTTGGGAGAGACAAAGGATTTTAGGTTTAGGTTTTCATTTTCAATGAGCGTGATTTAAATTTTTTGACAACTCAAGTTAAATTAATCTCCGCATTGGTTAATCAGGATAACGGCAGGAGGATAAATTCATATTACACAACAATTAAGGGGTTACATGGATATTTGATTAAATGAGGGGGTCATAAGAATATGACATAACTTTCAAGAGGATACCTATTTCATTTCCCCACCTTTCCCTCCCTTCACCTGTTTCACTCTCTCCTTCCGTCCCCATTTCTTCTTCACAAAATTTCCTCAATTGGGATCAACAGATAATGAAAACAAGAAGTTTGTCTGAAAATCGAGAAACACAAGATCTATTTGACTGATCCGAATGTGAATCTTCGAAAAGATTTTGAGTTTTTTTTTTCATCGAATGCAATTGGAAACCCTAACGACGCAAATTCGCGAGGAGGAGATGCATTTCCACCATGGACGAGCGTTTCAGAAGAAATGAAAACCTGTCAAGGAACCAAATGAGACTTCATTAGATATGATGATCTCAGGCTGGATACACGTACCTTGACTTTTATTGAGATGTTTTTTTTAATTCAAAAATGAATATTCGAAAACAATTGATGTTTAACAGAGAAAGTTATTTTTCAATTTAAAATATCGATTCCGACCAAAAAAATATTATTTTTTAGTTTTTCAAAACACATATTTCAAAAAAAAAATTAAAAAAAAATTAATTTCTGATTCTGAATAAAGTGTCACATTTGACTGCATGATTTTAACTTTTCACTTACTTTAAAAAACAAAAATTGTCCCAAACGTGCAACCAAACGAGCCTAAATAAATAAAATGAAGAGAGAAAGATATACAAAACCCTAGACATCGGAGGGGATGAGGAGGCAGGCGGAGGGGGGGTCGGGGAGGCCGGAGACGGTGAGGGGGGTGTGAAGAGTGGAGAGGGTCTGCAGGTCGAGAGGAGGGCTGTAAGGGTGGGTTAGGTTAATGTGGGGGTGGGCTGTGAGGGGGTGGGTTTGATTACTTTCATAAATTAAAAAATCTTTATTTTTCCTAAACTACCTCAAATATATACAATCTCTTATTTTTCCTAAAGCTTAAATAGCATCTTAAAAACACATATATAAATTCAAATAGTCTCATGAGTTAAACTTCGATTGACAAATGAGGAATATTCTGTGAATATTTCATTTTATTAACTTTATCTGAAAACACAATATACCAAGAAACACATACAATGTGCTAAAAATGTAAAAAACTTTCTATAAAAAACAATTTTACCTCTCCAAAATATATTATACAACCCTTTTTGGAAGGGTAAAATCGTCATTTATGAAAATATTTTTTGCATTTTTATCACATAATAGGGTTTTTTGTATATTGTTTTTTTAAGTGAAAGTTAAACAAGCAGAATATTCATTATCTGTTAACGAAAATTTAACTCAAGAGGTTATTTAGATTTACATAAATATTTTTAATGGATTATATGAATTTCAGGAAAATGATTTCAAGCAGTTTGGGGGGGGGGGGGGGGGGGTTTATATGGATGTTTCTTATAATAGTTTTATGTGGGGTGGGATGATACCAACCCAACCCAAATAAAAAATTTACAAACTTGACATGGGAAGATACCAAACCAACCCAACTCATACCAAGTAAAACCCAACCAATGCTCTATTTCAAGGTCAACTCCAACCCAACTTGACATGTGTGATGGATTTAGGATTAAAAAAAATTAAATGGCTTAGATATCATCTTATATATTGAACGGTCCAAATAATATCATTCACTCAAACGGACTCAGGTTAATCTGCCCCAAATTGGGTTCAGGAGGTTGAATCCCACCAAAAGTCAGACTAGATCAAGTCAGATCAGGTTTAGCCCAAGTTGCACACACTCCATAAGTAATACATTTCTCATCTCATCACTTATATATTTCAATAAAGCATTCTCTAATGCAGAAAAACAGATGGAACATTGAACAACAATACCAATGCATTCAAGTGTTAAAGCGTGCATGCATTGTTATAGCTTGGTCCAAACTTCCTCTACATCTCTCCTTGAAAACCTCTACAGATTAATGAAACTGTGTGAAAGACAATGCTGTTCAGTCCACAACATCATTGCTGAAGAGCTTGAATTCATGGGCATCAAGTACCAACTTCCTGATAGAGGAGAATGCACCCATCAGCCCCACCCCAGTAAACACTACCATGATGAGCACATTCATCCAATATGTGACTGATCTTCTGGAGGGCTTGATAGCCATGTTGTACATCAGCATTGGGAGTATGAAATCGAGGGGGATGAATCCAATCGCGCCAACAACTCCGTTGATGTCCCCGAAGAACGGTAGCATCGCAGCCATGAATGCGCAGAACGCCATGTACACCGTCCGCAGGGCTAGTCTGGGGATCAGGTTTCTCTTGGAGAATTTCCCCTGCTTCACATCGGCTGAGTTCTTCTCCATGATTTCATATGCCACTTGGGAGTAGACCTTGAATGTTCAAAAAAAATTTGCACATTTGAATTCAGAAATGCTAAGATCCGTTTAGAATCAATTGTCAAACTGATTCTACTTCTACAAAATCAAATTTTGAACTCTCTTTTGGCTTTAGATTTTGATTTTCAAGTGTTTGAAGTCAACTAAAGAGCTTTTACGGAAAAGGAAAAAAAAATAGTTGAGAGTGTTTTCATGAAAAAACTGATTGACAACAGCTTTTATGAAAAAGATACTTTTAAAAATTGGTTCCAAACAAGGCCTAAGAAACCCTACATTGGAAGATAATGCATATCAAATTTGAACTAGTGTTAAAAAATGAGGTTTTGGTTCATTTGAACAAATTCAAAATTGGCTTCACTAGAAAAAGAACAATTAGAAACTTCTCATCATTAACCAACTGATACAATGTTCAACAAACATACGATTAAATAGAACGAAAAAATTTGTTTGATTATATGGTTCGCGTTATAAAATCAAGATAACCTTTTTTAATTGGCAATCATGTTTTAGTTTAAGAGGGATGGCTTCACATGTCAAATACTCTTCATAACTATCAAGTTCTAAGATGATCGGTAAACTTACAAGACCAATGGCAATCAACTGTAACAGGACGAAGATAACGGCAAGCCCGAGAAGCCAAGTAGGTGCGAGTGCAGGCCCATCATCAGGCAATAGGCTCTTGAGGATGTTTGAACTGACTTTGTTGCCAAACGCCCAATATCCAGACACCGACGCAGAGTAAAACGTGAAGAATATCACAGTGTAGCACATCATGAGGCCTTTCATCATCTTACCAGTGGCTGGAGGTGCCACAGTCGCCTACAACACATACTATCACAACATGATTTGCTTTAAAAAGTTGTGCCTACTTGAGAGTGTATGCACACAGAATTTACATACATTACCTGGATCTCTGGCAGAATTCCATTCCCAAACACTGCAGCCAAAATGGAGATGGAGGTGAACACATTGAAGGTTCGAACTGACTTGGAATCGTCGAGGGAGTAGTCCCTTGGTGGCGGATTCTTAGAGTAGCCTACAACAAGCAAGTAATGTATTAATTGAACAATATATTAACATCATATGTTTCTGTTATGCAAGAATCGAGCTTGGCCAACTGGTCATTTAATAAAGATATGCCAACCTTGAAGTACAAAAAAAAAAAAAAAATCTTGAAATACAAACAAAGGAACAGTTGATCTGGGTTAAAAATCAAGTGGAATGTGAGTGTGACAGATGAACACTTGGGCTAGGAGGGCTTCACATGGGGTGAAACTATTTCAAGGGGACCAAACTGAGATGGCATGTCATATTTAAGACTTGATAAGATAATATCATCGTTTGAGTATCCAACAGGTTTGGGCCATTGTCATCAAAGACCATCAAGAAAGAGCCAGATCAACTAGTAGATTCTTCATGAAGTTTGACCAAATGATACACCCATATTTTTTTCAAAAATTAAAATTTATAGATTGACTGACAATAAGGTGGTTTAGAGTATAAATTTTTAAAAAGAGAAAAAGAAGACCTGCACGAATAGAGGCGAGAACGACTAAAAATGTGTAGCCAAGGCTTAGAAGAAGCGACGCCAGGTTGATGTATCTGAGTGAGTGGAAAGATGGAAGCTGGGAGAGGAGGATCAGCACTACGGTCACCATCGCTATGAACTGATATAGTTTCATGGGACCATCTGGATAAAGATTCGAGTACATGATCTTTATTCATGCACCAGCACACGATTTCATGAACCCAATAACAAAATCAAAAGGAAGATGTCAGTTTAACATATCATAGTTTCTCTTGTTGTTTCTAATGATGTAATGCAGCGTCCTTATCTTGTAATTTTGAGACAATGATAATTAGAAGTAGCATTAGTTCACATCTCCTGTAATAACTCTACCAAAAAACTCGCTTTTCATGGGTTCTTAAATTATTGATCAAATGATGTGGATGGTAATACATGAACATCATAATTGATGCTCTAATATGAACACTCAATCCAATGAAGTGTAAGATTCGTGATTTCTCAGTGAGGGCTTAATTCAATCAAAGAATTTGTTGACCATCTCAAGCAAGATAGCAGGTCTCATGGTACTAGTGCATCTATCATGGAAAACAACTGAAACATAATAATTACAAAAACATTGTGGGCAATAATTTTTGTGATCATTTTTGTGGTCCCAACATATTTGAATTTTTTCTGAGAGGTATATATATACTTGTGTAATGAAATATATAACTTCACAAAAAGTGAAAGGTACATATTTGTAATTTTTTCTAATCTAGGAATGCAAGAATAACTAAGAGGGCGTTTGGCAACACTTATATAAGGTAATTCTGCTATTAATTAAGTAGAAAGTTGAAAAGTATTGTCAAACGCATTCAAAAAAGCATGTTTAATTAAAAAGTTACTTATAGCCTTTAGTATAAAAATGTTGTTTTTTAAAAAACGCATAAAATGCGCTTTCCAGGAGTCAAGTCTATTTAAACCATTTTATTCAAAATTTTATTTTTTAAACGTGTTTCCAAACTGTCCGATATCAGCACCCAAATAATTAACCGTCCACCACATCACACTGTGAAGCTCCTAGTGAGAAGAAATTAATACTCCATCCATCAATGTCTGACATGGTTGTTCATGGAGGTAAAATACATGTACTTAAAGCAATGTCTGATCATTATTTATTACACTATCCTATCACAAGGTTGTAAATTTTGTCCCCCTTAGATGTGAAGGAAAACAGAGCACCTGTTCAATTTCCATTGCTTTCAATGCATGGCATGTTTTCTGTTCTTTCAATTATATGAATCAAATTGAATTTCAAGTCTGTGGATTCCCATGCTAGAAATAGAATGTCTCCAATCCCCAGTTGTCCTCTCAAAACACATTCAAAAGACTACCAAATAAAGCCCAAAAAATCAAAATCCACAACCAACACGAAATCCAAATTCATGTTAATAAGCTTAATTAAGGGGATTAAAAAAAAGCATCACCTTAAGGCATTCACCAGAAAGCAAGATGCAACCAATCCCAACCCCTGTATTAATGGCGGTCTGAATACAAACCACAAAGTAGAACATCCACCCAGACCCTGCACATTCAAAAAAAGACAATAAAGAAACCATTTTTACACAAGTTGGGTGAAATCCAAAGCTGACCCAACATTAAAAAAATTGAAAAAATTAAAAAAAAAACAACACAAACCCATTAAAGAAATCATTGACTCCGAACGTACCCAATACGTCGGAGGCGAGTTCCCGGAACCGTATGTGCCGGCGCCCGACCCTCTCGCAGTGATCGAGGACCTTCGACATGAGGTAGTAGGAGTAGAAAGTCACGACCGCCACCGCCGTAAGAGAGAACAGGCCGAGAACCCAACCCATACCGCGGAAGGCGTAGGGGAGGGTCAGTATCGTTGGACCCACTATTGCCGTCGTCAGATGGAACCCCGCGTGCCACCACGTCCCTGTGAAAGCAAAAGAGAGGCTTTTTATGATTTCTTTTTCACGATGCATGGATGGGTTTTGATAAGGAGAGGTAGAGACCTTTGGATTCGAGGACGAAAGCGGCGCCGGCGTCGTTTTTGTTGGGTTGGTCTCCTTTTTCGACGGCGTCCGAGGCTTCCATGGAGGATGAATCGTTGATTTGAAGGCCACCCATTGTTGGGTCTTCGTCGTCGATCGGTCTTATTGGGTTTCGATCGATCGGATATAGTTATGGAGTGAGAAATCTCTCTATCTATCTCTCTGTGTGAGTGAGACGGGCGTCGAAAACAGAGGTTGGGTTTTATATATGTTAAGGGATGAGCTTCTACGTAATCTATTTTAAAATCAAACTTCTTATTAAATCAATTTTACAATTTCATAACTAAAGTACCCTAAGAAAAAAAAAATACCTTTAATAGTTCATAAAATGAAAATGATAGGCTCGGCACTTATTTGAACCGAATAGAAAAAAGTACATGTCAGAAACATAAAAAAACCTCCATCTAAATATCACTTTTGAAATATTTCACAAATTACGGATTAAAATGTAATTATTATAACTATATTCATGATGCAAATATGACAATAATTCTTTAAGAAAAAAATATTGCATTTTATGAAATTTTAGGTCATATATAGACGGTGACGGATAATAAATTGTGAAAAATAAAACATGTAATAAATTATCATCTTAAAATGGATCAAAAGTGATAATAATTAAATAAGACAAGTATATCACTTTAGGTTATAAAATGGTGAAAGAAGACATTTTTAAGTAAAAATTTTAAGAAAAAAATTGATTTGAATATTTTGGATAGTTGTTTATAATATAAAAAAAAACTACCATTATAATTCAGGATACACCTAAAAATTAAATCTGATTCTGGGTATAAAAGGAAATCTTGTTCTATAACCCAATATTTAGTATTAACATTTTGAAAAGTAAATATTACGATTCAATTCATATATAATTATTTCAAATTTTATACTTCATTTGGATATGGTATTCACATTGATAGTGTGAGTTTTAACATCCTTCATGAACCGATTGTGTTTCTGTCATGGATTGTTAAGTCCCACCTGTGAATCTGTCT
Organism: Acorus calamus; assembly: GCA_030737845.1. Lineage (NCBI taxonomy): Eukaryota > Viridiplantae > Streptophyta > Magnoliopsida > Acorales > Acoraceae > Acorus > Acorus calamus. The sequence continues at coordinate 2,201,259 of CM060860.1, forward strand.
GTGATGGTGCAGATATTAAGGAATTATTATTATTCCCACAATCTTTGGTCTCCACTATTTCCTATAACAAGTCTTGCACCAAAAGTTTCTTTAGATTTATGTCAAAATCAGGTCCAAGAGAATATATATATCCACTTATGTCATGTCTTTTTTTATTGAAAATGATTTAATAACCAAAAAAAGAAAAACTTAAAAACCAATATAACCCAAATTGATGTCACCAAACTGAATGACTTATTATTTTGCGATTGATATTTTAGTCACCTGATTGATTAATTTTCTGATGGTGACAAATCACAAAAGTTATATATCATTATTTTTAAAAAGTCATATATTATTTTAACCCGTATCATCAAATTGGTTAAGATTTTATTTTTATATATATAATTTATGGATTTTGTCAATGAGTGTCCGTCCTTAAAACACTTGTTAACCCACATTTATTACTACATTTTTATAAAATTAATTATGATATGAATAAATAAATTGAAAGATTTTTTAAAATACCAACAATAATAATCTTAATGAAGTCATCACATTTTTTTTCTTCAAATAATAAAAAAACCAATAAAAAATGGAGGTGCATATAAAATATTTAATATAAAAAATTAAATCAAACAAAGATAAAAATAAATTATTTATACACCGCACGAAAAATATCTTCACATAAATAACATTAAAACAATTATCACAATCACATGAGATATAAGATAAGAAGAAAAATAAAAGGAGATGTATATTTTTATATTTTTTTATGAAACTTCTGTGGAAGAGGAATAAAAAATTTGGGTACGAGAGGGGAAAAGAAAAAAAATGATAAATTTATTAGAGATGATTTTGGTATTTTAAAAAATATTTTAATTTATTGATTAATATCATGATTAATTTTGCTGTGTTGTCTAAAAAGCTAGCAATAAATGTGGGTTAATAAGTGTTATAAGAACACTTATTTAAGTTTATTTAAATCTCTTTTTTTGGAAATTTCTTAAAATACTGTGATTCCAACCAAAGATTTTGGGAAGATCTTCCATGATGGAAAGCAATTTCTTGTAAATATAGTCTTTAGAGGTTCGCCCATTTTGGTGCATTAAATTTTTAATACATTAAATACAGAGATAACCATTGATCTAAGCATTATATACATGGAATTGCCTCATTGGTTGGGGGTACTGTATGCAACTGTTACCCTGTGTTTATATAAATAGGTCAACCATCTTTTATCGGCCACCTCTATTTGCATTTAATCTTATTTTGTCGGTGTAACGTAACATTTATGTCGCAAGAAAACCTAGGGTTAACTGTTCAATCTTATCATCATAATATTAAAAAATAATAAATTATATAAATTTTTAGAAAAAAAATCATTTATGATCCTTAAGACCCCATTTGTGGTGTAATAGCAAAAGAAAAAAAATCCTTTATGATAAAATTCAATGATTATGTTTGAATGAGTTAGCATTTACATTGATAAATTTCAAGAATGGGTTGGCATAGCCTATCCATATCCTACACAATTAAAAAAATAACTAAAGTCTAAAGTTAAAAAGAAAAAATCTATATAAGCCCCTGTAAACTATGACATTCATATAACCCCGTGATTTTTTTTGAAATCTATATAACTCATTGAAAACATCAATGTAAATTCAAAGAACTCCCCGAGTTAAATTTCTGTTGACATATTATGAATATTTTACTTGATTAACCCTGACTGAAAAGACAGTATACTAAAAACCCTTATAATGTGATAAAAACGTAAAAAAACTATCTATAAATGACGTTTCTACTCATCTGAATAGAGTTTTATAATCTATTTGGATAGATAAAATCATTCGGATGGATAAAATCTTCATTTATAGAGGATTTTTCACATTTGTAACATATTGTAGGGGATTTTTTGTATAATATGTTTTCAGCCAGATTAACAAAACAAAATATTTACATAATGTTCTTCATTTGTCAACAGAAATATAATTCAGGGGCTATTTTGATTTACATTGATGTTTTCAGTAGGTTATATGAACTTTAAAAAAAGTCAGGGGGTTATATGGATTTCTAACAGTTTACAGGGGTTATTTAAGTTTTTCGCAAGATAAAAATAATAATGACATAACTAACAAAATATAATTCAATAGGTTTAACCCCAATAGTAATCCGAGAATATTAATCTATCCTGTCCTAGATAAGGCTATGGTTTCACTGAATCAATTCAGTAAGTGGGTAGACTCGTTTTTTAATTTTAAGTTGTAATAATACACCTTTTGACAAACTGATCACGTTTCATTATTTTAATCAATCCTTAAGAATCCAATTCTTTCTTATCTAATTCTGGATATAAAAGGAAAACTTGTTCGATGATCAAAGGTGGGTTGGAAATAATATTTTATTCAAAACTTTGCAACACCATTAAAGATGATATATTCATATATTCAGCATTGATAGACATAGAAAGTGATATCTTTTGGAAAGTATTTACATAGAAAGTGGAGTAGCCTGCCACTATCTTGACAGTGGAGGCGTGTCGAGTGAAGCAAGACATGATCTAATTATTAGTTAGAAAATTAAATCATTTTATGTTATATGATTCTTAAATGAGATTTTTTAAAATACAAATTTTAAAAATAGTTTATTTGAGTATTTTTTTAGATCTTAGAAGACTTTCATACAGTATGAGAAACGCATGTCTGTCGCTCAAGCAAGTTCACATCATTGAGGCGATAAGGGACATATAAAAAGTGGAGTTGTCTTCCACTTGACGGTGGCGGACCGCATTGACCTGGTGAGGCGATGGAGGCATTATCGATCAAAACAGAGACAAAAGTGATTGGGTGTTGTTATATCACCACATTGAAAATCAGGCGGTTGTAAATGCATATGAATCTAATGCATTTACAACTACATGATGTTATGCATGATAATGAGGTAGTCTCTCATGAGTCAAATAAAATAAGTATGAAAAAATAAACATATGATATATATATATATATATATATATATATAGGGAACCGATTACGTGCGGTGTGCGGTCGGTGCGGTGCGCGATCATGGGCCGTCGATCACGGGTCCATCGCATCGGACGGTCGGGTGCGATTCACGTCGACCGTTGGATGCGATGGACCCGCGATCGGACGGCCCACGTCGCGCACCGCACCGACCGCACACCGCACCTAATCGTCGGCATATATATATATATATATATATATATATATATATATATATATATATATATATATATATATATATATACGGGGATGATAATATGCGGTCGTGCGGTCGCGGTCGTGGGCCGTCCGATCGTGGGTCCATCGCATCCAACGGTCGACGTGATTCGCACCCGACCGTCCGATGCGATGGACCCGTGATCGACGGCCCGTGATCGCGGACGCACCGACCGCACGACCGCACGTAATCACTTCCCTATATATATATATATATATATATAGGGAGCCGATTAGGTGCGGTTTACGGTCGGTGCGGTGCGCGATCACGGGCCGTCGATCACGGGTCCATCGCATCGGACGGTCGGGTGCGATTCACGTCGACCGTTGGATGCGATGGACCCGCGATCGGACGGCCCACGTCGTAAACCGCACCGACCGCATACCGCACGTAATCGCGACTATATATATATATATATATATATATACACACACACACACACACACACACACACACACACACACACACACACGCTCGCGATTAGGTGCGGCGAACAGCAGGTGCGGCCGCGACACGGGCAGTCCGATCACGGGTTCATCGTATCCGACGGTCGATGTGAATCGCACCCGACCGTCCGATGTGATGCACCCGTGATCGACGGCCAGTGATCACTGCCGTACCCGCCGTTCGCTGCACCTAATCGGTTCCCTATATATAGAGGGGTGATTGGGTGCGGCGGAACGGCGGTGCGACAGCGATCACGGGTCCATCGCATCGGACGGTCGGGTGCGATTCACATCGACCGTCGGATGCGATTGACCCGCGATCGAACGGCCCACGTCATTGCCACACCGCCGTTCCACAGCACTCAATCACTCGACTATATATATATATATACACGACTGATTCAGTGCGGGAATGCGGCCGTGCGGGAAACGACGTCGACCGTTCGATCACGGGTCCATCGCATCCAACGGTCGAGATGAATCGCTATATATATATAGGGAAGCGATTCGGTGCGGGAATGCGGTCGTGCGGGAAGCGATCACGGGCCGTCGATCACGGGTCCATCGCATCCAACGGTCGGGGGCGATTCACATCGACCGTTGGATGCGATGGACCCGCGATCGAACGATCGACGTCGTTTCTCGCATTCCCGCACTGAATCACTCGACTATATATATATATATATAGGATGCGATGGACCCGCGATCGGACGAACGACGTCGTTCCCGCACGACCGCACGTCCCGCATATTATCATCGACCTATATATATATATATAGGGTGATTAAGTATCTGAGCATACAATATCTTGGTTAAATCTTTCCCTATCAACCAATGGCAAGATTTGAACTCAGGCCATCTTACTAAGGATGAGTTAACCCTATCATACCAAAATAAGGTTAGTAAAATCTAACATACTAAGATCCAACAAACATTGAGATCCTTCAACAAACTTACAATTCTCAAAGAAGAAATAAAATTAAAAAATATATTAATCAAAAGCTAGAAACCCTATATTATAAGTCCATGTAAAACATCAACCATGAACAAACCACAATGAAATCTTCAAACCTACTAAATGCAGTCAATGTAAATATCATATTGATCTTTGGTGCTGCAAATAGATCGAAACACTGATAGCTCCTCGTCTTCTCCTCCTCATCTTTGCCATCACACACGACAGATGTTGTGAGACAGCAGATTCGAACACTGGCACAAGAGAGAGAAGAAAGAGATGGAAAGATTTTAGGATTGAAAATGGATGGCTACGATTTCGTATAATAAATCTAAAGGGTCCAGATTTACATTAATTTAAACTCATCAGGTTCCGAGGTTGAACCCGTGCAACCCGACCCCTAACCCCCGATCTGAATCGGGTTGTGGTTTTCCACACCCGTCCATGAATCAGGTTGGGTCGGATTTAACCAACCCAAGTTGTGAAGCAATCGGCCTCTCGATGTCTTAACCAAATCAATGTTATGAAAACATCTACGAATATTGTTAGTAAATTATATCTTAAAATTATCACTGTACATATAGGTTAAATTTAGTAAATGCCTCTCTTATTTTAAAAATCTCGATGATATATTTTATAATACCAATTATGTAAGAAATGTTATTTAAAAAAAAAATTAAAAGATTTTGATGTCAAGTCAATATTGATTAGAATATGGGCCATATAGTTAACGGGATCTCTAATTATATACCTAAATATGTACTAAAATTTAAATCTGAGTAAAAGACAATAAAAAATCTGTCCAACCATTTACTTATACCCATACCAAATTAAGCTCAAAATTCTATCCAAATGAAAGGAGAATCAAACATTTACCTGACTATTTTTTCTCTTCAACTCCGCATTTTCTAAAAGATTTAAGTAAAACATAAAATGATGGTTGATGACACACCATATCAAATGAAAATTTTATTAATATGGGCTGAAGATGGAAAATGAGTAATAGTGAGCTATCATTCATGAAAAAAAAACTATATAACCTCTTATAAATTGTCTGAAATCCATATAACCCCTTGAATTTTTGTAAAGTCTATATAACCTAGATAGCTCTCCGAGTTAATTTTCGTTGGTAGATTATGAATATTCTTCTAAAATTATGTCTGGTTAACCCTGGTTGAAAAATATAGTATATCAAAAACCCCCTATAATATGTTAAAAATGTAAAAACTTATCTATAAATAATGTTTTTAATCATTCGAATAAGGTTTTATAATCTATTCAAATAAGTAAAATCATCAATTACAGATAGTATTTTGCATTTTTAACAAATTATAAGGTTTTTTTTTTGTATAATGTGTTTTCAGTCAACGAAATTTTAACTTATGAGATTATTTAGATTTGCATAGGACTTTGAGAAAAGTCAGGGGGTCTTCTGGATTTCAGGGAGTATACCAGGGGGTTATTTGGATTTTTCCTTTAAAAAAAGATCAGTACTGACTATTCGTGTGAAGCACAACAGACCCCCGACTGATGGCAGATGTGAAGATGACGGGCCAGCCAAAGACGGGGACCTCGTCGGACGCCGGGACCGGACCGGCCCAATCTCCACCGTCGGTTCCAAAGAAAGAGACCATCCCGTCCGTCGACGCATCCGAAGCACCGAAAGACCGGTTCAACAGTCACGGACGGTACCCTAACCCGCCGGAGACGCATAACCCTGACGCGGCGACGTTGAGGGAGCAGTGGAGGTTCGCGATAAGACAGTACAGCAAGTGGTACTCCCACGCCTGGGGCACCGCCGCCCTCGCCGGCCTTTCCTTCTTCGCCCTCGGATGGTACATCAAGGGATCCAATCCGATCTCGTCATCCAGACCGTCCGATGGAGATAAGGACGGCGGACCCTCCGATGATGATGCCGTCCGTCGTTGATCGAGGCGGTCTTGGCAGTTCGTACAAGGTGAGGTTCCTCGGTAGTCTCGATTTGTGCTTTTTTGGGAAAATTTAGGGTTTTATGTGATGAATGGTTGATTATATGTTATAGATGGTGAAATTTGTGGATTTGGGGAACCATGGGTGTTAGGGTTTTCGCATCGATTTGTGGAATTGAAGTGAATTTGATTCTTCACTTATCCAGTTGTGATTACTGAACATGGCAGATGTGGTGTTGGAGTTTGTTTTGGATGTGTAGCACAGAATGTCTGTTTCTGTGAGTGAGGTTGAACTTCCTATCGCGCTAGATTTGAAGTTACTAGTGGTGGTGATTGTTGATGAACGTGTGGAGATAAACCTATATATGGTATTGTAGGAGTAGTTGATACAAGATTGAATCTTGTTTCTCTTTTTTATGAAAGCAAAACGAACGGCAAATTTGAGCACCTAAGACAACATGAGGAGTAAGCATTTGAGATGAATTTTGGGCTATAAAGGGTTTCGGAAAAAAAGGTTTCTTATTTCATGGAACTTAAGATAAGCTGGTAGATTCAAGTTTTGTCAATTGGATAAATTTATTGAAATCATAGGGTGTTTTCCCCCGAAAGTAAGTTCCAGAGAACAGAGGAAGAGAAATTGAAAGAAAGAAAGACAGGAAGAACACGGGGATGGTAACGTGGTGTTATGAAGAGAAATGGAAGAGGGACAGAGAAGAGGCAACTGGCCAATGAGGGTGTATATGATGGAATGAGGAGAACTGGAGAAGCCCTCATTTCTTTTGAAAATAAAAATAGAAAGGATGAGAGAAGGAAGATATCATAGAAGATACACGGAGCAATCTGAGCTGAGTGTGAAACCACTTAAATTTAATGCAGAAATCTGAGTGAAATCCATTTTGTCACATCCTAGTAAAGATTAAGCACCGTGTGGGATACATGATGATACACATGATGAAGCCTGTTGTATTAAATCAACAGGTGGATAGCCTTCCTTCTCTCCCTCAAAATACCAATACAAATTAAAATTACCAACCAAACAAATAAAATATATATATAAACTTAATGGACATCTTCCTAGGAATCCTGTCTTTCTTGACTGCATAAGCCTTTCTAGATGTTGAAACTCCCATAAGTAGTAGTTAAATTATAGAGAACTTTGCATTTTTTTCTTCAAAACTGCATATACCTTTGTCATGTGAGGCATTCTATGTCTTGTGTGGTATTTTTCGATCCAAATACTGGCAACATAATCATGATAGTGAAAGCGATGCTATTCGTTTTCTTGAATTTTTGAAAAACTTAATTGCAACTCGGCACCCCTTTTCTTCCTAGCATGTAAGTTTATTGGCTTTCTGTTAATATTGTGGCAACTTGATCTTTTAAAATAGGTGATCCTGAATCCCTGAATAAACTACATTTTGTGAAGCGAGAGTGTAAATACCAAGCTCAGGAGGGCGTGGACCGACTGATCCAGTTCCAGAGGGAGGAAATGAACGAAATCTACTAATACGAACAGAAAGGGTGTATCATGGTAGACTTGGTTGTACAGGTCTCCTTTTCATGGCATGAGATGTAAAAACCAAAACAAATCATCAGTGCCTGTGAACAATTTGTGGTGTTTTTTTTTTTGAAAGATGGTAGTCCATATATAACTAGTTCCACAGTTGCAATTTGTGGTGTTGTTAAGTCATAACTGTTTGCTGGAAGTGTTGCTGACACTTAACTGCATGTTTTTGCATTGCCTGAAGTTGTTTTCTCGTGTTGCAATGAACTGTTATTTTAATCTAGAGCCATTGATGCTATTGATTTACTCCACATAGGTCTCGGGATTGATTTTTTGTCCCGAGTTTGAGTCCCGCTGGGCTAGTTTGATGCACTGTGTTTGTGAGTGATTTGTGCATTCGAAGTTTTTTCAATTAATGTTTGTGTTTCTCAGTCACCAAAAAAGCAAAAAAAAAAAAAATTGTGTTGGAACTTTAGTAATAAAGAATGGGCTGTCTCACCCAGGCAAATAGAACCTCTAATATGTTCGAGGGCTGTAATCTTTTGGTAAATATTTGGTTTTACAAATGAAAGATTACAATTTATTTTTCCAATAAGAACTTTGTATAAGTTTGATCGAGGTTAATGTTATTTTGATAACCGATAAGTGTTAAGGATGTTGATACACTCAATATCTATCAAGTGAAAATGTAAAATTATATGTATTCAATTTATTGCAACATGCATTTGATGTTTGTAAATGTATGTATTTAAAGTAATTTCATGTTCATGCTGTGCATAAGTGAGAGGATTAGAAATATATATATATATATATATATATATATATATATATATATATATATATATATATAGTCGAGTGATTCAGTGCGGGAATGCGGGAAACGACGTCGATCGTTCGATCGCGGGTCCATCGCATCCAACGGTCGATGTGAATCGCACCCGACCGTCCGATGCGATGGACCCGTGATCGCTTCCCGCACGACCGCATTCCCGCACCGAATAACTTCCATATATATATATATATATATATATATATATATATATATATATATATATATATATATATATAAATGATACGGTGCGGGACGTGCGGTCGTGCGCGAACGACCACGGGCCGTCGATCACGGGTCCATCGCGGGTCCATCGCATCGGACGGTCGGGGGCGATTCATCTCGACCGTTGGATGCGATGGACCCGCGATCGGACGAACGACGTCGTTCTCGCACGACCGCACGTCCCGCATATTATCATCCGACTATATATATATATATATATATATATATATATATATATATATATATATAGTCGGATGATAATATGCGGGACGTGCGGTCGTGCGGGAACGACGTCGTTCGTCCGATCGCGGGTCCATCGCATCCAACGGTCGAGATGAATCGCCCCCGACCGTCCGATGCGATGGACCCGCGATGGACCCGTGATATATATATATATATATATATATATATATATATATATATATATATATATATATATATATATATATATATATATAACCGATTAGGTGCAGCGAACGGTGGGTGCGGCAACGATCACGGGCCGTCGATCACGGGTCCATCGCATCGGACGGTCGGGTGCGATTCACGTCGACTGTTGGATGTGATGGACCCGCGATCGGACGGCCCACGTCGCGGCCGCACCTGCCGTGCTGCACCTAATCGCGAGCGTGTGTGTGTGTATATGTGTGTGTGGGGGGGGGGGATTTTGTGGGATTTGAGATGGACAAAAAAAAAATTGAACAACACACGACAACTCAACTGAGGCCGTATGCCCGTATCTAGTTAGGACCGGCTCCAGTCAATCCCATCAGTATCGAACTACACAGTCTTATAAATCGAACCGTACAACTTATGAATCGAATTGCACAGCTAATTGTTGGATATAAATCTCACTCCCATATAGGATAATGATGATACTGAACAAACTCAGGCCAATAATTTGTTGTACAGCTTGATTTAAAGTTGTGTGGTTTGATTCATAGGATATTATACATTTCGATACCAATGAACTTATTGAATCCGGTCTGAATGGATCTAGACTAAAGGTGCGCTTAGTTGCGCGATTGCGCAGCGTTTGCGATTACAGAAAGCTGCGTTTGTAATCGTGCAACTAAACATTTTTGCAATCGCAGTTTTAAATCCAGCGATTGCAGGAAAATAATGTCTAAAAGCTGCGATTTCAAAAAGCTGAGAAAGTGAGCTTCATGCGGAATCAGTTTTACAATCGCAGATTGTTGTAGAATCAATTTTGCAATCGTACAACCAAACGCACTAAAGAGAATTATATTATTCCATCACTCTGTTGCATCACATCCGTCTATTCAATGGACTCGCATGCAACCGGACGACCCAACTCATATGGAACTCCACTTTCCGGAACCGTTGATTCATTATTTTTGCCAAGGACGACTGCCGATCCGACCGTCACAAATCAATGTCGTTAGCTAACTAAGCTTAAACGTGATTTCCATTTTTTTTCAGAGAGAGAGAGAGAGAGAGAGAGAGATAAGAAGAAGCAGCAGCAGCAGCAGCAGCAGCAGCAGAAGAAGAAGAAGAAGAAGAAGAGAAGATGTATAGGAAGTGGTCGCTGTTTACGATGCCTCCGGTGGTTCTCGGAGGTGTCTTCGTCGTCTGCGCCATCCCTGCTTACCTCCTCGGCGGTCAAGTATCCCTTCTTCGTCTCCTTCTCCGTCTCTTTCTCCGTCTTTCGCTTTATATAAACTTGATCAAACATTTCACTCGATCTGAAGATTTTTTCAGGCCAAAAATTACGGAATCGATTGTTCTGATACAGGTTTAGGGTTTTTATTTGGTAGTGCTATTAGTGTTTTTAGATCTTTATCTTAAATTTTGATCCTGTGGTTGTCCTGGAATCAGCGAATGATTAATTGAAATGAAAATATGAGGTTTAGTTGATAAAAGATGACATCTTCGGTACTTGGTGATTGTTGATTGAAGAAATCTATGCGTTGTTTTTTATTTTTTTTGTATAAGTTTCCCAATTTTTGGCGATTTGGTGAGGTATTTCGTTTGGTGAAGCCAGAATCAAATTGAATCTCTTTTTCACTTGGATTGGAAAGTGAGAGAATTGTGAGGCAGAATGGATTGAATTGGAGCTAATGTGCTTTTGATGGTCCTTGGAATTATGGATTTATAATATGATAACCATTTACTTGTGATTACCCATTGAAAGGAACAATGAAAGAACGAGAAAACGAAACAGATCATTAATATTATAATAGCTGAAGAGCTTGTTGTCGTCCTCCGTTGTTGAACATGAGAGCAGATTTGTGCTCTCTGTCCTTCTCTTTCCTATAAGAATGTCCATGTAAATACACTTTATTCACCTTTATGTTGCCCATCCTAAGCTATGCACTAGATAAATTGTCGTGAAAGTTTATCAAGTGAATTTTGAAACATAGAGGAAATTGAAGGTGCCACCTATTGTTCAAAAACTGAGGTAAAGTTGAACTTTTGATTATGTTGGTTTTCACCTGACTTATGCTGACTTGGATATTTATGTTGTATCTACAAAATTCATTTTGATGTCTTCTGAGGAGGGGGGAAATTAATTTTTTGTCTTAATTAAAAAGGAAAAAGAGCATTACTAGACGCACATGCAAGAGACTGAAATCATGAGTGGTGGTTCTCTCTCCAAAAAAAAAAAAAAAGAGTGGTGGTTTACCTGTAAGATTGGGATGATAGTGGTTGAATCCCAAACTAGGCATATGCAAAGATGCATGTGCCTGAAAATTCAAGGCTTCAAGCTACCAGCAAACATGGAATATTTTGATTTTATTTGCATGGCAGAAGAAGGGAGGCATCAGAGAACAATAAGTTCACTTGACTTGATCCACTTGAAATTGCATACTATAGCAATACATATAGATGGGAAGCCAGGTGGAGATGTTTCTAGTAGGACCAAAGTGTGTAGTTTGGGTGTGATGTTAACATTCTGTCTATGAAGGGAAGGACGGGTGTCCGTTAGATTTTATTAAATCGAAAAAAGCCTAATATAGAGAAGTTAAATCTTTTGCCATGCAAAAAGGTCACTGTATATATCCTATATAAATAGATGTATCCTCAAACCTATATTAGCTAAACTAAAGGGAAAACAAAACTTAGAGAAGAAGATAGTAAAGCTTTTTGTATGCCGACATCGCATTGATCAGGTTATTGGGCAATGAGCACTGAGAAGAAAATCTTAATAGGTTTTCAGCCATGTCCATTTCATTATGTACTCTAATTTTCGTACTGTGGAAACAGGTGGTGCCATCGACGAGTGATGGAGATTGGCATCAGTGGTATGAGGAGGGTAAATAGAATAAGTGTATATTGGAAGTAATAGGAGTAACGATACTTAAGAAATTCACAAAGAATCTTGTTTACTAGAAAGGTGTGACAGAATTAATGAATGAACAGAATTAATAAACTATAGCAGAAACTTCAATCCTGATATCATCTGACCTTTGATGAATCAAATGGCAATTCTAGACTTAACCAACGTAGCGATTTCCAGAAAGTTCCAACTTGTATTGTCAGCCTCCTAGGAGATTGACCCATGGTATTAACTGCAAAACCTATCACACACATGTTTTGCATGTGAAATTGCTACTTATTGGGGATTGACAATGCCTGGTGCTAAATCCCATCCCAATCTCGCAATACAACAATTTTTTTTTTTTTGAAAACATTAAACATGTAAAGAAAATATTGGTTTTGTATGCTGAAATAAGTATCATACATGTAGATCTAGCAGTAGGCAAAGATGTCCATATAAAGCTATCTAGAAATCTCTCCAAGTTCTAGGTTTTGTTCTTTGCATTCCCGACAAGGAAGACTTCAAAGCAGTGGCATGCCTTTAGAATCACCTCATCTTTCATTGATCAATGGAAGTGGGTTTCTTCATGCTTCATTTTAGTTATTCCCCTTAGTGTCCAGGTTAATTTTACTTTTAATTCTGGAAAAAAAGATTTTTTCATTGTCTTGAATATGTCAAATTTTATATTCTTGAAATTCCAAAACCCAAAAAAAGTTTCTTTTTTCCTGCCTATCATTCGAGGAGACTGCATTTCCACATTCCTTTTCTATTTCCACTCTGCACAAACTTATTAAGGACCCATGAATAATTACAGAATTTTTTCTTTTCTTCAAGACATGCTAATTTTTCCTTGTGCATGCATAGGCTCGGTTCAACGAGAAGCTCATTCGTGAGGGAGAATGGCTCAGGCAGCTGGACAGGGCTAGGATAACAAAAGAAAAGCAAACAGCACATGCTTGAAGACCTCATGTATGGTTGTCCTAAAAACATTGTGGAGTTGCTGTTAAAATAATGTGTCCTGCATTAGGTAAAATGCTTTTCAGTGGAGACTGAAAACTTTGGATGCCAATGTCTGTTATTGTGATTACGTCATGCTTGAAGACACTGTCTTTTGTTGCAAATTAAAATCTGAATGATCCACCACCATCTGTGGAAGGTTAGTGCAACTTTGGTTGATCTTTTTCTTGGGTAAGAGCATCTCCTATCCACTTCCTCAACCCCTCGTACACATTTTTTAGATTAATATTGAAAAACTAGTGTCTTACCCACTCATTCCTAAAAATAGAGAAACTGGTTTTAGTTACCTACAAATGGAGTCAAAATCTTTCGGGTTCATGACATTCAATTATTTTTATGTAATATGGCAATTTTGCCCTCAATAGGATGGCTAAACATGATCATTCCAGGTATTTGTGGCATAAATTCACTTGAAAATGAGGAAAGAAATCAGGGGAAAATTTCTCTCTGCTATATAGTAAAAAGGAGGGTTGGAGATGATTTGGTTAGGTATCTGCGGTCACATTTCACCAAGTTAAATGCTTCCTTAATGCCTTTTGTTTTTGCATTAGAGGGAACATGCATTTCATTTTGTGTTTGTTGGGGTACATGTTTCGTTACATGAAGATACACTTTCAAAAAACAATTACGTGGGGCTATTGTACCTAACATCTTTTCCATTGCGATTAGCTGTGTTTTTGCCACAAATTTGTATCATCAACTTATGCAATTTTTATCATCAACTTATGTAATTGAGGGCTCGAAAACACGGCTATCTTCCAAGGACAGTGGTTCTATTTTGAGAACCTATGGGATGCGTTCTCCAGCCTGGTTTGTGAATGGGGAGGATTCTGTGCGGAGCTAAGAGGGTGGAATTATCCAGAGGTGGACTGTGTATTACGGCATAAGGGTCGGAGGTCTCCGGGGCTTTGGGTGGCTAGACGGAATTAGAATTCTCTTCTAATCCTCTAATCTTTTGAAGTCTTATATATAAAACAGTTCTCATATCTTTTATATCCCCTTTGAAAATGGACAGTTATTTATTGAATATAAGATAAAACAGGATAGAATAGGATGTTGGTGAAATTATTGTAATTTCTAAACTTGAATAAGCTTTATCTGGCATGCCTCTGTCTTCATGTTTTTGCTTTTTTTAGGCATGATTTAGTTTTCTTTATTCAGTTGTCAATAGGTGATATTAATTTTACTAGGAACAAACAGTCAAGCAATATGTTTAGAGGGAATATAAATCACAAATCAATAGGCTAAACAAAGTAGTTTAACTCAAAATTATATAAAAAGAGTTTAAAAGATCTTTTTATAATCCATTTCCAAGCTTCACTATATGCATAATTTTTTCAATGATTTTAATCCTTAATTAACATAGTAATACTAGGATGTGTGACCTTTCAAAAATTTCTCATGTTGCATCCTAAAAATGTTAACCGAACAACATATTGACAGGTTGTTAGACTATCACTTCCGGGATTCTGGAATTAGGTCTTAATTATGTCGAAAGGATAAAATTTAATTAAAAAATGAAACAAAATAAACACTATAAAAAAATCAGACCATATCTTTGATTTCCAATGCTTCAAAATCACCCAGGGTGGGGCAATGCCATGGGAGAGTTGGGAAAGAAAAAAGTGTATTGGACTTGGTCTCATCCCTGGTAGGACCAATGTACATGACAAATCCAGCAACAATTAATAATGCAAGTCAGCTAAATCATCCATACACAGATCAAAGAACAAACCAAGGAATTTTAATGTCTTCGTGATCGTGAGGTTGACCCAGTGTCTTCAATTGTACATTGGTGCCAAAAGAAGGTATGATAGGAGAATATGAGAGACAAAAGACTTAAGACTTTCTCATCTCTCTTAATTTGTAGCCCTTGGGGATGGACCAACGTGTTATCTCATCTTTGAAAAAGGTTCACCATGGTGGAAGGGGTGACTATTTTTCAGGGCATTAATTGTTTGCACATTTCAGCTGTAGTATATAACAAAATTATATTATTTGATAAAATATAAGACAACGTTCAAAATAGTTACAATAGAATGTGATGATAGATAAAACATAATCGGATGTTGTTATGTGATCGAAATTATAAAACAATTATAACCAAACACAATAATAGACAAAACGCAGGTGAGGCGATCGATCAGTGTAATTACACACCCGAGGGAAGCGCCCGCGCGCCAATGCTCCACAACCATAACACTCCCTCACTACCTTGCACCATAAAAGTTCTGGATTGGAGATCCACCGCCACAACCATTTCATCAATAGGGCACTATTCATGGCCTCCAGATTTAGCACCCCTGTTCCCCCCTGTTTCTTACTTGTGCAGACCACTTCCCACTTAACTAGTGGGATCTTCCTTCTCATCTCCTTCACCCCGCTCCACAAAAATCGACGTCTTATACACTCTAACCTGGCAAGAACCCCTTTCGGTATTTTGAATATCGATAAATAATAAATGGGGAGATTGGTTAAAACTACTTGAATTAACGTAAGTCGCCCTCCCAAACTTAAAAATGAGCTCTTCCAACCCTCTAATCTCCTCTCAAAACGACTCACCAGAGGCGCCCATTCGCATTTACCCATCCTAGCAACATGCAAAGGGAGGCCAAGATGTAACAAGGGGAACTGCTTCACCTCGCACGACAGGATGTGCGCAAGACGGGCCATGAAATTGTTGTCCACGTGAATCCCGGTGATAGAACTCTTCTGAAAATTCACTTGAAGCCCTGAAACCAACTCAAAACAACGACATACGAACTTCACCCCCCGCACGGCATCAATGCTAGCCTTGCTCAAAACAATTGTGTCATCTGCGTATTGGACGTGGGAAATGATGGAACCACCCTCGCGACATGACAAACCTTTCACCCAACCACTCTCCACTGCCCGCTTCATCATTCTACTGAAAACATTCGATACGATCACAAAGAGTAATGGAGATAAAGGATCTCCTTGACGAAGCCCTTTGTTTATGTTGAAAAAACCGCAAGGCTCCCTGTTCACCATAACCGAAGCTTTTGCCGTCGTAATACACGCTCTCAGCATCCTGACCCAGTTAGGTTCGAAACCATGACAACTCAAAAGATGGAACAGAAATTCCCAGTTGACATTGTCATATGCCTTGGCAAAGTCAAGCTTGATGACCACCCCCTTCTTCTTCTCTCGATGGGACGCCGAAATACATTCTTGGACCGTCATATAGCCATCTTGGAGTAGTCTACCAGGGATAAATGCGGATTGGTTCTCGTCCACTAGGAAATTAATCACCTTTTTCAACCTGTTAGCCAAAACCTTCGACAACATTTTATAGCAACCATTTACTAGACTAATAGGTCGGAAGTCCCCTATTTCAACCGCTCCTTCCCGCTTTGGAATAAGAACCAAGAAAGTCGCATTTAGACCACCGATGCCATTTGAAGATACAAAGAAGTTATGGAACATCTCCATCAAGTCATCCTTCACAATCCCCCAGAATTCCTGAAAAAAACGAAGCCCGAACCCGTCTGGACCGGGTGCCTTATCGGCCTCTGTCCCGAAAATCGCTGCCTTCACTTCCTCCTCATTGAAATCTGCCTCAAGTGGTTGCAACAAGTGATCAGGTATTCTACCTAGATCTTCGTCTATCCATACTGGAGACCAACCCCTTCTGCTTTTGAAAGCATTCGTGAAATGCTCAACCAACCTCTGTTCAATCTCTTGCCGGTTCTCCACCCTCCTCCCCTCCACATTTAGCTGTGTTATTTTGTTAATACGCCTCCTCCCATTTGCAGCCGCGTGAAAAAATTTTGTATTAGAATCTCCTTCTTTCAACCAAATCTCTCTCGATCTTTGTCTCCACGCCGCCTCCTCCAAGCTACTAACATTTGACAATTCCTGTTTCAGTGCTGCCCATGTGATACGGTCCTCCTCTGAAATAAGCCCCGCTTCCTTCCATTGCTCGTATGTGTAAATCTGATCTGCCAACACCACTTTACGCTCCCTTCTCGCTCGCAGCTCTGCCCTATTCCAATGCTTTAGAACCATCTTCAGACGCTTTAACTTGAATGCAACCTTCCGTGCACCCTTGGAACCCCCGCTGTTGCTCCCCACGAAGCTTCTACTCTTCCTTTGAAACCAGGGCTCATCAATATGTTATAAAATAAACAATGTCATTCAATTTATTGGACCATATTTTTAACTTTTTGTAAAAATCCATACTTTACTAGATAAAGAATAAAATTGTTTAGAAAAATTTTAAAAATGAGCGAACTGCGTTTGAGACTGTAAAATTTTTTTAGTGTAACATTTTCATTCTATTTTAGAATAAACATTCAAGTCAATCATTTTATAACAAAAAATTTAAGTGGCATTATACACTTACATACATCGCGTAAAGCCTGCAAAACTAATTTGATATTGTTGCTAATAGTTTAGAAAATGTCTTATAAATCAGTCCAAGAAAATAACATTAAAATTAAAAGATCTTTGTCTTCTTGCTTCTTCTTCTCTTTTCGGTTGATTGTTAATTCAGTTAGTGCTCCCCATTGATTTTGATCAAATTAGTCTGTGTGTCCCCCGTCACTTCTTTGACGGTCCACCTGGAAACTATTTACATCAAATAATTGGATATGTGTAGTAAGATGTGATTGAAATTATTTTTCAGTTTGAAATGATAAATGTTAATCACAAAAGAAAATAAATTGATATTGAAAGAAAATCAATTCAAATGATAATTGATGAAACAATATATATAATGGATGTAGTTCAAAAAAAATTACCTTACTAAATCATTCAACTCCAACTTCAACTCCAACTCCATTCTCATGTTCTTCTGTTGGACAAATTCATCAAATTCAATTACTATCTTGCAAATACTTAAAAAACATACAATTATAATAAAATTTGCACAAACAAAATATACAGTAGGACTCAACTTTATATATAAAAAAAGAAGAGTCTATTTCATCTTCTCTTCAAAATACTTTTGTTCCCTTTTGTTAAATTTTTTTTTCATATATTTTATTAAATATAGACTATCTAGGTTTTGTCCTTCATGCAAAAATAAAAAAGAACTTGATAAAAAAAAAAGATAAAATCAAATTTATACCTAATAATCAAAACTTAAACCGATTACCAGCAATTGATACCTTCAGATGAATCTTTGAAGTCCCAAAAGTTGAATTAATTTTCCATGAAAACCTTGCCCGCCGTCTCGAATTATCTGTTTTAATTTCCCTCTCGTCAAGGCTCAAGTCTAATTCAGTTGAAGGGACTAAGTTACAATTGTTTTATAATATGAGGTGTATAATACAATGTTTATTTTTTTTGAAGTGGACGGGTGTCGATTTTTAATGCATACGGGATTTGTAATTTTTTTAAAGGGAAAAATCCATACAGCCCCCTGAAATCTGACTGAAATTCATATAACCCCCTAACTTTCTTTAAAATCCATATAACTCCTGAAAACACCTAATAAATCCAAATAACCCACGGAATAAAATTTTTGTTTGTAAATGATGAATAGTTTGTGAATATTTCATTTGATTAACCCTGACTGAAGACTCAATATACTAAAAAACTACTACAATGTGTTAAAAATACAAAAAATCCTATAAAAATGACGATTTAAACCTCTTTGGATATATTATAACGCCCTATCCGAAGGAGTAAAATGATCATTTGTAGAAGATTTTTCTAATTTTTAACACAATGTAGGGTTTATTTGGTATACTATGTTTTCTACGAGGGTTAATCAAACATGATATTCACAAATTATTGATCATATATAAACATAAATTTTATTCAAGGGGTCATACGGATTTTAAGAAAAGTTAGGGGGTTATATGAATTTTAATCAGTTGACAGGGGGTTATATGGATTTTTCCCTTTTTTTAAAGTGTCGACTAACTACTTTTTGTCTCCGTTAGTCCTTCTGTTTAATTAACCACGACGCTAAAACATAATATTACAGTATATACAAAGGCGGGCCATAAACCGTCGGTATAAGTAATGGCTGCGGTTTTAAAGTTTTAGTGACGGTTTAAACCTGTAGGGCAATTTTATTGTAGTGGTAGATGTATATTATTGGATAAACATTCAAATGGAAACATAGAAATCCTACCTTATATACTTAAAAAAAATTAAAAGTGAAAATTTCAAATCAGATATACTTTCCTGAAGTCAACAAGATTGTTTTTATTATGCGAATTCTGAAAATCCAAAATTAATCAACTGATACAAATTGCTTAGCTTCCCATGAATATCACTCTTAACCACCCCTAAAAACAATAAACCCATCAAAGGACTAATTCAGCATATAAGAGTTGATTCCAAGTATCAGGAAGACCTGCAAGGCACCAGTGACTGCAGTCGTTGCTAGAAGGAGCTCCACTGTACCCAGATGGGTGAGCATCCACTCTGAGTTGGGAGAGCAAGGTCAAGTCCAGAAGTGTCGCCGGCTTCGACATCTTACCGAGCACGCTCTTCACGACACCCTCTGACGGTTCAGGACCTCCTGGGTATGTCGATCCGCTCAACGGCTTGGTCTGTCCTATGCAGCCTTTCGCATCTGGTTGTCCCCATAGATGTCCGCTGAAATATGATTGAGTACCAATTTGAAAAATAATTTTTCATTCATAATGTCTTTACAGAAAATGCATTTTTATAAAGTTATGACTGTTCGGGGAGGGGGGGGGGGGGGTTTGGTTGGGAACCAATGTGGATTGTGTGCGGCAAATTCAGAATTATCAAGACATTTTGTAACCTTGCATCAATGCATTAATCAATTTTATGACATGAACTGATTTAGACAAAAATGAAAAGTGATAATATATACTTATGTCAAACGTGATTGGATGACATGCTCTTTATTATTAACCCGAATTTACTTTTGGTCAAAAGATAAAATCAATTTTGTATCATTAAAGATCAAGACGTATCAATTTTTCAACTACATATATTACATTCAAAACAGTTAACCGTTGCAAATCAAAATGATGAAAAATCTAACAATCACCAAAGAAGGAAATATAAAATAAATATACAATAATTCATTTCATATTATATTTGATATCAATAATTAGGAGAATCATTCACATTCATTTCTCCGTATTTATATGTATATAAAATAATAAATGACTCTTTGTTACTCGAAAAATATATTTTTGAATATTATGTTTATGTTTTGATAGTATTTCAGTGACCCTAATAATTTTATACGAATTTTGATGTATTTTTTCTAGATCTTTGTTTTCCTTATTCTACAAGTCAACACCTATAAACTTTTGGAAATGTTGTGTACAAATCAATCAATTCAATCAACAAAATTAAGGAGAATAATTAGTCTCAGAAAAGTGTGTGCTTGTGTTTCTTTTTTAGTATTCTTTCTTTGATGACAATTGTGTGGTATATTAGAAACACCAAGTGGTATCAAAGTGATACCAACAAAAACTATCTAAATTAAATTTCCTTCCAGAAATCATTAACAAAACTTACTCAGTGTGTGTGGGTGAGATCCCCTGGAAGAAGACCTTAGTTTTGGCCGGATCAATGTTAGTGTCCACCCACTTAGCCCAAGTAGACATCCCTTTAGAGAACGCATCCAGCCGATCCATGTCTTTGAATTTCTGATTCCCAATCTGTATGTAGTTCCATCTAAAAAAAACAATATAATAGCAAGTGAGTTCAATAGGTCTAGTTAGCATTCATAAATACTTGTTTTATATGTTCTCTCTCACGGTTGGCCTTGTCCAGCGCGAATCCACCAGTGCCAGGAGTTGAAGATGAGCACATCCATGCCAAGCCACTCTTTGCCTCTCTGGATGGAGTCCAGCACCAAAGCCACACCATCCGTGTTATTTACCAAATCAACCAGAAACATGTTCGGGATGAACGCCACTGTGACGTCGTAGTCCTGCGTGCATCGATCAAATTCATCGATCAGGGATGTGCATGTATAATTAAGGGTGAAATGCATTTGGATCCCATGAGATTTGTATAACCTGCAGAGACGACTCTAATAAATGGACTGTTTGATGTTCATTTTTATTCTCAATCTGTTAAATACATAGAAAAATGTGTTTGGAACCTTCATTCATGTGTTCATTGATAGACATTTCATGTCAAATTTTTTCTTCAACGGAATCTATCCCACTTACACTGCCTACCTTTAAACGTTTAACATAATAGTGACATGAAAGGACAGGTTTACAGGTTTATCCTTAGAAGTAATAATTCCATTATAACTAAATTGAAGGAGTAATATTCCATTATAACATGAAAGGACTACCCTCCAACCAAAAAAAAGGGGGGAAATCTAAATAATAACCCCTTATGAATTACTTGAAATTCATATAATCTTTTAACTTTTCTTAAAGCTCATATAATCTCTTAACTTTTTTTAAAGCTCATATAATCTCTTGAAAACATCTATATAAATTCACATGGCTCGATCCCTGAGTTAAATTTTCATTAAGAAATCATGATTTATTTTGTGAATATTCAATTTGGTTTACCTTGGTTGAAAACATAGCATACCAAAACACCTACAATGTGTTAAAAATGCGAAAAATAATCTGTAAACGATAATTTTATCCCTCCGGATAGGGTGGTATAACTTATCCAGAGTGGTAAAATCGTCATGTACAAATTATTTTTTGCATTTTTTACAAATCGTAATTAAACAGGTTTTGGTATACTCTGTTATCAGTTTGGATTAATGAAATAGAATATTCGTAAAATATTATTCATCTGTCAATGAATTATAACTCAAAGATTTATTTAGATTTACATAGGTGTTTTAAAATAAGGGGTTATATGAACGATCTTAGGAAAAGCCAAGTGGTTGTATAAAGTTCAAGCAGTTTACAAAAGAAAAATGTAGTATAATATACTTTCATGTTTATTTCTATTATTGGGCGTAACGTTATTTTGCCTATAACAATGATTATGTCACCATCCCTGCTATAAAGTATAGTAGTGGAGCTGGTGAGCTTACAGGATCAACAAAGGCGTCACCTCGGCGATCAAACTAAGTTATGTAAATTCGTGGTAGGTGGGATATGTGTGTACATGGAGTAAAAAAAAAAGTTTTTTTTTTTAAGTCTCCATAAATCATATGATTTAGTAATGGATCTCTTACTTTTTCATATTTGAGTTTTAATCCCCAGATTTAAAAGATATGTTCATTTTTAGTCCCTCTCAGAGACTAAAAAGAAAACCAAATAATTTAGGGATAGATCCCTCTCAAGGACTAAAAATGAACATATCATTTAAAGTTGGGGACTAAAACTCAAATATAAAAAAGTGAGGGATCGATCACTAAATCATATGGTTGCATGAAGAAGGCACATGAGAGATTGAATAAATAAACCCAAAAAAGAAAAAAAAAGAGTGATCGACCAACCTTGAAATAAAGTGTAAACTGAGTAAAAGTGGTACTTGCTCCAGGAACGGCTGCATGAAGAAGGCACATGAGAGATTGCCAATTGTTCAGACTCAATGAGTCTCCTACGAACATTATCTTCTTCCCCTTCATCCTCTTCAAGAAATCATTCCCATCAAACCTTCATTTTCCAATCAATAAATTAATAAATCATCATGAGAATTGAATTTTTTTACTGAGGCTAAATTAAATTTTAAAGCAAGACCACACATTATTAAAAAAATCGTACACGTACTACAAATATTACAAAATTGATACACAATATTGAACCACCATTTAAATTAAAACATTCTACATTATCAAATGCACTTGATAAAAGAATAAAAAAATTGATGGAATGAGAAAATTGTAAAACAAATCTTTAAAAGAGGATTTAAACATTATATTATTCAATCATATGGGATGAGAAAGATGGATTTGAGAAAGAGAAACTACTTTGAGAGGGAGTGAGAGAGAGAGACAATGTTGGAGAGTAAGAGACTTTAAATTGAAACGTCTATTATTATTATCATCATTATGGTTGAAGAGATCCGAGGAAAAGATAAATTTTAGACTTTATTTAGAGAATATCAAATATATTGAGAAAGTTTGTAGAATATCAAAGATATTGAAAAAATTTGTTGAGAAGAATTATTTAAAGTAACACATCTCACCATCCGTTTTATTAAGTCCCCTGGCAAATTGATTTGTAGCTATGTCCCAAGGCAATTCTACTAGGTGAACAAATCATTAATAATATAATTAAGTACAAAAGATACATTAGTTAGTTACGAGTGTAGAGGCTTGATAAATGTGAATGATTTCTATAAGAAAAATGTTCATAGCATCTTTTTTTTTTTTACGATGCACCTCAATTAATGAATATGAAGTGTTCCTTTGATTCCATAAATGAGTTTTAGGAACCGTTTGAGACGGTGGAGGGAACCCTGCACATAAAACGGATGACACGCGTCCAAAACTCTCAACCTCACTTTGTATGTTTAGATCCACGGTAAAAATTTGATCTAACATCTGCAGCATAATCGTTCCATGGATCCAAACAGGGCCTTAATTATGATCCCCATAAACATTAAACAGTCTAAAAAATGCACATTAAAATAGATAATAGCCTTAATCGATGAATGACTTGGGGTCATTTTGGAATTTGAATTATAATTATATGGAAAGTGTTACGAATCAGTTTTAATTTTGTTCTCTTACATGTTTTGATTTTTTTTTTAAATAGTATACATCGAAGTATATGTTTTAAATTTTATGAAAAAAAATAAAATATATACTATAAAGAATTGTATGGATCCATTTATTAAAAATGTGAAAAAAAATAACGAAGTATATAACTCGTTAATGCGAGCGTATAACGTTAATGATAACGTTAACGATATACATGAGACTACAATTAAAAATGAAAAAAGACGTGTAACAGCGCACTAATAGTATACATGAATAAAAAACAGAGAAATATATATAATTGGTCCTCATTCTCAGAGAGAGAGAGAGAGAGAGAGAGAGAGAGAGAGAGAGAACCTGGGGATATCACATGAGGTTGGTTTCCACCTGTACTGAAGGTAGAACTTATCAGGCCTGCCATTCTTTTGACAGTCGAACTGAGGGCCCATGTAGGGACAACCAGAGGAGTTATAGAGTGGGTACGTGTTATCAAAAACCCAGCTCCCTTGGTAGATGTTGCAACTTGCTTTCTTGATTCCAACCCTGGTTTCATTGTAGTCATTGTACTCACCTAACACACCATTCCACATAAACAGAGAACTTGAAAACAACAAAACTATGCAACAACAGCACCACCATTGAAAACCCATGTTTGAGAAAAGAAGATAAAAGTTCAGTTTTTTTGGGTCTGCCAAGAATCTGTTTATATGGATGCAAAGAAAAACGGAGACTGCAAGTGTGGTGAATTTGATAAAAGAAATATATTTAAAGAGAGTGATCAAGATGGCAATCTCATACAAAATAAAAAAAGAAAAACAAAAGGCAATCTCAGGTAGACGTAAAAGAGTTGAGTGAAAATTTTTATAGGGTAATTTGCAAAAATGACCCGTCTTTTGAATATTTGCAAAACTTCTTTTGAAGATTTGCAAAACTAGTATTACCTGCTGAATATTTACAAAAAAATGATCAATGCTGTGGGATTCGAAATTTTTTCTTTTCTTTAAAGGGGCATGTCTCTTTTTTAAATTAATAAATAAAAGGAGATAATTTAAATTTTAAAATACAACATAATGTAACCACACGAAACATAGTATATATATCACGTCTTCTAAAAATAAAATAAAAAGGAAATATAGTAGCGTTGACCACATCTAAGACTTTTTTTTGCAAATATTCAGAAAGCGGTACTAGTTTTTTTATAAATATTCAAAAGGAGGGGTCATTTTTGCAATTGACTATTTTTTTATATGTTTTGTCCATATAGTTTTGGCATGTGTGTATGAAAATTAATTTCATTGGCTACCTTTTATGGTACTTTAATTTCATTCAATGAGATATAGATACAGAGAAATCAAACTTGTTAAAACTGTATTTCAATGTAGTATAGATTTGCTTTGTTTGTCATGGGTGTTTATGGATTACCACAGAAGAAGTTTATAATAAGTGGTTATAAAAAACTCATTAGTAAATGGAATGCAATAAATTTAGATAATTTGTTAAAAGCAATTAGAACGTTTAGATTTGAATAATCTTTGTATTTATGGATTATCCATGCCAAGGGAACAAAAAGTGGTGGGTACAAAGGAACTCATTTACGTTGGTCATAAATTATGACACAATGGGAAAGTATATGATCACAACGTTATCACGTCTATAAACAAGTATCCTTTTTGGAGTATGACTAGGGGGCACCTGTTGGAATTTGTGATAAAAATACATATCAATGTTGTTAACCGCCCCCATTTTCTTATCTATCAACTGGAGCACCCATTCTATATGCTCTAAAATATTTATTATCATTTGATTTTGATCAAGCCTTATCTATTCCATTTCGGGCATCGACAATACAAGGATTTAAAAGAAGGGGTCATTTTTGTAAATTGTCCATTTTTATATGTTTTGTGGCATGTGTTTTGGAAAAATTTTCATTGGCTACATTTTGTGGTATTTTAATTTAATTCAATGAGATATAGATATTGAAATCAGACTTGCTAAAACTGTATTTCAATGTAGCATAGATTTGCTTTGTTTGTCATGGGTATTTATGGATTATCACTAAAGATTTTATATAAGCGGTTATATGAAATATATATGTATGATGAAAAGAAACTCATTTGCAATTGGAATGCAATGAATCTATTTATATTGTTAAAAACAAATCAAACTTTTTTATTTGACTAATCTTTGTACTTATGGATTATCCATACCAAGGGAACAATAAGTGGTGGGTATAGTATAAAATCAATTTGACAAAGGGAACTTATTCATGTTGGTCATAAATAATGACAAAATGGGATAGTATATGATCACAACGTTATCTCATCTAATCAATCAGAGATCCTAAGAAATTTAATTGAAGTTTTGACAAGTGAGTTTTCTATTCCGCTTCGTATAGTTTTCATATTCATGTGTTCATGATTCAGTTCTTTCAACAAGTAAACAAGTATATATTTAGGTTCGAATTCCCTGTTTCCATTGAAAAAATGAAACAAGATTTTTACCCAGTAATATACATCTACAACTGAGAGAGTAAAAAAAAATAATTGCGGCTCAACAATAGTGGATCCCGCCTCTCCAAGCACATGCATCCTGTGCGCGGAGGAGCCTGAGATGATTAGCCATCTATTCTGTCATTGCAGGATCGCTAGGCAACTTTGGGTGGTGGTGTGCGCGAGCACAGGACTCTCCTCCAACTTTGGATCATTGGAGGAACTTTGGCGAGCAGGGAAAGCCTTGAGAAGGTCAAGAGACAGAACAAGCACAGCGCGCATCACACAGTCGATAGTTCCAGTGGAAATCTGGTCCATATGGATTACCAGGAACACCGCGCTGTTTCGCGGTACTCGAGTCTACTGGAAGAACATGTGGGAGCACTTCTGTTGCTGCGTTCGAAGACTGGGGGCGCTTCATGGCAGGAGCGAGGAAGATGAATTTTTCAAATGTGCGAATGATGATCATAGAATAGTAGGAAGACGACGACGGCTCATGGCTTGGGTTAGATTCTTCTTCTAACTAGAAAATCGGCCGTTAGGACCTCATTTTTGTATTTCTCTTTCTTTCTCTATGCCTTCTCATCCCATCAAAATTGTACTTCGAAATCAGAAATGAAATCGTGATAGTTATTTCTACATTCTTAAAAAAAAAAAAACTTTCGATTGCAGAAGCATTCAACTTCAAAAAAAAGGGAGAAAACAAAGACAAGGAAATCAAAATAAACGATGGATTCGAATTTTTAATGATCGCAGGTCTTCCGAGGTCTCTTCCGAAGAAAAATTCGAAACGGATTTTTGAAACTCGGATAGAGAGTGAAAAAATTGCGATCATTGAAGACGGGTTTCCCGCCAAAACGAAAAGCAGGTGGTTTGGTCTCCAACTCGGGCTGTTTGGGTCGGGCTCCAAAACAGCCCAGCCCAGACCAGATGATATAACGGGCCACTGGCCCGGCCCGGCGAAAACGATAATGGGGGGCTAGGGTTTTGAGGGGTTTTTTTAAGCAAGGTCACTTTCAGGATTGCCGGCTCCTCCAGTTCTTGGTAGGTGAAATTTTTCTATTTTTTTTACTTTTGAATTCTCGATGGTTGAGTTAGATTTTTTATTTTATATTATTCTACAAATCAGAACCCAAATGGGAATCGCTTCTATGTTTTATGTCTTCTCTTCTCTGTATCCCATTCACCCCAAAGCTCAATGATTAATACAATCGGAGTAGTTTTGGTCTACCCGTTTCAAAAAAAAAAAAAATTATGTAATTGAAGAAACTTAAATAAAACAAGGAAAAAACGTGACTCTCTAGTCTCAAAGTAAATTTCTCATTTAACTTGTCAGTGCCCTCAACCAACTTAGAATGCATAAAAGGCTCAAAATGAATGGATTTAAAAACATGGTTATAAAACACAATTCAGTCCCCAGATTAGATTCTCAGTCCACCCAAAGCACACAGAACACAAACTAGCAGTTTATGTTCAACACAGTTGCTTCCACTTCAACAAATCCTCTTAAAACCCTTCACTTCTGCGCCTCCGCCACAGGCAGCGATTTGTTGTATTCAATCATTTCTGACTTGTAGGCAGCCATTGCTTCGGCCGCTTGAGAGCTCCACACCTGCTTCTCCTCTTCACACAATTCCTGAATAAACAAGTTCCAATTTGTGATATTAGTACCACAGCCATTCATTCAAACTATGTGGAATTGCTGATGTCCAGTAATTCATACCTTCCACTTCACTGAAATAAGAGCACTCAGCGTCGAATTGCTGATGCCCGGCCTTTCCTGCGTAAAGTTTTTCCTTGCTTCCTTGCTGAACAGAAGGAAAGCAGAGGCTGGCCTCTTCGGTTTGTTCGGATCCACCACATTTTCCTTCTTCTGGCGTGATTCCTTCGTCTTCTGTTGAATTAGCAACTGTTTCAGAAACAAAAAACCATGCAACAACAAAATGTTTTAAAAGACCAAACACAAGACCTTTATAATGTTATCAGTCTTCTCCTTTTTCTTCAGTAGCTGGAGTGCCTCCTGCTTCATCACCTTCTTCTGCTCCTCTTCTTCCTTCTCCAGTACCGCGGCTTCCTGTTAATGGATACAACAATATTGGGGGTGTCAGTTAAACTTTAGAAAGCAAATATTTGATATCTCTGATTATCAAGTGCGAGCTACGCTACTCACATCCGCCTTGTTCTGTTTGTAGAGTTCCATCTTTTGGAGGTAATCTTCCTTTTGTTTCTTTGCTATCTGCACAATTCAACAAAACAAATGCTAAAATTTCTCTCCACTTCAAATGGAAGACAATGAAAGAATATCTCATTGTGGTATACCTTCTCATAAGGCGCTCGTTCTTTTTCGGTCATGTTTTTCCATTCCTCCCCAGCAAGCTTAGCTATCTGTAAATCAATCGCATTCAATGAGTATCAACGAGTGTTATAGAGTACCCAATAACAGGATTAACAGAATGATTATCCACCTCAAGAATATTTTTGTTCTCCTTCAGCAAGACTGGTCGACGCTCATTCGAGAACACAAAGAAGGCTGATGGAGGCTGTTTGGGCTTCAAAGGATCCTTCTCTTTTCTGTTATAATAAAGAGTATGTAGAATCATATGTCAGAGCTCGTTTGTGTTGCTAACATAAAATCATGACAGAGTGGTCAGGATTGAAAGAATTACTTCTTCTTCTTGGTCTCCTTCTCCGAATCCTACAATAAGCAACCATTGAAAACCTTCAAAAAAACAATTTACTTGAACACCAAGTTGTATTGAATCAATTAGGAATGTCTATTTGATGTAGGACAGATTATGCAGATGGGACCATCAAAAGTGGTCCACCAAATAAATTCAAATCAATGGTCACGATCTCGGAATCGCACGAAATTTGATATGGAGAAATATATTGAGGAGATCTTCTGGATTAGTTGTTATACAACTAACAATTTTTATTTTTTGAAAATTCATTTATTTAGGGCTTTAAATTAGAGATTTTACTATTTTTAGTAAGTTTTAGATTTGTGATATCTCAATCATAACAGATCGGAATTGATTTCTATCAATTCCCATGATCATTTAGGATCTCATAGAATCTGGAAAATTAGTTTTCAGATTTTACTATTTTTAGTAATTTTTTATTTTATGCTATTAGTATAAATAGTAGACTTGTAATTTAGGGTTTTCAAGTTTTTTTTATCAATAATATTTCAAATTTTCCTCTGTTTTGAGGCTTCTTCCTTGTGGATTCAAGGGTTCCTTGTGGATTCAAGGTGCTTATGAGATCTCACGCTGGTTGGATCTTTTTATCTAGTTTTTCGCTGCGTTAGTTGGTATCAGAGCGAGGATTTGCCTTGTTGTGATGGCAAATAACGAAGGGGGAGGCGACCAATCTAGCAGCTGGTCGTGGATTGGAGGATCTGTGGAAGGCGGTCGGGGAACAACGTGATCAGATGCGGGAACAACGAGATCAAATACAAGAACAACTGCAGGAGATCCGCACAATGATCGCTGGCTGAACCTCAACGCCAATAACACACGTCCTGAGGGATAGGAGACGCGCCGAGGGAGTCGCCCAAGGCCGACCTATTACTCAAAACACCGTTCGACATCCCACTCGTTATCAACCTCATGATGAGGAAGACTCGGAGGATGAAGGAGAGTTTCAAGTATATCAGCCGAGAGGGCGGCGTTGGAGTACAACGATTCCATTGAAAGCGGATTCCCGTATTTCAATGGTAATATGCAGATCGAGGATTTTCTCGATTGGATCTCGAGATGAAAGATTCTTTGAGATGATGGAGGTTCCCGAAGAAAAGATGGTCAAATTGGTAGCTTTTCGATTGAAGAGCGGGGCCGCCGCTTGGTGGGACCAACTTCAGGAACCCGACAACAAAGGCGAGGAAAGGCACTAGTTCGTACGTGAAGGAAGATGAAACAACTTCTGGATCAATTTCTACCATTAAATTACGAACGATTGTGCCCCCATTGTATCAAAATGCGCCAAACCGCAATGGTAGAATCAAATTAAAAAACGTGCAGGTTATGGTTGATAGATCATGGAGGCGACCAAAGAAAGTCCTTCAAAAATTCAGAAGTGTCCGAAGATGAAACCCTGATCAACATCTGGTTGAATCAAATTTGATGGGGACAAAAGTAACAACACAACTGAGGCGATGAATATATGATGGTGCTAGTTCGCAAACGAAGAAGGAGAGCGGGTCAACTTCATCGTTGAAAGAGATGAAGGACATGAGAAATAAAGAAGCAGAGGATTTATTTTCTCTGTTTTGAAGATATTATTGGAGGAGAACAAGAGGAGTTATTTTCCTATCCTTATTGATCCCCAAGATAGAAGAGCCCCTACAGAAGCTCGTGTTGCAGGATTGTGCACCATTAACAAAAGTGTTTTCGAGTCATCATCAACAATGATAATGATGAATACTTTGCGACTACTACAATGGGAAGGAATTTTGGCTCAAATCGAGGTGCTTCAATTTTCACATAATCGGTTATATTGAGAAGAAATTTGAAGTCAAGAAAACGTCTCTTCTCTTGCCAAAGGTGAAATACAAAGAAACATCAATTGAAGAGCGGAAGAACTCGAGGACGAGTTCTTTTGAAGAAGAGGAGTCTGATGTAGGACAGATTATGCAGATGGGACCATCAAAAGTGGTCCACCAAATAAATCAAATCAATGGTCACGATCTCGGAATGCACGAAATTTGATATGGAGAAATATATTGAGGAGATCTTCTGGATTATTGTTATACAACTAACAATTTTTATTTTTTGAAAATTCATTTATTTAGGGCTTTAAATTAGAGATTTTACTATTTTTAGAATTTTAGATTTGGATATCTCAATCATAACAGACGGAATTGATTTCTATCAATTCCCATGATCATTTAGGATCTCATAGAATCTGAAAATTAGTTTTCAATTTTACTATTTTTAGTAATTTTTTATTTTATGCATTAGATAAATAGTAGACTTGTAATTAGGGTTTTCAATTTTTTTTATCATAATATTTCAAATTTTCCTCTGTTTTGAGGCTTTCCTTGTGGATTCAAGGGTTCCTTGTGGATTCAAGGTGCTTATGAATCTCACGCTGGTTGGATCTTTTTATCTAGTTTTTCGCTGCGTTACTATTCAAACCTGCTTGAAGTTGAATACTGTTCGAGCAGCTCCATCGCGCTTTCTGTTTCTGCTCATCCTCCAAGAGCTCATTGCCTCCTTCTCACGCTTCTCCTTCCCGATGACCTGCAGATAGGCCTCCTTCTCGGCCTGGTACTTCTCTTCGAGGGCTTCTTTTCCTCGGCGCTTAGGTTCTTCCACTTTGCACCAAGAATGTTAGACATCTCTTTGAACTCGGTCAATGAATTCTCCTTCTTGATCTGCAAAAAAAAAAACCCAATTTCCCAATTGAGAATTTCACCACAAAGAAATGATTTAAGACTTGAAATGAATGATATTGTTTTCACCTCATTCCAGATTCACCAGAAGACGCCGGGCTCGGCTTCTTCACTCTGAGCCATCTTTCTTCTTCTTCTTCTTCTTTTCATTCTCTTGTTCTGTATCTTTCAGTGTTTGAGAGGGAAAGCTCTGCCAGAAGAGAAAAAAAAACAGATCTAATTAGAATTAATGATTTCAAAACAAAAAACAAAACTGACCCAAAACTATGCTTTCAATCACATTATTATAAGACCAAAAAATATCATCAAGAACCAAAATAAGGGGTTAAGAATCAAAGATTCAGAAGAACTGAAGAGAGAAATCAAACCAGAGTGGGCTTGAACTCCTTGATCTTGTGAAGCTTCTTGAGCTCGGCCTGGAGCCTCTCCTGCTCCTCCCCCTTCACCTTCAACATCTCGTCCTTCTCCTTCAAGAGATCCTCCGTCTTCTCCTTCTCCAACCGGAGCTGCTCCAGCCTCTGCTGCATCTCCTGGAGCTCCTCCTCAAAAGACGTGGTCTTTTTCACCGTCGCCTCCTCCGCTGCTGCTGCGGCAGCAGCGGCAGCGATGGCTTCTTTCGCCTTTGATGTGGGTTTCTTCTTCCGGGGGGAGACGAGCGAGGGGACCTCCTTCACCTCCCCTGCGACGATGTTGGTCTCGCTCTCGGACGGGTTCTTGGGCTCCAAGGCCTTCCTTGACCTTCCCTTCTTGGCTACTGTCGCCATTGATGATGATGTTGTGTGTGTGTGTGAGAGAGAGAGAGAGAGAGAGATTGAAATGGAGAAGGAGAGGTGGTGGTTTTTCAAACGGCTATTTTTTGGATTGTATTTATAGGAAGAGATGGTGAGGGAGTTCAAACGGCTATTTTTTTCAAAATTCAAAATGGGATTATAGTGGGGTTTTGGGATTATTTGGATTCCGAATGGGTTTTTTATTATGACCGTTGGGGGTGGGAATCTCGAGACAAGCAGAACCGTTGGATTGGATTCACTTGGGAGGCTCATATGCACTTTTGATTTTGATTTTTTTTTTCGAAGGATAAAAGTGGTGAATTGGCGATTTTTAATGTGTTTATGAAAATAGATTCATGAGATTAGATTTTCGTCTTTCGAACAAACCTTAGTTTTATAGCTTCTATTAAAAATAAATTCTAGGTTGTGTTTGAAAATACAGAATTTTATTATAAAAGAATTATTCAAAATTTACTACTTATTTTGAATCGTTTTTCAAACTGTTTTTACTTTTGTAAAATCAATTTTTAGAAAATAAGTGATGAATGAGTATTGTTGAACTTCATATTTTGGTTTTTATACTTTAAAAGTCAACATTATATTATTTTAAAAAAAAATAGTTAGAGAAAATTTGTCAGGTTTTTTGCATATAAACCCCTATTAGAATCCGATTTTGTGGAATTAACCCTCTTATTTCTGCTATGACAAAAATATCATTGCAAAATCCAGAAGTAGTGCAATGATGTCCTTGTGGTAGCTCCCGGTAGGTGTGGTACTACAGTAAAATGTCCATAATACCCCTATTTACCATTGGGGACAGTGAAAAACTCAAATCAACATTTTTTGTATTTTCCTTCCCCACTCGTCATAAATCTCTTTCACCTTCTTCAAAACCCAAATTTGGGTGATTTCCATCTTGTCTAATTGGCCAATAAACAAAATTTTCTTCCCCAATCAATCCATATTTATTTGATTCTTCCCTTTGTCTTCTTCAAAATGCTCACTCAACAATAATAAGGGTTTTCAAATGTGAGAGGAGTGATTAGAGTTTCATTTTGGGATTTGATTGAAAGTTGTCAAAGAGAGGTGATCAGTAACCTAGGTTTCAGGTGAAGATAATGAGAGGGGGGGGGGGGATGAAATCGGATTGGGTAGGTTCGATGCAGGGTAAAACAATCATTTCAATAGCTATGGTTTAAAATCTGACAATGGTTCAGTCTAAGTTATAAATTGTGACTAACGAGAGGGGCATCATCGCATAAATTTAAAAAAATTAGGGGTATTTTTTGTCAGAGTGGATATAAGAGGGGTACTTTTACAAAATCGGATTTTAACAGGATTAATATGCAAAAAAAATCACATTTTTAACAATACATTATTTTAATCAATTTAAAGTGTCAACTGATTTTGAAAAATTGGTCCCAAATTAATAGATTTGCAAGGGTTATGCAGGCTTTTTATATTTACCACCGAACAAAAATTTTCATTTGTTCAAAAATCAGCTTTAAAAAAAGTTTTTGATCAAAAACTTAACATTTGAGAACTGGTTTAAAGCTTTTCAACTAATTCTTTTAAAATTAGATTTGCAAAAAAACAAAAAAACAAAATCTTGTTAGGCTCAAGGTAAACCTCATTTTTTCATTGTTTATAATTTAAAATTAAATTTTGCTTTCTAATTGTGGCATTAAAGAAGTATCTATTGTGCGTGACAATCGAATATTAGGCTAAACACAAATTCTTATAATTATCACATCAAAAATATAAACATCAAATATATATTAAATCATGCATACTCTAAAATATATAATAAAAGCATGAAATAAAAGAGTTAGGGATTAGAAAAGTAAATCCGGAAATGTGAAAGCGAGTAAAGACACTCTGTCCTCGGTGAATAAAGCCCCCTCACGCACAGGGTTAAATGGCTCCTACTACTGAGAGATACGACCACAATAGGTTTTGTTCTTCCGCGATGCGAGCTACGGAAGAACCACGATGAACAGATTGCGATCCTTTCAGATGCCCAGATCAGATAATAGATAGAGTTGAGTCATAACAAAAGCGAGTTATGATGAGGAGATGATATTTGAATGATAAAACAGTGTGGATGACATGACTATCAATCCATGCAAATGGTAAGGAATAGATTTCAATGTTGATTAGCTCAAGAGAAGAGTTACCCCACTTTTTCCCATATTTTCACATTGTGACAAGGGTAGGTATTTATAGTCAATGGGTACAAGAAACTCCTCTAATAAAAACCATTAAACAAGGTGGGCGTTGAATATATGAGCGTTTCAAATTTGTTGAAACGTTTTTCCCCTTTAATTCATATCTCCACTAAATAATGAAGATAGGAGTTACAAATACATACAATGATTCATTGTTAACTCACCTATATTATTTTCATTCATGCATGGAATTATAAAACATTAAAACACACATGTAACCTTCATGCATTTATATGTGAATGAATCTCCAAAACATTTGTAATAATATAGGCGGTTACAACAATAGAATTATGTATTTTGGTCAAAATACTAACAGTATCTCCTATAAAAGCATAATAATCCAAACCGACGATTTAAAAATAAGCTTATGACAAAAGCTTCTTTGAATGATGTTTCCAAAGGTTACTGTGAATAAGGTGATATGGTTTTCTTTTTCTTTAGAGTGTTGATACACGCAATCTGTTTTATAATGTGGTATATACTATACCATAATAGTGTATAATGCACTATCATAGTATATACTTAGTTCGTTTTTTTTATTTTTTCACCATGAAAAAAATGCACTGATATATCTCAATACATACCTTATTTCATATAATAGCATGCACTTCAAATGGTGAGTGTATAATTTTATATAAAAAAAAAACAAGATGGACCGCAATTGGGGTTACGTGTATCTTTTTCCTTTTCTTTATCTTTTTGGTAAAAAAGCCAACAAAGGGCTATTACATGCAGGGGGGGTAGGGCTGGTAAACGAACCAAGCGGCTCGGGCTTGGCTCGATTTAAGCTCGTTCAGGCTCGTTCATTTAGACAAATGAATGAGCTTGAATAATTTTTAAAGCTCGGTTAGGCTCGGGACCTCGATCGAACTTCATTTTGTGTTCAAACTTGATTCGTTTGTGTTATAAAAAACTTAATTAAAGCTTAACTAAACTCATTTGTAAATCAATACAAAGTTATGCTCGTTTAAGCTTATGAACTTGGCTATTTAGGCTAAAATTTTATTTTCTACCTCTAAAAACCCTAAAATGAAGAAGAACGCTATGCTTGTTGAGGCTCGTGAGTTTGGCTCGGTTCGGCTCGGCTCGACTCGTTTATAAACGAGCCTCGTTCGGCTCGTTTACCACCCCTAAGGGGGGCCCAAAGCCCATAAGATCACATCCCAAGAGATGACACCTCACCAAAGGGGTTGGCATAAGGTGATATGGTTTTGGGAAAATCAAATATCTGAAGCCCTGAATCAATAAATCTAATGACCATAAGAACACTCTTATTAAAATGAACAGGAACACTTGCACCACTATATAGTTTAGAAAACTGCAACCCTTTTTTCTCATATCCATAAAAAAAATTGTGTCCAACAAATGCATAATAAAACAGTAAAAAAAGCCAATCAAATTCTATACATCATCATTATCATCATCTGGATGACTCGATGTTAATTCAAAAGTTCAGGAACTTACTGGCACTGGATGACTGGAAGTTCAGAAGAGGGAGTAATTCAAACTGGATATTAATCATCAGTCTCACAAGACCAAGTCACATTACTTTCAACCACGCCGCAACATCTCCATGACCACATCACTCCAAGAATCTATCGGCCCCGGCAGGCACCAATGGAGGCAGTCATTCTGTACCTTCGCAGTCTTGTTTTTCGCAAAGGGTTGGAACTGTCTGTATGGCCCCGGATGCCCGTCCGGCCTCATCAATGAAATGTGGGTCGTATCCAAAAGCCTCATTTTCATTCCTTTCTTTGATCCGAATGATACCGCTTCACCAAATACCTCCAGTTCGATGTCTCGCATGACCCTATCCACATCTCGCAAATCCATCTGACCATCTCTGAAGGGTACAGTCCTGTTGCAAGTCCCCCCACTCCACCATTCGCCATTCTCAAAGTGATCCGGCGTTGAAGTCCTGAGGAAAACCACCCCCTTGTATTTAGTTGAGATGATGTGATGGAGCACCAAATGGAGGGCCTTCTTATATGCAAATTCGAAGCCTACTTCGGTGATGTTCTTCCCAGGGCAGTAATGGCAGCCGATGATTCTCCTCTTCTCGTAATATATAGCGGTCTTGAGAAACCATTTTCCACCAGCGATTATGATGTAATCGTATTTATGGAATTGGCGGGTCCATTTATTGTCAAGGGTGTCAAGGTGCAGCTGGATGTCCTTTGATGACACACCATTCATGTCTTCGAAGATGTCTGCTTGGACTAGGAAGGGAGACCAGATAACTGAGAGTGTGAACTCGTAGGAGGGGAAGCGCCATGTTTTGGATCTGTATTCCTTGTCATGGTAGATTTCAACAGCCTGTTCGACCTGTCGTATATTATAAATTTATACATGACCAGAGACTGAGCAGAAAAATTAAGTAAACATCAGCAAGATCATCCACACCCTCACTCTTTAATGCAGTGACATAAATCTCATGCAATGATATGAGATGAAGATTTGTACAGGATGACTTTTAGAACTCCAGTTCGAAAAGAAAAGAATGATATCACTCTCACTAATATAGTTTAATTTTCATCCCAGAATAAAAAGAGATGTGAAGTGATGATCCACAAGTGGTTGGAAGATACAAAGACATCTTATCTCTAAGGAAAGTAAATTATGTTTGTTCCTATGAATCCCAAGTCAGACAGCTATTTCTTTCAAGTCAACTAATTTTTTTAAAAAAAATCTGTAAAGTGCGTATTTTCCATTAATAACTTAGGTTTATCTACTTGAAGCCGAAATATAGAACAGTTGCTGTCCAATGCTAAAAGAAGCCTAAATCTACATTATGTAGTTTCTTGATCTCATTAGGGTATTTTAGAAATAATGGAAATAACCACTTGTTTTTTAGCACATTTGATGTCTGACAGCTTTTCCAGTTCAAATGTATCCCTATTGGTGATAAAATTTAAATTTTTATCTGTGTACTTTGTATTTAATGATTATCACCCAGCAATACTAGTTTGCACAAAGAGCTACCTTATACGTGCATTGTGCATACTTCAGGCAAATTTGAAAATACAATTTTTTTCTACTCATACTCTTTCTTGTATAGAGTATATATTTTAACAATTGATATCAGTTACATATACATCCCCACAATTCTTGTTTATGATACCAAGAAAGATTTAAGAAACGTTTCTAAATTCATGTCCGGAAATAACTGAAGAACTTCTTTAACACAAGTCTTCAGACGATTACAAGAA
Organism: Acorus calamus; assembly: GCA_030737845.1. Classification (NCBI taxonomy): domain Eukaryota; kingdom Viridiplantae; phylum Streptophyta; class Magnoliopsida; order Acorales; family Acoraceae; genus Acorus; species Acorus calamus. Next base: position 2,239,347 of record CM060860.1, read on the forward strand.
GAAGAAAAATAGAACGAACCAATGAGATCTTTTCAGGTATAATGTATGTATAAATCAATAAAAGAACTAACCGGAAATAGAACGAACCAGTAAATTCTCCAGATCTTTTTATGATCAATGAGATTCACCCACTACATTAATTACTTCATTGAGCAGAAACAAGAACGAACCAACAGCAAGTAGTAGTGTCAAGTATAAAGATTGCAAGAAGCATGATCTTTTCAGGTATAATGTATGTATAAATCAATAAAAGAACTAACTGATGATGGAAGCAATTTTGATGGAAGCAGTCTTACTCTTATCACATCATACAAGCAAGCATTCCAACATTGATTTTATTGATTTGTGTCAAGATGAATTCCAATACCATTAATTACTGAAAATATAACATGACACTGAAAATACACGAGAAAATAAAATGCAGGTGAATTGAACAAATGGACCGTGCACAATTACATCAACAAGATTATAAAAAAAACAGAGCATAGAAAGGTCCAAAGAAATATTTTTAGGCGCAGGGAAGCATTTTCCGGCAAGGGATTCTTTAAACGAAACATTATATTCCAAATTCCCAACATATAAGCATATAAGAAGAGAGAAAAAGAAGTTACAAGAGTCAGATCAATTAGCTATGATGACCATACCTTTGAGAGAAGGCAAACCAATGACTGAACATGATTACGGGAAATTGAGTCTCCAATTAATGCCCAAGCTTTATTCCTCATGGTCTCCAAAAATTCCTTACCATTAAACATAGGCAAATCACAATCTCGAGGCTTCCACTTCCAATAGAGGTATCCTGTATCAGGTCTCCCATTCTTCATGCAATTTTGATGCGGTTCGACGATTGTGCAGGTATCGTTAGTGTAATGAGGTCCAGATGGATTTGGTATCCATTCCCCAACAAAGAGATCGCATTTCTCTGCATTGCAGCTAGGTAATCATTTTAGAAACTTTCAATCCGACTAACCAAATACTTGCAAACACACTAATATCCAAAAATAAATAAATAAGAAAATTAGCAGAAAAGAATGACATAGAAGTACAAAAAGTATTATATAAGAATATAGTAAAAAAAAGAGGCTTCCATGAGAATATGTGAAAACAAGAAAACAGCAAGAATTTGTTATTCAATCTAACAAAAATGTCTGGATCATCACATCCACTTATGCAACTCACAGAAGTTATTTTGCACGCAAAATCTAATCTATGAAAGAAAAATGGTTTGTTTTTCAGAAATAAACACCAAATCATTTCAAATGATTTTTTTTTATTTGAAAATGAAATCATTACAAATGACTAAAGAACACTGTTAAAAGAATTAAAAAACTTGAAAAAGAACAAAATTGAAAGAAATTTTAAAAATGGAACACTGTTAAGGGAACAAAATTGAAACTTGATTTCGATAACAGGGACTTACTGAGATCTAAAACAGAGAATCTGCTAATTGTTTAATCAAAAACTCCAAAAAGAGTGCAATTTGTGTGATTATATATATGGTAAGTACAAAGAACCAAACCAGCAATGTTTAAAACTCCCAAATCCAGGACAGATGACAACATTGTAAAATTTAATATTTTTCATGTTTTCTTTATGAATCTCATCCAAAATGGCATTTGCTCGTTTCAGTTCCTAAGATCCATTGATTTCTCAAGCAAAAAAAGACAAAACAGACTCTGCTTCTTCATCCTCCTCTCAAAAGCGAAAACTTTAAAAGACAATCACCCCAAGCAATTCAATACCCAAAACCCCAAAATCTTCACAGATACAAAATTAGGAAACAATGCGATACCTTCTCTCAGACCCAAAACTTCAAACTCCCCAAAGATTCAACTTTTACACCAAAACAAAACCACCCACACCAATTTCTCTGTCTCCCGCAAAAATCCCAATTCAGAAAAACCAACCAAACTGATATCAAAACCAGATTCACCTCTCTTACGGGCGAATCCCAACCCAGCCAAGTAATCGGAGGAGATCATCGAGGGATCGGCGGCCGAGGGGGAGTCGGAGATGGGGGCGAAGACGCCGGAGTGAGAGAACAAGAGACGGAAGGAGAGACCCATCAGAAGGATCATGATGGCGAACTTGATAAGGACATGGTTGTGCTTGTGGAGACTCCATGGGGTCCAATCCGGGCTCATCTCGCCCTTCACCATCTCCTCCTCTCAGAAGAAGAAGAGAATGCAAGAAACAGAGGAACAGAAGAAACAATGGAGCAGGAGCTTCTGAAGAGAAGGAGAAAGAGAGGGTCTGTTAAGTGTGGGTTCTTCACACAGGTGAAGAGCAGGGTTTCAATGGAGGGATTGAATAATTGATGGAGAAAAAGAACAAAGCCTTTTTTGTTTGCCCCGTTTTTGCGCAATATTGGGGCTAAAAAATAAATGCATGTGAATGTGGTGGTGCAATTTTTTTTTTTTTAAGGCAACAGATTTTTGTATTTGTATTTGTAATTGTAATTGCTTGTTCGGTAGAACTCAAATTTTTTTTAGAACAATTAAAAATTTTGGACAATCGTTTTTGTAATTTTTTTATATTTTGAAACTAAATAATTATCTAATGATATACACATTTTTAAATATAAATAAAATATATAATTCAATGAATTAAGGATTTAAAACTCGAATTTTTCTTTCTCACAAAGTTTATCTAGGATGTTTAGTGTTGAACACATTGTGAGCATAATTAGGGTGTTTAATAGAAAGAGAGAATGTACAGCTAGACCCTAAATACATATTTTTGTATTATTTTAAGAGAATTGATTCAATAACCCAATTTCTGACCAAATTGGTGACCAATCTCATTTTGAACCAGTACCCCAATTTGTGACAAATATCTTTTTGAACCAATGTAGAGATTGACATATCATCATATAATTTTTGAAATGTGCTCTCTCTTTTAATAGGTTGAGTTGTCATTTTTCATTGGATCAAATATTTTTATCAAATTTTAGAGACTTCATGAATGACTGAGTGGATCATAAATAAATAAAATCAATGTTTAACTAAAACCTTGTGTTTTAAGTGGTGTTTAGAAGAAAAAAAATTGTTTGAGAAAGTTTTTTAAGAAAGATTTCTAGTTTGAAAACTAAGTTAAATGTGTTTCCAAATGTTATAGAGATTCCATTATATGGAGACTGTAAAGAGGGTTAAATATAATTAACACAGCTTATAACGCTAATGGTGTGAAATCTCCTGGCTTGCAGACAATCTAGCTCTGTGTGAGGTTGCTTTGATTCCACTCAATGTCTCTCAAAATGGTCCTTTTTTGGACCCACAACTTTACAATCCATGATTTATTAATACATAATATATTGATGAAAATTTATCAGGGGCTTGATTGGTGGGGCTGGAGACAAGTGTGAGGGAAAGAACAGCTCTGGTCTTCAATAGTGTGGTGTGGATTCTGTTTCTTCCCCCAACAACAATTTTTTTATTTCATTAATTAAAATTAAAAGTATATCTACTCCCACCCAAACAGCCAAGCCAATTGTATTTCTTCCAATTTTGTGATTTGTCATTGTTCATGCATTCAACAAACACATGTGGATTACATCCAAAACTGACTTTTTTTTTTTGGTTGGTACCCTTTTGTTTTCAAGATTGAATAAACAAGGACAGATATCAATTTCCAAATCTTCAAGTGAGATACAAGGAAGGTTTTTTATTTCTTTATGTTAACATGGGTTTAATGAAACCTTAAACAAATATATGGTACCATTTCTCCAATTTCATAAAGGATATGCAGCATGACTGAGTGAACATGAAAAGAGACTATCACAACCACAAGATATATAGTAATCTGGTCAAAGAGGACTGGAATTTCATAGTCTAGCAAATAATAGATTGTATTAATAAATGAGTTTATATTTGAGATGCGGTGTGATCATGTGCGTACTCAGACACACATGTACATTGGGATATGCGTGCATGCTGAACAAGTCGTTGTAATGTAGAAGTGGAAAACAACTTGACGTTCAACTCTATATGTGTGCAACAAACTAGTGCACTTGGTGCGGTGTGTCATGCAAGCGTGGTGATTTGGAAGACTCACTTTGGATGAGATTGAAAACTGTCACATGTCAGACATATTCGTTTGACTAAGATTGAATAAATATTAATCATAAAAAAATATAATGAGCAACAACAATAATGTCACAAAAGAAAAATAAAAATAAAACAAATATTTGATGGGCAAGGAGAGTCAGATCCATAGTTGTCATTGGGAGGAACAGTAGTGCAAGGAACATAATCAGACTAATGACTTATTAGTTGAAGTATTAAGAGTTGAGATTAATTAATTAATTAATGGAAACCCACATTACAGAAAACAATTTATGCAATGCAATTTTTTTTCTTCTCCTTTGGCCTCTTAAGCAAACTGTTCCATTAAAGCAGAATAGTTATTCCATCAGGTCCCCACCACACCAAACCCAACTCCATGCAAAAGAGCAATTAATGGGTGTCTTCTATGGCAGTCTTCATTTTATTTTTATTTTTTATTTTTTGAATTTTGGATGAACTGGCATAATTATCTAGTTCTTCATTTCCAATTTTTAAAATTGTTACAATGCAATGGGTTATTTACATCATCAGTTGTTAAAATGGACATAAATATATATACAGTATTTACTGAATCCCTGACAGGAACAGTGAGACAGCTGATGGGTCAGATACTTTAACAAGCTTACACAGGAAAAGCCATTTTAAAGATAAGGGAGACTGACAAGATCAAGAAAAAATATTGATTGAATGCTAATTCTACCTATTTAGCCTTATCAACCAGTGTCAACCACTCACTTTAATGACAACCATATTGAATGGTGTATAACATCTCAATTTTTTTTTTAAAGTATTGCTTAAAGAATCAGAGTTAACTCATACCAACATGAGTGTGTCAGTTACATTGTTTCAGCTGAACTCAATTTTCTTTTTATGACAAGAATATACAAACCATCCAAACTTTTCAAACATAAATGAAAATGATTAAACTGATGTGATCTCCTTTTTACAAGGCTTGCAAGATTCTGTTATCCCAGCCTGAAAAATTGTTTACTAGGTCTTGAAAGAGAAACATAAAAAAAAATTATATGATGTCGCAACACTAATCATTTATATTTGATATAATCTGGGCATTTAGGTTCCCTTCTGCAACATATTAAAATTTTTTACTACGTATACATAATATAGGGTATTGTAGTACTGATGAACTTCACTCACATCTTTACAAACTTAAATAAGTATTACTCTTCTTTTTTTATTGGTTGGTGTTTTTGATAATATGGGGTTTTGGTTGTAAACATCTTGGAAGTTTAATAATAAGTTAATCATGTTATGTAAACTACTTTTTATCTTTGACAGGTATGTGATATAATTTATACAACTCTTTTAAATGCTAATTTTATCCCCAAATGAAATGCTTGGTAGTATAAAAAGAAGAGGTCATTGATGCATCCCTTTTGATTAATAATTTAAGTAATGATATTTACTTTATGTATACCAGTGGATGAAAAATAATTATACAAATCCTAATCTGGCTAGTTAAACCGTTGTTTGAGGATAACAAGGATATTATAATAACAGAGATATTCTCAACATCTTTATTGCCAAAATATGCTTATATCAGACACTCTTATGACCATCAGTTGAGGCCTTTCAATTTTCCAGCATGTCTAACTAATCCAAATTCTTGGAAACAAAAACAAGCATGCACATCAAGATTCAATATAATAATTGCATCTATTGCGAAAGATTAGCAACATATGGGAAGATGAACATATCTTATTGAGAACTGAATAAAAATGAGGAAATTTAAACTAGAAGAATGTAAAGCTTATAATAATATAGAATTGGCTGCAGATGAAAATTCTTTCACTAATATGTTACCAGCTAAAATACAACTGAAATAGCCAACTAAACATAAAAATGGCTCAAAAAGTTTGATCTTACATTAAATTACAATTCAGAGGACACAAACAGAAGAACTTTGATTGGTTTTAGCATTATTTTGTTCATCATTATGATTTCCCAGCGCAATCACAGATGACAAAAATTCAGCACACAAAACATATAGTGAATCAGAGATTATTGCCACTGAGTAGAATTGATGTTACAATCAAATAAACAAACTTCATATCCGATCTTGGAGAATCACCATGTCAAGTTTACTGCATCTCAACCAAAAGAATATTCTACAACCAAGAGAACATACCTCGCAAGCATCAAATACCTAACTAACTATCATACACTTGTGTTAGATGGATTAGAAACAAAGGATCTCTGATGCTCTCCAGTGGCAATATTTCTTTGATCTTGGATTCAAGCATTTATGGTCATATACGTGAAAATTGAAGCCTTAGAAGGCCTGCTCCACAAAAAAAAAACTTTATTCATGCCAGCGCCCTTGGAACACGCATGCCAAATCCATGTTTTACCTTCTCAATTCTGTCAAAAAATGTGATGTATCATCATTATCAGAGTTGTAACAAGAGCAAGCAGATTATGGATGTGGAAGATTTGTCATTTCCAAGTTTATAGAACAACAGAGATAACATAAGCAGGTAAACAAATATGAGGTAGTGAAGAGCATACCAAATTATTTGGAAACAAGTTTAGTATATGCAAACATAACAAGACACATCAAACATATATCTATGGATCATTTACCCAGGCATTAGTGACATATTTGAAGCAAAATGTAAGTGTTCGAACTTACGTTGGGGCTAGCTTGCCAAGACTATCAAGTTCCTCACCAGTATCGTCATCCAAAATTCTACCAGAAATTTCAACAGTGTATGCTTTATTGCGAGTTGCAGGGAGTCCTCTGCCACCAAGTAAATGTAGATCTTTCTGGTGAAGTTCTCTACCATTTACAAGAATACCAGTGTCCCCGCCAGCACAGTTCTTCGGCATAGGATAATTGAATTCTTCAATAAAGGGCTGCAAAACATAAAGAGAGTGTTTCATCATTGGTTCACGATAATTCTTTTAACTAAATATTGACATTCATCTATATGTTCAAGTTTGGTTCTCACAGGAATTATGCCAAGACATGGATGTCCCATAATGCCCCAAAACCCAGCTCGGTAATCATACCTGATCAAAGATTAAAGATCAGAAAGGGAACACAAACAAATAAAAAAGCATGTGAAGGTTAACAAGGTGCAACAACATCAGGTAAAGAAAAAATCATACACATGCAGAAGCTATCCCATACATGATGCATCTTACATGGTTGTTATACTTCTCCAATTCTAGATAGATTCTACCAAAAAAAAAACCCACATACATGCTTTTATCTAACAGAGCATTGATAATAGATGACCAAGTTGAAATTGGGCATATGCACTGTAAATTCCATACTACTTCCAGAAGATGTACACAGTATTGCAGGATTTCAAGGGACATAAACAAATATAATCGAACCAGGTCATGATAGACTTGTGAGGATGCATAACAATGTTGCATCTTTGACCATCCACTTATCAGAAGCAGCTATGCAAAGAGTAGTAGCTTCATGGAAAAAGGCACTACTGAATAATGGGAAATTCATTTTTAGAGCTTTAGAGGAAAATCAATCTTACGTTTTTACATTTTAAAAAACAATTTAGGTTGATTTGCTCATAAGAGGTGGAATTTTTTTTTGGCAATAGCATTAGTTCCAAATTCCACACATGTTAAGGAGAAAATATCATCAGTCATTTATTATGGTCTCACAAACATGGCTGTAGAACTTTGTAGCCACAAAATGGATACTGGATCCAGGTTCATTTACAAGGAAATTCAGGGGAAAGAAATAAGGCAGTTGTATGTACGAGGTTATATAGTAAAAGAAAAATGCAAAAGTCCGTAATGTACATAATCTTGTCCGAAATTCAAGGTCAATTTTTGTCATATTAGATTTGCAGATATGCTATAAAAGAATTCTTTGGTTCTCTGAGCATCCTTCATAATTGTGCATCCAGATGTATCATCAAGGAGACAATAAAGCATATGATGCACTCACCAAATTGTAAAGGGAAAAAAAATTAATATTTAAGATAGAGATATCCTTACAAAGACTTACAAGCCTTACATAGCTTACTCCAATTCCTACATTAGTATCGAGCATGAAATTGAATACTTTCTCACAGTCACATTTGAACATGGATAAGATGGTAGTCTGAAGATAACAGATTCAGTTTCTTGCTAAATACCGTGAAGTTATCAGATACACTTGAGAGTCATAACAGGCATGCTGATTACAAACTTCACACCCCATTCCAAAGAAAGAATTAGTTGGTTTGTCACATGAACTATGATATCCCATTGTGGATGCCTTTACAATGAGGAACTATGGATAATGTTTATGCATTGTGGAAATCAAATGTAATAAAACACATTAAGGCAAAAGATTTTACCAGTAATCACCAGGGTGAATAGGTCCAGCTTGTTTTTCAGCCTTCCTGATTAAGCGATCGGATAAAGGGCAGCCATTAATCATAACTTTTGTTTTGCCACTCTCTAATGTTTGGATAGACTTAGAGAAATCTCTAAAGCTCTTCTTTATCAGGCCCGCAAAAAATGAGTCACCGCCCTTGCTGACCCTAGGATGATCTTCCTCCTTAACCACCTCTCCTGAACTTTGTGAAGAGTTATGGTCATCGTACTCATCAACTGGCAATAACATATCGGTTGCCATAGCCATGTCTTTCACAGACGTCTGTCTCAAAGTGCCATTCATAGAGACTATCTTCTCCTGATCCGAACGTTTAATCCGGCTTCCCTTTCCAGTCTTGCTCACCACTTCATTAGAAGAATACCCAAAATGTTCATGAAAAGGTACACCTGAAGATGGTGAATTTATTTCAGCTTTCAGGGGCAGCTCTGTGGAACTTGGAACGTCTATCTGGAACATGGTGCTGTCCAGGCTCCCATATGAAGCAGATGATGAAAGTTTTTCTGACCCAGTCATGTTTGGCTCAGTTTCTGTTCTTGTAGGAACAGAAGATACAACCAGCTTGTCGTCTGTAGACTGGATGTTATAAGTGGAGTTGATGTCATCCCCAGAATGAGAGCTTACGAAATCCTGACTGACATTATCATGATAGCCATAACCCTCTCTAATCACTTCACCGGAAGTATCATAGATCTCTGAAGTTGCATGCTTGGCTTGTCGCGTCGATGAAACAATTAGCTTTTTATCCTCCAATGTGAACGAGATCAACTGAAAGCAACCTCCACAACGAAACTTACGTCGAACCTTCTCCATTTGCAAGAGGTTCTGAGGCAGTTGCAGCAATTCAAAGCAATTAGTGCATACAATAAAAGGAGCACCACCCACGACAGGTTGGCAACCACGTTTATGTTGTCTTGGAAACACGACCCTCTGTGGGTGGGACCTTCTGAAACCACCCACATCTGAGCTGACCTCACGTAACACCCTTGTGGGGAGCTGAGGTTTGCGAGAATGCAAAGAAGTGCTAGCAGATCCCACATGACTGTACTTCTGTGAAGCCAACAAGCCGGAACTGTCAACATGGTATAATGCATGGTTATTTGGATAGTATGGGAACCTCTGGTCACCAAACATTGTAGGTAGGAGCTGTGGAGGCGCTTGCCAATGTTTATTGACACACTGCATGCATGAACAAGATGGTTGGTGGTAAAATGGGTCATGTGTGTAAGGCATCAGAGGATCGGGTTCAACCTTCATGTATGGTGCATAAACATAGTCCCTTGGTTCTCCATGTGCATACTGATGCAGTGAATGTGGATGTCTTCCAGGGACTTGTGCACCGACTGGCTTCCTAAACCCAAGTGATTCATTCTGCATATGCATTGGAGGATAGGAGCGTTGCGTGTCCATGCCAAACTGATATATCGAAGGTATGGGTTCCTCATTGAAGTATGGTGATCCATGCATGCCTTGACCATCGTAAAGATTCGTGGCAACCCTCCTTCCATTTGCAGGAACCCTGTCCTTTGGTTTGTCCGAGATTTCAGAGGATCGACTGAGTTGGTCTCTCAGCTCATCAAGCTTTCTCAAAAGATCAGCCCGATCTTGTTCAAGATGCTCAATTCTATCAGTCCCATCAAATCTTTGGTTCTTCCCGCACTCGACATTTCCCAGGCCACGGTCTGAATAAGGTTGTCGATTAGAAGGACCTTCATCTGGATATGGAGAGAAACGTGCACCTTCAAGAATGGCCCTTGTATTTCTCCGAGGTCCAGATGAATCTTCCCTCTCCTCAGCCCTCCGAGACAGTGTTTGCTGCAATTTCTGCCGCTCCTGTCTCGGGGAGTCCACTTCTGTGATAGTATTCATGTTCAAGTCAAGATTTTGAGGAGCTTTAGAGGGACGCCGATATTTGCCATCTCTGCATATGGTACCCTTTCCTATACCATTATTGAAGCCCCCATTGCGTTCTTCTGAGAACTCTATATTTCCCTTCTTCATTGTGGTTGCATCGGAACTTTGTATTTTTTCCGACAAGGATTTCTCCTTGCTTATGAATTCCACCTTCCCACACTCACTATCTGTTTTGAAGGGAACTTCCCGTTCTTCAGAACAACTCTCTACGCTTTCACAACTCTTCACCTTCTCAGCATCAGATCTCTCAACTGATGCATCCAAGGCGGAGATTTGCTTCTTGGCTGGATCATCAAAACAAAAGTTATATTGAAATGATAGCACAAAAAAATAAAAAAGAACAAGAGCTCACAGTTTTAGTAATCAGAGTGAAATGCTTCTACTTGGTCATGGTCCTTAAATGAACATGCTTCTTGAGTATAAACCACACAGGCAAGATTTGCAACTCTAGTTCTGATTTCGTTTCCCAATAAAGACAACAAATTCATTATATTAGATTGCAAGTGTAAAACTTTACTGTTGGCCTACTAATTGAAAAAAATTATAGAAAGGATTGATTTAAACACAAAGACAACTACAATATTACAGATGCATATTTCATTTATTGAATAAAATCAATGCAGAAACAAAATCAATTCAACTGTTATAAAAGTCCAACACGGAACAAAGTAATATATGGAAACAAAAAAAATACAATTTCATACCTCACACTGAAAAAATCGCAATTGAACAATAAAACAAAATCATACACTTCAAACATAAATCAAAGATAGAAAAAGATCAAATTTTTTACTTCTCCTTTCACCATACAACAACTCAACATAATACTTACCAAAAAAAAAAAAAAAACTCAACATAATCACCACTGCAAAAGACAACAAAAGATTAACATAAGCTTCGATTGGTTACCTTGAAGAGTCGTATCACACCCGCCGCACCGATACACCGTGAAGTCGGCGAGCTCCGGCAGAAGCTTCTCGCACTTGGGACACCGAACAACCCGAACCTTCGCTCCATCCGCCATTCCTTCCAGTGGAAGAAACGAAAGAAAAACAGATTTTTAACGGAACCCAAATGACAAAACCCCTCAAAACGCAACAAAGACGAGAGCTTTCACCAAAATGTGGCCATTTTAAGACGACCCACACAAGAGAGACCTCTGTACTTCACATCATTCATTGAAAAACCATCAAAGAAACCATTTTTTTCAAAGATTACATCAATAGAGAGACAGAAGTAGCGACAGAGATGGAAGATATCACGAAGATTTCATGTACGAAGAAGATATGGATGGGTATCGAGTGAGAAAGGGATCAGAGGAGGCGAAAAAGGGGGGGGGGGGGGGGGACTAAAGGGGGTTTGGAGCGAATACCAACGAGAATAGAAGAAGAAAGAAAAGCTGAATAAAGGAAAAGCTGAATAGCTGATGATGAAAAGGAAAAGATGAAGAAGAAAATATAAAGAGAAAGGCTTGTTTGAGCGTTTGTGGGAGGAGCAGAGGAAGAGCTTAGCTCTTCAGCTTTTTATTTTTTATTTTTGGCGAGTAGGATCGGCCGATCGCCGAAGCGCTGCAAATAATCGGCGCGCGTCTTTGATCTTTGAAGACTTCCTTTTGATACTTGGGTTGGTGGTTTATTCCAAAGACCCCCCTGTGACTTCGTAGAATTGGAAACAGAGGCTTTAAATATTTTTTTAGTTCATTGGTCCAATGGTCCCTAACATTAAGAACCAGCTTAGTAACTCTAGTCTAGAAAAAAAAAAAAAATCTTAAGAATCCAGTTATGATAAATTCCATGGATGGAGAGATCTTGTTTGGGATATTCATAGGATCAATTTGATATTCATTCTCCTTCTAAAACAACCTGAAATTTTTTTGTATGGAGTCATCTATTTTTATATTCATTTTGGATGAGGTAAAATTTGTTCTTCCACAGAACCTACCAAATCTAGATTCCTAAGAAAGAGAAATTATTCTTCTAGATCAGAAAAATCAAATTAGCACTATAAGTGATCAAATCGTTAATTACTAATAGGAAGGAACTCATGCCGGATTGTGGATCCACAAACTAACCCAAAAGGGTTGTAGATAGGGTTTTGGAACATGATGATAAGTTTAGTTATGTCATTTTGAATTTTGTAAAGTATATACTTAGCTAATTAACACATTTTCTTATAAAAATAAAATATATACTCGCATGAATTGAATTTATATATTTTTTACGTTTTTCATAATAAAATATATAATGTGATAGTAGAGTTTATATCATGCTAGATGATTTCATAAATAGCATCAGTGATATGATAACTATAAACGTGATTGCAAAATAAACTGAATGTATCACTGTAAGATATTTATTTTTGTTATTAGAATCTTCTAAGAAGGTATTCCTAATGACTATCAAGCTTTCACCCGAGGGGATAAGGCTTATTTATTCCTTTGGAAAATTCGACCCCTTATTAACTTGTCTTATTCAACAAAAACAAATAAATAAAGTATGGTTCCTTCAAAGAAATTCAGTCGGTGGAATAAAATTTTAATTTTCCGTTTAAGAAAAATGAAATTTAAATGTTCCATCAAGATCACGTAGATGAACGGTTCTGGTCAATTCATAGTTTATAAGATCTTACAATTATGAAAAAAAAATTAGTATAAAAGGCCACTAGTACAATCACAGTATAAAACTGAAATGTTATTTTACTTTTTTATCATAAAATATTAAAAATATCTGTGTTATTAAAAAATTGTTTTTATCTTCAATAATGTTTTAACTTGTTCACATGAGATATGAAAATTGTATAAATATTTAGAATATCAAATTAATTAAAACAGAGTCACTCTAACGCGTACATGACATGAAAATCTTTCATCATTGACCCATTAAGTTAGAGACTCATTCATCCAAATCTATTCATACATATTACATGATGTAATTATATGACTTATTTTCAGCGTATATATAAAACAATAAAACATAGCGAGAACAACACTTTGAATTTTTATGCAATGCCAACCAGTGTATTAGACCATGTCAAAATCTATTTCATTGGGGGTACAAAAAGACATGAAGACCATTTCAAGACAGCTGTTGATTGCTTGGTCTATTGGTTGAAATAGAAAGAATATTTGACCTTGAATTAAATCCAGGCACATAACATCTTTCATTGTCCAATTAGCAAACCCTTCCTTTTTCACTGTATTTTATATTTTTCAGGATTGGTGGTTCATCCAATGCTTTTGATGACATGTAGAATGTGTTGGATTTGGGGTTGGCTGTTATATATATATTTTTTAATATAGTCACCATTATAAAAAAATCATTATTTAGGGATATTCTTAACAACCTAATAAATGTCATGTACCCCCACATGGGTTAAGCTAATATTGAGGATAGATTGTTAATTTGAGATTAAAATATTGAGTAGAGTTGATAAACTGATAATCCATAATCCATAATCCATTTTTCAAAGAGCGATGTTACCCATAATCCATTTTTCAGCCTCAATTTCAATCTCATATAACTCGTTAACATAATATTACTCATAGTAATGAAGTATATATCTTGTTAGAAATTTATTATATTTTCTATAATTGAATCCATGCAATTCATTGAAGTAAATGTTTCATTTTTTTATATAAAAATATGTACTTCACCGGATGATGTAGAAATTTTTTTAAAAAAAAATCAAGACATGTATGGACTAGAAATGGAGATACAAAAAAATGTATATATAACATTTTTCAAAATGAAAATGTGATTTGACATGTGGACCCATTTTTTACCGTTTGCATTTTAAATTTAGAAAACGGGTGGAAATGAAATATAACATGCATACGAGTACTAGGTTATTCTAATCATCAAAAACAGATTTTTTAGACTTATTCCCTTATTCTAGTCCATCCAACATCTATTCTTTTACCCCCTGTTTGGAATGAGTATAACCCCCGGATAACTCCGGATAAGTATTTGGGGGTGTTTGTTTACCCCGGATAACCCCAGATAAATTATGCCAGAATAAACTTTGATAAAGTGGTATAGGGATTCCAATCAACATCTAGAATAAAAGTTATCATAGGTTATTCCACCTAAAGAATATGTGGGCCCACTGTCAAATCAACTGTCATCACCTCTTATAAATCACATGTCAAATCAACTATCATTATTTTTTTACCTTTTATAAATCCTTATCCATACTTTATTCACATTTTACCCAAATAACAAAACATTTATTCTTACGTTTATCAATGAGAATAATTCAAAATACAACCAAACACAAAATCACTTTATCCTTATTTATACTCATTTATGCTTGGATAAATTTATACCCTAGAATAAAAACTATCCTCGTTCCAAACGGGGGCTTACTTAAAGAGAGGCCTAAAATAATATTATGGCATATAACTGTGTTTGGATGTGCGATTAAAACACTGTGATTATTAGAATCTTACATTTTAAACTCAGTTATTAAAAAATGTTATTTCATTAGCTTTTCAATCGTAAGATTTTTTTGCCTGAAAAAAAAATATGATGGTTTAAAAAGCTAAACGCTAAAATATATTTAAATTTTTAGCCTTTAAAAAAAATCTATCCAAACTGACCCTTTGATGTATAAGTAAAATATGTTCATCATAGGGTAAACTATGTTCACCATAAGGTTTTATATGCAAAAAAATAACAGGTTTTCCAAAAATTAAAAAATTTTAAAAAAATCCCTTGCACCATACGTGGGGTCCTTTCTGAATTCTGAAGTACTCCCGCGTTTAAAAAAGGAAAATTTTAAATAACCCCCTGTAAACTATGAAAAATCCATATAACCCCCTGACATTTTCTGCTGTTCATATAATCCCCTGAGAAACATTTATGTAAATCCAAATAACCCCAAGTTAAATTTTTGTTGACAAATAAAAAATATTATGTAAATATTATGTTTGATTAAACCTAAATGAATACACAACATACCAAAAATCCCCTATAATGTAGTTAAAAATGTGAAAAATCATATGTAAATTATTATTTTACCCTTTATCAAATATTTTCACATTTTTATCATATTATAAAAGTTTTCGGTATACTATATTTTCAATCAAGATTAATCAAATAAAATATTTTTTACTTATCAACAAAAATGTAATTTATGGGGCCATTTAGATTTACATATGTATTTTCAGAAAATTATATAGATTTTAGAAAAAATCAAAGGGTTTAATAGATTTTAAAGAGTTCACAGGGGTTAACATGAATTTTACCCTTCAAAAAAAATCGGCGATCAAACTTATCACACAGACAATCGAAAAAAATAAAAATTTAGCGCGTCATTAAAAGGCCGTGTTTGGCAGTTCCTTCATAATAGATACACCAAAAACCATACTGAGTTTAAGGGTGATAAATGAGTCGAGTTTTGATATGTTCAAGCTCGATTCATTTATAAACGAGTCGAATTGAGCTCACGAATCTCAATGAGCCTAGCATTCTTCTTCATTTTAGAGTTTTAGCGGTAAAAAATAAAATTTAACCTAAATAGCTAAGTTTATGAGCTTAAACGAACATAACTTTGTATTGATTTAATGATCTAATTTTATAAATGAGTTTGGTTAAGTTTTAATTTAGTTTTTTATAGCACAAACGAGTCGAGTTTGAACAAAAAAATAAAGTTCGATTCAAGTCCCGAGCCTAATCGAGCTTTAAAAATTGTTCAAACTCGTTCATTTGTCTAATTGAACGAGCCTAAACGAATTTAAATCGAACTGAGTCCGAACGACTTAGTTCGTTTACCAACCCTAACTGAGTTACACCAACCCTCGTTAATGAGGTGGTTGTATGTATCCGCTTTTAAGCGGTGAATCTGGGATTCGATCCCCGTCCGACCCTTAGATGGGGGTGTCCTCGATCCACTGGGTTATCTACAACAACAACAAACAAAAAAAAACTCACTTTCTTTCTTCTGTGATCGTATCTCCCCTTCCTGACATTATAATATAAAATTATAATATAAACTGTTCCAAA
Organism: Acorus calamus; assembly: GCA_030737845.1. Classification (NCBI taxonomy): domain Eukaryota; kingdom Viridiplantae; phylum Streptophyta; class Magnoliopsida; order Acorales; family Acoraceae; genus Acorus; species Acorus calamus. Next base: position 2,255,699 of record CM060860.1, read on the forward strand.
CATATAAAAACAAATATATATGTATTTCACCTGTCCCCTCCAGACAAACTATAATCACTAAAACCCCCTAAACACCCCCTCACATCGAACGCTATAACGAAGACAGGTGTAGGGGTTTTTTTGGGGATTTACGAAGAACAGAATCCCGAGAGGGGGCATGAGTGAATAGGAGAGAGGCATAGGAGGGGGTACTTGTAATATTTTTTTATGTTTTTATAATCTTTTAATGAAGTGACCCCACATGGTTTCCTCGTTTAATGCAACCGCAGCTGCTGTTGGGGGTGGTGGCTCTGGGCACTACTGTTGAAATTGGGGATCCTATAAAAATTGAAAAAGATTGAGATCTTTGGACCTGGTTGGGTCCCACATAATGGACCCTTTTTTGTTTTTTAGGTGCAGCTAAGGAACCCCTACATGGTCCGGTCAATGAACCTTCCCTCCCTAGCAAAACCCACTCTTTTTTTTCTTTTCTTTTTTTACTTTGAATTTTCTTTGATAAAATAATATATCTAGTTTCATTTACTGTCTTATTTATAATTTGTATATGTTTTAATCTTGGTTACAACCCTTTGTTTGCTGAGCACACCCTGTGTCTAAGCACACCCACCCAAGTAACTTGGGTTCTATACACACCCCAGTATTTATGTAATATTTACTTTCCACTGCACACCCCACTACAAACCCTAAAAACTTATGCAAGAGAAGAAAGAGGAGGGTGGGGTTGGGGCGGAGGGTGGGGCTGGGTCGATAGGGATGAGCGCCTCCGAGAAGTTGGCAGTCCTTGACATCCACGGAGAGGCGCTGAGGAGGGTCGTCCGGTCAAAATCGACACCGAAAAGGTGCGTTTTTTTCACAGCGAATGCGTGGAAGCAGTGTTTCGCGGAGGGAGTGATGGGCATAGGTGGAGACGAAGTAGACCAGGAGACGAGGTTGAGGGGGATGGAATCGAAGATGTGAACAAGTTGTCCTTCTTCTGCATGCATAGACACTACCAGTGACGGTTTCACATTTCGTAGACATTCCATGTGTCAATCCTTTCAGAAAAAAAAATTTTAACATTTCATTTGTCCCTCCAAATCTCCACAAAAAAAATAACAAATCGATTATCTCCCTCACCTCCTTTTATGGTAATAGCTCATGTCCCCTCCAAAAATTATCTAGCTTTGTTTCTAATAACCTCGTCGACTAATCTAGTGTCTATAAAAACCAACTCTATTGACAGTGACAAGTATATTGTTGTTTTTGTGAAAGAACTTGTTACCGGTTTAACAATGTTTATATAATTATGTATGAATGATGTTAATCAATTTTTATGTGACTTTGAATGAATGAGCTTTGAATGAAAGAAATGAGTTTTGAATGTTTTTCAACAAGCATGTGTTTATAAATGTTGTTGAACCACTCTATTACTTTCACTTTTGTTCTCATAGACTGCCCTATTAGTAAAAATTTACAGATTTCACTTTTGTTCCCATAGACTACAACAATGTCTAGATATCACATATACTCAGACACTTCAAGTGTCTACCTCATTAGTCAAAACCTACTTGTTTCACTTCTGTTCCGATTAAGGGTCGGCAACGGGTCGTGCTGGGCCGGCCTGGCCCGTTGAAACAGAGCCCAAGCCCAGCCCTGGGCCCAGGCCCGCATGCCTTCTTGGCCAGCGGGCCCGGGCCTGAACAGGCGGGTCTACGTGCCCAAATTCAAAACATTTTATTTTTTTATTTTAAGTTGTTTATTTGTATGTAATGTTAAAATAACACAAAATTTAAAGTATAATGTTGAAAAAAATATTTATATCTATTAAATTTTCAAAATAAAAATATTAAATGAATTAATTACTTACAAAAATGAATAACTACATGTACCTAACTAGGTTGACACCTACATAAATATTAATAATTTGTATAACTCAACCACAATTCAAATAAAAATAACATGTTACTAGTTTATTGGATTACCCTCCACAGGCCTACGGGCCGGGCACGGACCCCAGAACCAGGCCCAAGCCCGGCCTGCCCTGAAAACGGGCCCGACCGGGCGGGGCGGGCTTTCGGGCCTCGGGCCTATTGAAGACCCTTAGTTCCGATAGACTGCAGAAGTGTCTAGAGATCACATATACTTAGACACCTCAGGTATCTATCTAATTATTTAAACCTACAGGTTTCACTTCTATTTTGATAGACTGCAGTAGTGTCTAGGTAATACAAATACCTAGACATTTTAGGTGTCTTACCTATTCCAGAATCTACAAGTTTCACTTCTGCTCCATAGACATCATATGTGTCTACGGATCAAATATATATAGACATCTTAGGTGTCTTTCCCATTCCAGAACCTACGGGTTTTACTTTTGTTCTGATAGACTTCAGTAGTGTCTACGGATTACCAATACCTAGACATCTCGCTTGTCTAACCCATTCTAGCACCTACGGGTCTCACTTCTATTCCGATATATTGTTGCAATGTCTAAGGATTACAAATACCTAGACATCTTATGTGTCTAATCTATTCCAAAACATACGGGTTTCACTTCTATTCCCATAGACATCAGATGTGGCTATAGATTACACATACTTAGACACTCCAGTTGGCTAACCCTTTTCCAGAATGGGTGTCTTTAGTATCCATTTATAAATAGATCTTCAAATGCTAACCCATTTAAAAGGAGTGTGCTCAGCAAACAGAGGGGTGCAAATAGCCCCACCCTTTAATTTTTCTAATCAAGGCATACCGTGCTCGTTGGTGCCCCTTTCGATCCCCCCCCCCTGTGTTTTCGTGTTTTCTGCAATGGGGAAGTGGAGACAGTCACTCACCTCTTTTTGCGGATGCCCCATATCGAAGGAGGTCTAGTTCCTGATTTCATGCTACATTCAGCTGCAAGGGGGCGTCTAACATATGGGAAGCCGATCATGGTTTGGGGCGCTGTGGTGATAGGAGCTCTTTTATAGCTGTCCTTAGAATCCTTCACCCCGCGATGTTGTGGACCATGTGACTCAGTCACAACTACATTTTATTTTAGGGCTCTCTGGTATCGGCGCAAAGCATTTAGGGCTAAAGAGATATATGAGACTGCATTTTTTATTTAGGGTCCAATTCCCACTTATTTAGTTTTTAATTTTATATACAAATACCTTCATTTTATAAATACCAAAAGTAACATCCATCCATTATCTGTGTGCATACTTGGTCTGTGTGTGAGACAGTCTGAGAGAGACTGAGAGAATCATGAACCCCTTGTTTTTGGCCATGTTCCATAAATGTTGTATGATAAATGTATACCCAGAGTGGGGTGTGGGGAGGCCCACATAAAAGCAGTCTAAAAGGTGCCTGTTGTATGATTAAGTCCCCATTTCACCTTTCACTTTGCCATTTCTTTCTTTCTGTTGCTGGGTTTTTGAATGGGGGCTTTTTTGGTCTCGGTTCTGGTTGTTGCTTTTCTTCAAAAGAAGGCTGGCCAAAACTCTGATTCATGATCACAAAGCAGAACAAATAGCATTTCATCGTTACAAACTGAATTACCAAACTCAATAAAGCCTAATCTTCTTGTTTAATGGTCACAAAGACGTCGTTTATGATCGCAGGTGTAGAAAAGCCAGTACAGAGGAAACAATGTGCAAGGAACCTGTGACCACAACTAAACCTGTTTGGCTTCCTGTTCTTGGCCGGATTAAATCGCCGGCAACCTTCACGGATTCCTGCACTGACAAAGCTTCACAGCCCATAATCAGTGTGGCCCCGTCTCTGGCCGGATATGAAGACATGTCAGGGAGAGGTCTATCGCATTCTACCATACCAATGTCTGAAAAACATATGCTGAGATCAAGCGCGGCCCTCACCCATGTGTCTTTTAATGAGGAAGCTGGTTCCATGCGTGATTTCCCTCCCGCGATGCTTACTTCAGTAAGCAAGATCAGCCCAGGGCGGAGGCCTGTTTGTATGGAGAACACCCTATTTAGTTTCACAGATTGGAGAAATGGTTGCAATGCTGCATAATTCATGTATATATGAGTTCCCCAAGCTACAGTTATGTGAAATAATTGAAAGAAGCAATAGAAAGTGCTTTAACTTGAATTTGTTCTCAATTAAGAAAAGGTTGACATATATGTATACATGATGCAATGTGTGATGTAATATAATTTTTATTTAGTCGATTGAGAATAACATGAGCAAAGAAATTTCTGCTTGTGGACAAGTAAGACTAGCCTGCTACCCTTGTTCCCAGGAACTGTTCCTTTGGATACATCCAATTGTTCCAAGAAATTACTTTTCCTTTGAACTTATTTTCTCTGTCATTTAGTGGGATAAATGGGGCCTGAGCAGGAACCCCCCAAACCCAGGCTAAAGAAGGTCCACCTCCTGAGCTATGTCTAGCCACTTTAACAACCTTCAGACCTGCTCAAAAAAGGCTATGTCTAGTATCAGGGAATCTACCTATTATTAAAATCATCTTTTTAACAGTGGTGGAGTCTAGATAGTTTTACCACTTCCTCAGGTTAGAAATTGGTTTAACAAACTGTAACGAACAAATAAATCCTTAACAAACTGTAACAAACAAATCTTGTTTGTAAGATTGAGATTGATGTTATCTAATCTAATTAATTAAGATTAAATCTTAATTAATCCTGCCTTGTGTGCCCACCCCAATATGACTGTCATGGCCATGCGATGTGGGTACACTGGATCCGAGACAAAATTTCCAACATCATCTCTCTCTGCATTTACATACATATACAAGAAAAAAACAAAAATAAAGTAAGAACTCTGTAGGCTAACCAAGAACAGGAAAGATAAGGAACACAGAGAGCCCCACAAACTCTGAAGTTTTCAGTCACTAGCATTAAAAAAATAAGAAGAAAAAGTGGATCAATCAGCAGAAGAAAATGATCGTACCTGATAAAAGTTGTTTTGCAAATCCTACATGGTCTTTGTCACTCGCCATTGCAATAACAAGAGCAAATGGTCCGTCTGGATATGCCATTTTAACTGTATCTGCTAGGGCTTTTGCAGATGCTTCTGTATGGGCTGAAAATCATGGCAGGTTTAGGTGATGTGCAACAACCTTTATAAATACATCTCCATATAAAGAAATTACATGCACCTCCATCAATCAGAACAGATGTTCCAGAGAGGCCAAGTTCTACCACTTCCTCAGAGGTTAGAAATTGGCTTCTTCCAATCATAGATGTATTCTGTAAACCAGCGCGGATGGATTCATCTGATAATCTCCATCCTGCAGTTTAAGAGGTGCATCAGGGCAGCATAACATTATAGTTAATTAACACGTTTCTGAATGTCAAAAGGGATCAATAATAACAAAGAAACTGAACAGGATGTCAAATCTTGGTTATCAAGCACAGGTTGAATATCAGCACTTCTGATTTCACAAAATGTAAATTTATTTATTATGATGAAACAAATCCACCAATTGTTACAAGCATTTATCACTAGCTTGTTTTACATATCAATAGTAGAAAATCATTAAAATTTGACAGAAGCTTCCTGTTTTAGGACATCTAGCTAGTGAATTATGCAACTTGATGTGACATTAAAATTTACTTTTCCCATCAGACATCCAAGAAAAAAAAGGAATTTTAAAAATGAAAATTTGGTCAAAGCAGGATTGAGAAGCGTGATATTAATGGATTTACTGCTCACCTTGCTCACGCAAACAGAGTGCTGTGCAAGTGGCTGTTACTGCATTCTGGAGCTGGTGATTTCCAAGCATGTGCAGTCTCAAATCATTTAATTCGATAGACTGCAAAAACAATTTTTCTCTATGTATAACTAATGCAAAATGGAAATTCTGAAGGAATGAATTATTATCAACACATAAATGGGGCCCTTGGTAGCATCTCTATATCTGGCAGAACAGTATTTTTGACATCTTACCAACTGCAAATCTCTGCTGACTTGTATAACTACATCACAAGATTGGTAGGGTCTGCCATGTTCTCTGCCAAAGACTTTTATGATGCCTCGGATACCACAACCAGAGGCAGATATCACTGGTGCATTCAGTGATAGTGCTTTACTGCGGAGTATCTGTTCTATGTGTGGTTTAAAGGGTCCACCAATGATCAACTGCACAGATACAAGAAATGACAGGTTCTATAAACTGGTACAATAATATCAAAAGATTTGAAGAAATATAGAAGAAAGATTTTAAGATAGAAGAAATATATTATAAAGCATAGCAGTAAATATATCCCATATTATAGGCGATACACACAAAAATCCATGCAGAGAACATATGTTAGAGGCATTGAGAATCATCTAAAAACTATTTGAACAGGTAGGTTTAAAGAATTATACAAAATACAGCATGAACCCAGCACTTCAATCCTGACAATGTCATTTGCATGCATATATGTTTTTGTATCAGCTGCTAGAATTCAGGCTTGTGGTGGTAGAACTTGGACAAGGATTTTATTTATGCAGCATCAGTTTGAGAGAATAGAATTTCATCGAGGCAAGAAAAGTGAGGTTGAAGGTAATAAAAAGAACAAAGGAAAAATGAAAAGAACTTGGATGCAGGTACCAAACAAATGATTTTCAGTCCGAAAACAGAGTATTTTGATATTGGGAGGACTTGAATTTGGCACACAACTCATAAAAAATGACCCCATATTATTAATTAAAAGTTCTAACATCTATCATCAATCACAAATACCATACATCTAGCGTGTGCACAAAAACAATGCATTAGTTGGTCATTAATGATATGTCATAAAGCACGGTGAGAGGACGTAGAGGCACATGATCAGGGTTCAAAGGAAACTACAGAGGATTCTCCTTACGAGAAAGTAAATTTTTCTAATATTATGTGATAATAAGAATACAATAACACGAGTAATTTCATATTTTCATGCAAAAGAACTGAGCAGTGAGGATTACACAACTGGGCGTCCATGCTTGATGATTCCAGATTTTGCCATTGCAATGCTTTCTAGGGAACCTCCCAGTGCAGTCAAATGTTCCTCACCTATTGTAGTTATGACAGCGGCATCAAGACCACTGCTGCACAAGACATTTGTTGCATCCCGAGCTCCTCCCAAACCAGCCTTCCATGTTGAAAAATAGGTCAGAATAGTTTAAACATCAACAATTGACAAGCTTAATAGAAAATTTGATTTCCCAATGCCATCAAGATCTAAAATTAAAATCTGATATTATTAGCCAAAGTCAATTAACACAACAATCAAAGTAATTTGGAAATAGAATGGGCAAAAGAGAAACTCAACATTCTTCCCATCAATTAAAAAAATGACTTACTTCGATAATTGCAATGTCAACCTTCTCTTCAGCAAACAGCGCAAATGCCAGAGCAGTGAGGATCTGCAAATTTTAGAACAATTATCTGTAATGATGGCACTTCCACTCATACTACATGTTTTTCATACTGAAACTGAGAATATCATTCATCTCTATAGAGTAAAGAATCAAAATAGTAAAATACTCACAATTGCCTATGTTTTTACTGAGGAAAAAACAAAATACAAAATCCAATGCAAAGAAAAAAAAGCCTAGAGATGGTTTCCTTAGAGATTCGTCGCAGAACACATTTTTTCTCAATAAAAAGAAAAGGGAAAATTTGGCCAGAGGAAATTTTAAGAAACAAAATTATGAATTCAGAAATTTAATGGAACATTCACATTAAAAAAAAAGAATTTAAACTTGTCAAACAAGAAGTCCAGAGACACACCAACATTTATTGCATAAAACTGTTATATCATGCAAGGCACCGGCCAATTTACTACAGCAGCATACATATATTCAGGAAAAAGAACCATCAAATATCTTAAAAACTAAGTGCAGGATATGGATATAGAAAGACACAATGGAACACAATATAGCATATCGTATGTATAAAATCGTGAACAAGTTTAAAGCAGTTAACTTATAAGATTGTGATGATATATATAATAACAAAACACAATAAAAATGGTATTATACACATATATATGCTTCTTGGCTCCTTGGTTATGTAAATATGAAGAGCTAGGAATGTGAAAAAAAATGTATTTCAGAGCAAGCAAACAAAAACAAACATCCCAATGAAAAGTAAGCTGTTCTGTGGCAAAAGGTTCAGCCAGTTAAAAGTGAGGCATCTGCCAAATATTTTAACTATTTTATATATCTATGATATAAGAACATTTCCTTGAATTTTTTGCCCTTTCTTAATGATCTAGTGTTCTAGGTTAGTACACAAGATGCCAAATATGATGCAGATGTGAAGAAAAGAAAAGAAAAAAATTAAAATCCAATCCATGAATGAATTAATTTATGCCCTTCCTTTTCTGTAATGAATTCAAACCACCAATAGCTACTTGAACCCATCCAGACATATTGTTTATGTTATCTGCTATCAATACCTCAAAATGACTTAGAGCTTTATTCTCCATCTCTATTGACCGATCAAGAATTCCTCTGACTTGATGGAAGATACCATTCAATGCCACAGCTGAAACAGGCTCTCCCCCTCTTCCCAAAGAAATGCGCTCCCGGATTGTGAGAAGGTGTGGGCTGCACACACATTCACATACACAACAACGAAAAAAGGCATCAGTTTCGATGAAACCCAATTTAGCAAACTATGAAAATCCACACAACAAAACCATTCTCAATATGTTTACATAAACTCCAGTAAAAAGTTTATGTTTATGCATTCATAGTTTTAATGAAATAGAGTTGTTCAATTCATTAAAACAATGAACCCATTAAAACAAACAAACTTCAACCGTCATAATAAGAACATTTATTGGTGCGATGATGATCTGCTTTACCTCGTATAGCAACCAACCGAATAACCACCTTCCCGCAAAATATTAGAAAGGAACGCTGCAGTGGAACCTTTTCCCTTAGTCCCTGCGATATGAACTGCCTACAATTATCAACACATAAAAATTAAGACCAAAAAACCAGATTGGAACCAATTGATAAACGAGTTTGACAATTAGTTCTAAAATTTTAAAAACCATTATCTGACAACTGATTTCCATAAGTAGAATCAGTTTGACAATTAGTTTTAAATGAAAAGCTGTCAAAAAAATTTTAATGTAGCATTTGAAAATGAGTTTGAATAAAAGTTTTTCGCGTATAGCTTTCTAAGAAGCGTATTTTTGTTAGATTGCTGAAAAGTTGTCTTTTAACTAAAATTTGTTTATCATTTTTGTCAAAAGTTGTTCTTTTTTCTTTTTAGAAAATTAGTGCCCATAAGGTTTGATCTTCTGACCTCCTTTTCAAAGAGGGGTGCTAACCGGCTAATTTAAGCTCGGTTGTTGTCAACAGTTTTTTTTTTTTTTTTGCTAACGGAGGTATCCCAAAAAAACCTTCGCCTTGTGTCCAATTTTTTGTCAAAAGTTGGTACCCAGCAAGTGTTTGGAAATGAGTTTGAATTAAGTATGTTTTACCTGAAGCTATTTAAAAAATATCTCTTTAAATTGATTCATATTAATCATTTTTTGATATATTTGTCTTTTTCTTTAAAAAAAAGGAGCATTCTTGATGACTGATTCAAGCACATACAAGCATTCTTTTATCAAATAAATAATTAAAGACCACATTTTGATGTTCATAATTCACAGAAAAACGAGCACGAATTGAACGGTAAAAAAAAGAGTAAAAAATGAAAGATATTGGTGTTGTTGTTGGGACCTTGAATCGGTGGTGAGGGTTTCCGAGACGATCCAACAACCGACTCATCCGCCCGAGATCGAACCCGTCCGACGAATCGGTCCCCGCGTTCAATGGGACCCCCGACCTCTCGTAGTTCTTCAGAGATTCCAAATAGTCAAGGAACCCCTTCAGCTCCGATTCCTCCTCCACCGATGGGGACGACGACGAGGCGAACCCCACCTTCCGGTCGCCACCGGAGGAGGATTCCATGGCGGCCGCTCCGAGGCTGAAGATCCGTCGGAGGCCGCCCTGAAGGGCCGAGAATCGGTGGCTCGCGAGCATCTCCGGCGACGCTCTTGCAGACGCTCGCTTTCAATCCTTTCTGATATGAAATGTTGAACTCAGTACAGGATGCAGAACATACATCTCATCTAATGATAGAAGCAAATGAGATAATTTATTTTTATAAAATATATAGAATATATAAAATGATATAATGATATACTTTATTTCAAAAAAAAAATGTTTAGATACAATTTTTTTTCATAATAAAATGCAATATCTACATCAATAAATTATATATATATATATAAACTCATTTTTAGAATGTGTAAAAAAAATATAACTAGACATATAATTCGTCTTAATTGGATAACGAGGCATATGAATATGGGACTAAAATGGACTTGAGTGTAAAAACATTTTTATGAATATATTTTAATTTTAGATTATAACAGAGAAATGAACATGCTATTGGGCAGGTCTAGAAGTGCAACTTAGACGGTTAAACCTGATCCAATTCAACTTGACACATGGATAGATTTGAATGAGAATTTTAGCTTTCAGGTTCAACCAATAGATCGATGATCAAAAAATCCAACACCAACCCCATCCCAAAATAAAAAGTAATAAATTTAAATATTCTAATAAGTCATATTTTAATTTTTAATTTATTATGAAATAAAATTTAATATTATGTAGAGTCTATCACTTTTATAGTTTCATTCCTATATTTTAAAATAAATACATTATTTAATTTCATTTTTTTTTTTTTTTTTTGTGTAGATCGTTTTTTTATATGAAAATTTGACACGGGCCTTATATTAAATCAGATAAATACTAAAAACAAATACAAAACCAGCTCTGGAATGGGAGACGAGAAATTTATCACCTGAGTGAGACATTTACTCCCTCGCATCGCATGCCAGGCCCTGAGTGTAGGCCGAGTAGGCGGCGGCTGCCTAGGGCCCCACCTAGGAAAGGAAGGGCCGCTAATCAGCCTGGTATAACTTCAAACTATCTATTCAAAAAACCTTAAATCAATGGAAAAATTGTCACCTTTGGACTTCGGAGACTGAAGTCGATGAACACCTGATTGAAAATTAATGAATTTTGGGGGTTATCTGGACGAGTCGGTAATGGACGGCAGAATATCACAGATTCGATGATGGAATTTCCCCTTCTTATGTTGTTTTATTTACGGCATTGCCACTTAAGCATGGGTGCCTCTATTTGCACCTCTCAAATTGAGGTGCACACCTCATAAACGGATAATGCACAACAAATCCGTTTATAATCGGATTTGTGCACACCCATATATTCGGATCCTTCGCGACACTCGTAGTGTCGATCATTGACGTTTGAGTCGACAACGGGGGTGTCGCGGGGTTCAGAAACCTGAATCCATAGTATCTGAATCCTTAGCGACACTATCAGTGTCGGCATTTAACATTTAAGTCGACAATACTAGTGTCGCGGGGTTCAGAAACCTGAACCAGTAGCATCTCCATCAACCATGACACTATCAGTGTCGATATTTGACGTTTACGCCGACAATTCTTGTGTCGCGGGCTTCAGAAACCTAAACTCATAGCAGACTAATATGTGTGTCGACATTCTGTGTGTCGACGAGTTAGTTATATGGCGACAGTATCAGTGTCGATACTAACAGATTTTTTGAACGATTCAAACATTCACACATTCTTCTCAACCATCTGCCGTTGGATCTCCGCCTCGCCCTCTCCTTCTTCGACTGGACAGATCCCTCCCCGGCTTCCGCCACGACCACGGCTCCCACTCCGCCCTCCTCGGCCTCCTCGTCCGCCACCGCCTCTTCGCCGCCGCCCGCCGGATCCGAATCTCGATGTTCAGATCGTGCGATGTGGGAGACGTTGTTGGGGCTCTCGAAGGGGAGGGTGAGGGTTTGGGACTTGGAGAGGTCGGTGACGGAGATGCGATTGCCGACGGAGAAGATGAGTTGAGTGTCGTCGGTGTGCTTTGAGAATGAATTGGAGCTTAAATAAGGGGGTGTTTAAAGAATGAGAGAAAGTTTTGATGGGTGTGTAAAAATAGAGGTGTGCACCCCAATTTAAGGGGTGCAAATAGAGGCACCCCTTAAGCATTGATGAGAAATTGGGAGGGGACGTCCACTTTATTAAGGCCCATGGGCTTTATTAGGCTAGGGAGCATGGTCCACTGTTTCGTAGAAATATTGATATCTACTTGGCTCTTTATTGAATCTTAGTTTTGTTTATTTTTTTTAGATATATGTTTGTTTATAATTATATTCACATATTTTTGTTAGTTAGAAATGAAATTAAAAAGTTTGGACATAAAAATCTTATTTTAGGAGATATCAAATTGAAAACCCCTTTTTATTTATTTATTTATTTATTCATTATCTATTAATTTAATTTGATCTTTATGCTTTTATTATAGGGAAAATGATCAAAAAAATCTGTTAAGAGTTTGAAATACCCAAATCAGCCATTTTTTAAAATTCTACCTAAAAAAATCTCATTTCACAGTTTTGAAAACACAAAAAACTAATATGCCCTTATGTAATTAAAATTTTAATATCCCTCTTTATTCCATACTAAAAATCTATTTTTCCTACAAAATAATAATTACTCTATACATAATAAAAATAAATCTTTTTAAAGGTTTTGTTATTATATATCATACTGTGCGTTTCTTATATATATCTTACATGATATTGTTTATCATTTTTCACTGTATATAATCATAATATGTAATTTAAATATATGTTGTGCCTCAATGCAACATATGATATTTTAGTATTTTAAATCTTTATTCACATTTTTTTAGCTATTTACATATTTTTACGATATCATTAGTACATATCCATTTTATAAAAAAAATTCAAAATTTAATGGAATTCATCATAAAAAAACTCAAATTATATTGGTACATATTTCACAAGATCTACCTAATTACAAAGAATTTACAATAAAATATAAATTGATCTATATGAAACCGTGTGAAATATATTAATAAAATTAATAGGGTGAAATATTTTAATAAAGTTAAGAGATATAGAATGTATTAATTAAGGATTTAATTGCATAAGGGTGTATTAGTCTTTTGTGTTTCCAAAATTGTAAAATGAGATTTTTTTAGGTATAATTTTAAAAAGTGACTGATTTAGGTATTTCTAACTTTTGAGTGACTTTTTTAGTCATTTTCCCTTTATTATATGAGCATCACAACATCTATTGAGTCATATTTAAATAAGATTTTTTTTATTTATGATAAGACCCCATTTAAAAAGTTCGTTTAAGGCTCCACCCAAATTTTCAAATCTCAAGGTTGGCCCTGCGCCCTCGCCTAAGTATTATACTTACAAATTTTTGTGTAGGTCATTGGCTTTTACAAAATTTTAATTATTTAAAATAATACATTTTAGAATAAAAATCCAAACATGATCCAAGCTAACCTAAACCTAACCCAACCCGAATCAAATCCAAATTCAAACCAAACCTCACAGGTTGATTTTGGGTTGAGCTTCTTGGGTTTTAGGACGGGTTGATTGGGATTGGGTTGGCTTTCTTCGATCTTGGATTGGATTCGGATGGAGCTCTATTACTCTTACTTGACCCAATCTGCCGAGTTGCATCTAGGCCTGTCAACGGATCGGGTTCAGACCCGGACCCGACCCGGACCCGATTACACATGTAATATATCCGACCCGATTTGGACCCGACCCGGTGGACCCGAACATCCCGCCCCGACCCGTTGGACCCGAGACCCGACTGTTTTATTAATATACACTCAATATTACAAGAATATTAGTATTAGTTGACCCATAATTTTATTTCTTATTTATCAAGTTACAAGTATAAATGTTTATTGTTTACTTTGTGACACAAATAACTATGAGCTCTCTCTTTTAATTCATTGTTATATTGTTTAGACTTATGTTTACTTGGAATGTTGTTTAGTAATTCATTCACTTCTTTTGAATTGTACAAAAATATGTTCAAACACAGCATTAGGACATTAGTTTAGAAAGTTCAATAATAATTAATGATTTATTATAAAATTTTCCTAATAGAATGATAAGACAAACAAATTCATGAGTTTAATTTTTTTTTGTTTTTATTAACTTTCCTCAGGTGGGGTCCAGACCCAACCCGACCCGAGATCCGACGGGTCCGGGTCTGGGTCCACATGTTCAGGACCCGCAGGGTCCTGTCACGGGTCGGGTCTAGGTCCACCCCGATCCGACCCGTTGACAGGCCTGATTACATCCCTAACAAGGTCCGTTTATCCCACTATAGGGTCTCCAAGCAAGGCGGGCTGTGGGCTGTCGGGGGTGTAAATGGGCCTGTGGAATGCTAGGCCCATCGTCGTCCCACAACAGAGTCCGATACAACAGACAAGTTGTTCTCTTGACAGGTTGATACTTGATAGTATTCATCCCTTCTTTATAGAGAGACTATAACTTCTTACCCTGTTTGGGAAACGGAATAAACGAGTATAAGGGTAGTATAAAGGTAATATAAGAATGGATAAAAAAATAGTTATTTATTTACAAGGTATAACTTGGTATTACTAAGTGAATTTAAACGAGTATAAGAGAGTATAACAATTCTAAGTAACCCCTAGGATAAGCTATACTCAGTTTATCTATTCTTATCGGGCCCACATGTCAAATCAACTTTTTACATCTTATACATCAAATAGCCCAGATGTCAAATCAACTTTTTTACACTTTATTTATATTTTATTCTTTATCAACTAAAGAACTCAACTTTTATTCTTACGTTTTCCAATGAGAATAAAAAAAACACAACCAAACAGAAAATCTCTTATTCATGTAGATTTGTTATCTATACTAGCATAATTATCTATCCAGAATAATTCAATTCCGCTATCCAAACGGGGACTCTAAGTTTAAGTTTTACTCTTAGGAGGGTTTGGTTGGACAGAAAATAGGCTTTTATTTGACTTATCATTTAAAATAAGTATTTTTTTATTTAGGTATTTATTTTAAATGTTTATTATAAGTACTTATTGATAAATAAATATCTTTTTAATAAGTAAATAGTGGTTAACTAAATATTGATTGTTGAAAGATCATCTTGTCTCCAATCTTTTCTCTTTATAAAAAGTGGTTAACTAAATATCAATAAAAAAAATATATTTCATAAAATGGACATATATACCCTTTTATAAACATCACAAATAAGAATTTATTTTTCTTATTGAACTAGACAGTTTTTCACTTAAAATATCAGTACTTATATTATTTGTACTTATAAATCAGTATTTCAAATTAGCAATTTGCCAAATCAAACACCCCTTTATTGATAGAAAAATATTTTAGAGTGCATATACATTCAGTCTGTTTTGTAACTCTATTTATAATCTAGAAGCGGTACCCCAATCATCTATACACTATGATAATGTAGTATAATATAATAAAATTATTCATCTCAATGTATACTTTACTTTTTATAATAATATATATTCAATCGCGAGTGTTATATTTTTCTTTTTAAAAAAGAAAGACAGTGATGGACAGTATAACACACATGTTAAACATATCATTTTTAAAATATTTAACTTCAAAAAATAAAAAACACTCAACAACCCCAATAAAAAAAAGCACGTGAGACACCCCCCATCACACGTGGTCCAGCAAACATAGGTCCCAAAAAAACCACTTCACATGAATGCATAACTCACATGAAGATGACCACAATAAACCTCTCCACATGGATACACACTTTCCTCTCCTCCCCAATTATATATCAGCCACATCTGTCATCTACCTCCATAAATCACATCAAAAATTCCCTCCAAAAGTTAGGTGAAGAAACACCAAATGCATTCAGTCCCCCACACCAACATAATCAGCTTTGGATAGAAACATCATCAGCAGCAGCAGCAGCAACACAGATGGAACAAGACATGAATGTCTGGGACTGTGGTAGCCCATTATATGACTCTTTCAAGCTCGTCTCAGTGTATCATTTCCTAGATCAAGATCAAGATGCTAGAGACGAAGAGGTTTTTCCAAGTTGGTGGGATTAGGAAGGTACTTGATAGGGAAGAAGGGTGACATGGCAATGATTTTTAGCATATTTGCATCTTTGAGAAAATGAATGTTTTTTGTGAAACATGCATGTAACATCTTTTAAATGGATTGTAATCATGCATGCAGCCCCGGAGTCGGTGGATCATTTGTTCGGGCAATGTCCTGCCATATCTGCCACGGGCATACATACGGGATTCCACAACAGAGAAGAGATGTGGCAGCTCATGAAGAGCTATTCTCGCCTGAGCGTTTCAAGGGTCCAAGAGCGCGTTCTGAAGATGGTGATTCCCACTGCCCTCTGGGCGATATGGTTGGCCCACAACAAGCAATCTTTACCGGGCACCGTTTCTATGTGAAAAATATATGGGAGGACACGATGGGGCTTGTTGCTGCTTGGGGAAGAGCGCTGGCGGGCGCGGGAGATGTCCAGATTGTACATGGGGAAATACAAATCGACCCGGGTTGAATTGGCTTGGAAGTAGTTGGTGCAACGAGGCAGTATGTTTTTATTGTGTTTTTTATGTTTTCTTTGGTCCTCATATGGTTTGAGGAAGGAGGGGCAAGCCACACCCCTTGTGTTGTAACATTTCTTTCTCAGTCATTGAGGTGCTTCCTTTCCTCCTTCTCTTCTTGTTTGAGGCAAGATTCGAACTAAATGTAACTTGTTTACAAAGATATCTACCATTTCCTTAAAAAAAAAATCTTTTAAATGGATTGGTTATACAGTCATAGCGCCCCCCCCCCCCCCCCCTCCCCCCCACAAACACGGATTTAAACACCTTTGACACTGTTGTATTTCAAACCCCTCCTCTCTTTTTTAGTATAAAAAAAACTCCAACAATTGAAAAGCATGTGCTATAAAAGTGACTAATAACATATCGTTTTCTATAAAAAAAAAAATCCAAAGCTTTATTAATGTCTAGCTATGTTACACATGATTCTCACATACATTCTTCTTTCTGTTTTTTTTTTTATCTAACAAAAGATATACTTCGCTACAAGAAATATATGGATTTTCAATTTTTTACAAAATTCATTTAAGCACATACTTTATTTTTCATACAAATGGAAAAGCTCATAAGAAGAAACATACACTTATAAAACTGCGACAACAAACAAGACTCCCTACCTTTTATCCTCAACAATAACTACAACGAACACAATCACAATTACTAACAGAAAGCAGTGCTAAAATAACTCTTCACAACATTGTTGCACATGATCTGTAGCACCTTAGCATTAGAGGCATTGACACACCTAGGCATCTTGAACTGGCTGACTGCCACCCCGAGCCCAAGGTGGTGGTCAAGTATCTTATGGAAAGTCCCCCGCCGGACCACACGCAGCTCGAGCGGTCCTATGGTCCTGACCTTCCTCGAACTGACATACCCAGCGTCCACAAAAGAGAGGTCAAGGCGGTCACAGCATGCACGCAAGACATCTTCGCTACCTTCCCCGCTCAACTCCCAGAATATGACGTAGTGGCCAGGGTCCGTCGATAGGTCCACATGGCTTGTGAAGTCAACGAGCTCAATCTTCTCATCAGCCAGTAGTTTTGTTGCCTCCGCAACGGCTAATTGGAGGTCTTTCTCTGTGTTCTTGTCGATGTTGATGGTCAAGAGGAGGTTTTGCCTACACACGAATTGAAGCTCGGGTGTTGAATTGTGGAAGCCTTTCACCTTTACAACATCGCCTAGGCGATACCGATATAGACCTGCAAGTGGGAATGACCAAGAAAGATTACAAGACTTATATGTGGGTTGCAATCGATCAAGTCAGATAGAGGCCATGTTCATAGAATTGATTTCCATACAACCAATCAAGGTTTGAATCCTTTTTCGTTGGTACCAATTTTCAAAAATACTTTTTTTTCTTTTCATAAAGCTACTCTCAACAGCCTTTCCATAAAAAGCTGATCTCGGTCTCTCTCTTCTTTTTTTATATAAATATTGTTTTGTTGACTTCAACATGTAAAAATCAAAATATGAAACCAAAAGCTGTAAGTTTAAAAACATCAAAAGGGAACCAATGAAAATTGATTTTGCAAAAGCAAACAAAATCAGTTTGACAATTGTTTCTAATTGGGGCCCTGAGTAATCTTGATAGAAATCCAATGTGCGCATGTACCAAGATGATGATGATAACTACAACAGCAAAGACTTTAGTCCAAGAGATTGAGATTCGTTATGTGTATGCACTCAGAATCCTCGTATATTTATGTTACGTAAAAGGCAATTAGATCAAGAAAAGGACACCTCGACAATGTAGTCTTCTAAGGAAACTCTGCATGGTTAAACAAGAAATAAAAGAACTCATATTTTAATGGATTAAATAACTTATTTTTATGTATATGTTTAAATTCTAATGTTAGTCTATTTCTCATATGGTGTGAACAAAAGAACCTACGCTGTTCTGTTAGTGACACCATGCAATGATCGTCATGGATGACATGATCAAGTATTTGTCTATAGCTCAATTTAATGGCTTCAGGTTGAATTCTTCCAAACAACAATAATGAATCAGCGGGAGCGCAATGGAAAAATCAATGCAACATGTTTGGGATCACCTATATAAGAAAAATTGTGTGTCAGTGTGTCAGCTAAACTGAACTTGAACCCAGAGGACACTGAAGCAGACATCACTCCTGAATATCAGCTTGAAACTGCACTTCCAAATGGACTGATTTTTAAAGCTGATCCGTGAAGAAAACAAACCATATGAATCTTCAAATGTTTTCTTTCTTTCTTAAAGGCATTAATATGTCGACTGTTGTCGTTTGTTCAACATCAAACATCAGCAGTAGATGAGTTTGATATACAGGTTTTAGAGTTGAAAACAATGCAGGGGACCTTAGATATGAAGTTAGTGAAAAGACAAAGTTACTGAATAAAGAAAAACAATTTGGACCGCAGTTATAAAGTTAGTTCAATGGTTAAAGTCCTGATGATAAACGAATTACTGAATTGTTCAATCGAATTCTATTATTGAAAGGCTGTCTTTACCTACCGCAAAGCTACTATTTAACACTTGTTTATTTTTTTAGTACTGAAAAACTTCGTTCTGCATAACCAATTATCTAGCATGATAGGAAAGGATGCAAATCAAAGGACAGATTTATTAGATCACAAAATTGATCCAAATAGAAGATGGTAAACAGGAAAAAAATTCATGTCAGACAAGAAATATCTAGAATTTCTTAGCTCCACTAATAAAAATGAGAACACGAACATCGTTATTTTACGACTCCAAAACCAGATCAAACATGAAGTTAAAAAAAAGAGTAAATCAATTAATGAGAAGGGGGTTAGTGGGAGGTCAAATGGCAGTTTCTATCCAATATATTCATAGCTTCACATAATACAAAAAGTGAGAAGAAGCTATTCATATAGAGGGAAAAAATCAGATAAGCAAGGCTACACATAGAACACAAAATATTAGTGGAGAAAGCCCTCAAGACAAAATGACATGGTGTTTAAGCAGGCAAGATTTGCAAAAATATGTGCTAAAGATTTCACCACAGGCATACTTCAAAGAGAAAATTATAGAGAACCAAAATATGAATTTTTTGGCACCTGCAAAGCTGGTGAAGACAAGCTCATACTCTTCACCAATCTTGACCTCCGTAAGTCCAACTGGCTTCAACTCCTTGTAAACAATGGTGGAACCAGTATTACCCAGCTCTTGCTCCTCAAGTTCCTCTCTGAGTGGGATAAATTCAAAGTACGCAATATCAGGAAGCACAGCATAAGTCACTGATTCAGGAGGCAACAAAGGGTTGATATTTGCGCCAATCCATCCTTCGGAAGACCCATAGTCTGAACTCACGAGAGGCAAGTCTCCTGCATAATGTCTCAATTTCTTGAGATAAAGCTCCATTGACCCCGTCATGATACCATAAACATACTTCGCATTGGGCCAAAGCTCGGGTATCACTCCATACCAGTTACTCAACCTAGAACACTTTCCATATATATCGTCAGCCAATTCGGGGTTTGGCTTCAAGAGTTTGGAAACAGCTGCCCGAACAGAAGGGACAGTCACTCTACTTGAAAGCACCCCCTCTCTTATATCATCACATAATTCTTCCCATATTTGTTCAAATGTACGGAATGCGTGGACAATTCCATGCGCAAACGTAGAAGATATGAACTGCACCTCTTCAGAGTAGATCAGACCACACAAAAGGTGGCAATACAAAACTTGGCTGAAATCCGGGCCAAAGATGACTTCATCGGGGCTACAACATTGGGACATGATGTCTTTCATCGTGTTCTTAAACTGGTCACAGCGGAACACATGTGTGGTGGCCGTGGAGGCAGTGAGACCCCCTCTTGTTTTGAATTGCTTACCACAGTAAATGAATTGTAGGGCTTTTCCATTCTTAATGGGGTATTCCCTACATAGTCACAAAGCCCATGTATGACATATTTGTTAAGTATTCCACTTGATACGGTATGTGCATATTTGTAAATCATACAGTATAAGTATGGTAAAAGTAAGGAGATATTTAAACTATTTCGAAATTATTATGAAAAATACATGTAAAAGAACTCTATTTTTGGTGTGAGTGTGCAGCTATGACAATTCAGATTAGTTATTTAAACTGTGAAGAATGTGATAAATCATCCAAAATGAAAAAAAATACTTGGATTCTGGATGCACTAATTGCACATTCGACAAACCAATGTTCATTTAATAGGTAGTGGGAGAAATCAAATCGGAGATTTTCTCCTAACTCGGAAAATTCAAAGAGGGTGCATCTGCAATTTATGGAAGAGAAATGCTTTTCGATTAGCTTTAGTTGGAAGAGATAATTTATTTTCTTACAAAAGCATCCAAGTTAAAAGCCAGTCCAATTCTTCAGAAAAGTATTACTGATTGTAAAAACCGATAATAGACATCTCATACTTCAGACACATAAAACATAATTAAAACAATCCTTATAGAAACAAATTGGTATAGACAAACTAAAATTTGCTTGCATATTGAAAATTCAAATGGTCATGTCGAGCTCCTCTAGAAGGGAAAACATTTTAAACCCCAAAAAATACTAACAAATTTCACTCAGAAAGGATGTGACATTACCTATTTCTGAAGGCGAAGGATGTGTGATAGATCTGCATTGTAGACTTCACCAATTCATCATTGAAAGGGACAAACTTGGACCTCCCCCCGGTCGTACCAGAACTGCAAACACACAAACTTTCATTCATTTTTCATTTGATATAATTCAAAAAGAACTTTGAAGATTCGATTGTAAACACCATACCTCAACGAAATCGTTGTCACACACTTCTCGGTAAGAATTGGAGACTCCTCCCCATCTGTGATTCGCTGTATGTAAGGCTCCAAGTCCGAATGGGTAACCAATGGTACGCAAGCTTTGAAGCTCTCAGGGTCAGTTCGGCCACCAAGCTCAAAACTCTGCAAATACTCCGCCTCACCATTCAATTCGAGAATCCTACGCAGGGTCTCGATCTGAACACGACCTGCGTCCTTCGTGAGCGCCTCGAATTCCTCTATCAACCTCTCGTGCTTCGATTCCCCCATCTTCTCTAACATCTTTAAGTGCTTCTAAGCACACCAACCGCTTTCAAAGGAGGAAAAAGTTACATCAGATTTCACATTCATGAAAACAGAAGACCTAATTAAAAGACAAAGTTGAAGCACAGTATAACAAAGCCCATCTTAACTAGCTAAGCCGAAAATTGTGTGTGTTGTGAAACAAACTGTTCAAGAAAAGCAGAGAGAAAATGAATAAAAAAATAGAGAGAGAGAGAGACCCATTAAAGCACAATTGATTGTTGGGAAACAAATATGCAGAAGCCATCAACAAAACCCGAGATCGAACACAAGAACGAAACACCATCACACGAAGAACATAAGATATACTTGATTCAGCCTAACCCTACATCCAACATATTGATAACAGAGTTCCCACTAGTTGAGATACAAAAACAATAAGAGACTCACAAACTCCCTTGTAAAGTTACCCTCTCTTAAAACCCTCTCAACCTCTCAATGGATCTTTGCATCACATATTATGTCATGCCAAGTTTTGCCATATAACTTCATCTCCAAATAATGTCCTAACAAATAAATATGTTTCCCTAAGTTTAGGAGATTTACTTTATATCTTAATTACGATCAAACTAATCTACCAAATAGGTGTTCACCATAATATGGTTTTATTATAGTCATCCGATGTGATACACTGGATCGAGACATAATCCCAACATTGACAAAAACAGAATATGCCGGGACTAATCAAATACTTAAGAATCCTAAAACGAGTAAAAAAATTTATGACATGTAAACTATAAGAGGAAGAAATCAAATGAACTTATTAAGAACACGTTTGTTTTGTGTTATTATTTTAAATAGATTTATTTTATCATGAATCATTCTACCAAGAATTATTTTACCAGTTCTATCACTCTTTTTTTCGCTAGTTAATTTCTGTAAAGAATCACTTTTGTCACACATGGAAAATGATAGAAGAATTTGGTTTAAATGTCTAAAATATTTTTACTAATAGTTTTATACATATATTTGCAAAATTTATTTCTTTACCCATATCACAATTATAAAAAATAAGTAATCTTTTTATAAATATTTAACAAATGCAAATAAATAAAACAACCGATTATATAATTAAATACATAATAAAAGTAATCTTTCTAAATAAGTAAAATTAATTTGTTAAGATGCTTTATTAAGATGTAATTAATTTTTAATGGTTATTAGAAAATCAATAAGAATGTATTATTAAGATGTAATTAATTTTTAGGGGTATAATGGTCATTAAAAAAATCCATAATCCACCCGGATTTTCAGAATCCCACTATTGGTGGGGATTCAGATTCCACCTTATTTTCCTTGGATTTTGAATCCCGTGGGGCCCACATCGAATTTTAACACTTTTCCCATTAATTTCAGGGTGAAATCAGAATCCACCTTAATATGACACAAACCAAACAGGGTTAAAAGAAAATTGAAGATGCACATCAACGATAGACTTAATCAGGTAATTGATACAGTAAACAAAGACTTCTTACTCCCAAACCCCCAAAGAAATCCTTCTTACGCAAAAAAAAAAAAAGACTGCAAAATCATTGCAGAAGATGTGTATATAAATAAGAAAGAAAAAAAAAATCGAACTTTTAATACCCAGATATTGAAAAGAAAAAAAAAGCGCAGTTTCTTCCCCTTCAAAGAGTATCAAGATTCAAGAGCCCCCACTTCAACCAAACAAAACTTATTTCAAAATTTACCGAATTTCCTCCAACAATTTAATATTGGGATAACTGAGAAGAAAACACACAAATAATTCAACAAACCATCGACAGTTACAACCAGGGGCGGCGCCACCTTTGTTGAGGTGGGGTCAATTGACCCCATTAAATTTTTTTGAAAAACAAATTAACCATTGGGTGGTGGGATTATTCAATAGGCTCATTTATACAACTATATTAAGATGCCCATTTATACAACCAGACCCCATTAATTTTTTTTGGGCGCATTACACTCATTTTTTTTATAGTTCTATATACCTCGTTAGAAATCCAGTGAAACATATATCTCGTTAGACGATGTATATACGTCAGTAAATATGTTTTTATACTTATTAAAAATGGGTTCATTCAACTCGAAATGGAGCGATATAATTTTTTTATCAAAGCATATACTTTATTAGATGATGTTTATTTTTTTTAAAATGAAAACATGTGTGGTTTGAGTTTTATTTGATAAAAGTGATTGAATCGAATATTTGCCATTTAAAATAAAAATAAAAATGATATATGCAACTTCAATAGCATTTCACATTGGGATTTTTTTTTAAATCATATATTCTCCAATTGAAGTATTTGAGTTATATGGAAGAAGTATATACTGAGATACATTAGTGTATTTTTTTGCATTTAAAAAATGATAAAAAAAATTGTGTTATACACTATGCTAGAACTCTAAACACTATGATAATGTAATATATAAGTATACCACGTTATCATAGTGTATGGAGCTGCAAAATAAATTGAGTGTATAAGCACTCAAAAACAAACCAACCTTTAAATGGTGGGGTCATTCAATATGCCCATCTATACAATCATATTAAAGTCACAGACACTATAAAAAAATCATATGATAAGAATAATTTTTTTAAAATTTTTAGGAAATTTATGTTTTTAATTACACCATCTATGAAAATTTCTGGAGCCGCCACTGGTTACAACCATACACGCATCCAAATAAAGCCCACTTCAATGAATCCAAAAAACAGAACGAAAAACTCAATCGGTTTTCTCACCAATCAATCAGTACCGTATGAGACACTGTGTAGACTCAGCAATCGAAGCTCTAAAGCTCTCAGAAGACCCAACACAGAGAGAGAGAGAGAGAGAGAGAGGGAGGGAGAGAGAGGAGCTAGTTGTTTATGGAGAACCGAAGCTTCACTTGCTCTTCCATATTTAAAGCCCCAAAAACCACATTTTTTATTTGGGTAAAATGCATTCGGTCCCCTGAAGTTTCCAAAACCCACGGAAACACCCCTAACACCCCTACCTTTATATTTTTTTTTGTCAAAATGTGACAAAAATAATTAAAACAATTATTTTATTACTAACTCTCTAAATATCTACAAAAAATCAATTAATTATGAAAATTAACCTATACAACTACTAGCTCTTTAAATGTGTCGTGTCATGATGCATTTTTTTCAGAATTATTAAGTCACACAACAATTAATCAAAATGTATTCACGCACCAACACAAAATAATATCTTGTACAAATCATCCCCTGTTTTTTTGTATTTATTCAAACTTCTAGAAATGTTGGCGAGATTATATCCTAGAAGGAGATGCATGTCGATTTAGTTTGGTATTCCCTCCTTTATGGGAAATAATCCCTCCAATGCATGTATTGGAGATTTTTGAAAGTCACATATTTTGTAGCTATTTAGTTCTTTTTTAGAATGAATCGAGTCTCACCTTACCAATAAAAAAAAATTAATCAAAAGATAAAAATAATATAAAATTTAATTAAAATGATAAAATCGTATTATGGAAAATCTAATTAAAGGGAGTGTAATTGCATGTTTTTAAACAAGAGAAGATGTTTTTACAGGTTTAAAAAATGTCAAGGGATTCAAATGCATTTTACCCCCTTTTATATTGGACGGAAAGCAAAAACAAAGAACAAACAAGAATTGCAGGTCTACGCGTTTGACCGGTTTCCAAAAATGCCCTTTTTCATGCACCAAATCTACGCCGATATTGGGCTGTCGGATTAGACCTGGGTTTGGTTGCGCCGTCCAGAGGTCCACTGAATGGACGGTATATATTTGTTATCACTTCGACGGTGATTGTTGCATTGAACGAGAACCATTTATGCAGGGGGTCTTTTGATTTTTTTATTTTTATTTTTATTGTTTTGGGGACGAAAATAGTTTGGAAGATATCCGATAATTCGGCGGTGATTGGCACCGCGTTCCGACTGCGGTGGCGTTGGACTGTAAACTAGATTTTCAAACATTAAAAAAAATCTGCTATAATGTTTTAAACATGCGCGGAGTCTAGATTTTCAAACTTAGGCTTCCGTTTAGATAGAGAATAAAATTTATTCTAAAGCATACAATAATATTGATATAAGTGGGTATAAAAATAGAATACGTGATTTTGTGTTTGATTGTATTTTGAATTATTTTTGTTAGGAAACATAATAATATAGTTTTTGTTATTTTGATAAAATATAAATAAAGTGTAGATAATATTTATAAAAAAAAATGATGATAGTTGATTTGACTGTGGACACACATATTCTTTGGATGGAATAACATGAAATAACTTGAATTTCAAATGTTGGTTGGAATTCATGTACCATTTTATACCTGTTTATCTAAACATATATTATCACTAGTATTTAATTCACCCAGACATTCGAATTCTCATATTCTGCTTTGTTCCATATTGTCTAGTCTCATATTCCACATCTAAACAGGGGCATGTATGAGAGATGAGTCACTCATGCAGATTCATCCCTAAATGTGAGCATATCTATTCATATAAAATAAGCCATGTCCAAATGATAATAAAGAGAAATGGAAAAAAAAAACATCATACAAAAAAGAGAATAAAAAAGTACAGAAACATCAAAGAACGAAGGCGACGGGGACGGGAGGGTAAAAAAGGTTTCTACCCCTCCCAGGCACTCTTTAACGAATAGAGAGTTGTCACACTCGTTTTTTTTTTTTTTACAATTCAAAATGCAATCTTATATAGCTCATTAAAAATTCAATAAATCATATACATCATTAAACGATGTACATACCTTGTTAAATTTTTTTTACTCTTGTTAAAAATTAGTTCATTAAACTCGAAATGAAGCAATATATAAATTTTTAAAAGCATATACCTTATTAGATGATGTTTACCTTTTAAAAAAAATAAAAACATATATGGTATGACTGTCTGAGTTTTGAACTATAAAAATAATTAAATCAAACATTTTAATTATGAATAGATTTTATTTTTTGAACCATAACAGGGTACATGGGCCACACTAGTGGGCTAGCAAGGTCGTTGTCCCGCAGCAGGGTCCACCATGATAAGCGAGACAGGCTGTCGGGGTTTAAATGGGCCCGTAGCATGCTAGGCCCATTGTTATTCCATGACAGGGTCCGACACGACAAATAAGTTGTTCCATGGTTGTTGATGCAAAAATTTAAAGCTAGTTTGAGAAGGGGCTAAAGTTTTAAGGATAAGTTATCGTAAATTTAGGGGATAAAAAATCCATCAATTTTGTTCATATTTACAATTGTCAAAATTGTGACAAAAAATATAGATAAATGCTATCACAATCATTTGGTGGAACAAAATATATTCATTTTTATTTCAAAATTTAAATAACTATATGTAGTTTATTCATATTATTTTTATATCAAACGAGGATAAATAGTCATCCCACTCACTTATTTTCATAATTACTCCTTATCCTATCACTTATCCCCTTACCAAAACCAGCATTTAGTAACTGAAAGTCTGAAACACAATAGACCAGGTACCAAATATTTTAACCACTTGATATATATAGAGAGACTATAACTTTTAAGTTCCAAGTTTTACTCTTATTGGTAGGAAAATATTTTTAGAGCGTTGATACACTTAAGTCTGTTCCTAAGAATTATATTTTTACTTGACCCTAAACGGATTTTTAAAATGGGGTTCATGCATATTCACATAAAATCTAACTTATTTAAATATTGTCTATCATTTTTATTTTATTAAAAGCTACAAATATTATAAAATATATACACCATATTTTATAGTAATCTAAAAGCCCAAAAAAAAAAAAAAATCTATGAAAAAATTATAAAAATATTTGATCAATATTTAATTTAATCAATCAGAGAGAGCGAGAGATGTATGCATGTTGGAGAGAGATCTTATTGAAATGAAAATAACCATATAGATGGAGATATTGTTATTATGGTTGGACAGATCCGGGGAGGGGAAACATTTTAAGCTTGATTGAGATAAATTAATTCACTAAAAGAAATGTGACACATTTCACCGTCCATTTATTTTATTCCATGGTTCCTAGGGGACCTCAATAGATTAGTGTCCTAGGTAATTGCATTCATCGTCTTCCCCCATGATCGATCCTAGATATAAATAGTCCGTTTTGCAACCACATTTACAATATAGAAGCGGTCATCCGATTATTTAAGTACTATAATAATACAGAATACATTGTGATAGTATAGTATAATATATGAAAATTATTTATCTCAATATATATACTCACTTTTATAATATATGTGTATTCAATGGGCGAGTGTTATATTTTTTTTAAAAAAAAAAGAAAAACAGTGAGAGCTATGAACTATGAATAGGACAACACACATGTTGAACTTATCGTTTTCTAAAAGATTAACTAAAAAAATAAAAACATACAACCACCCCAATAAAAGAATGCCCTGAAGCACATGAGACACCTCCCAGGCTCCCATCACACGTGGTCCAGCAAACATAGGTCCCCAAAAAACCACTTCAAATGAAGACAAAACTGACCACAACTAACCTCTCCACATGGATACACACTTTCCTCTGTTTCCCACATTGGTTGCACATCACAATTATATATATATCAACAGCCACATCTGTCATCTACCTCCATAAATGACATCACAAATCCCCTCCAAAAGTTGGGAAAAGAAACACCAAATGCATGCAGTCCCCCACACCAAATCCAAAATCAGTTTGGATAGAAACATCAGCAGCAGCAGCAGCAACAACAACAACACATATGGAACAAGACATGAATGTCTGGGACTGTGGCAGCCCATTATACGACTCGTTCGAGCTCGTCTCAGTCTATCATTTCCTCGATCGCAATCTCATGTTCTCCAGTGGTGGATCGGATTCGGAGAGGCTGTTATCTGACCAAATCTCCAACAATAATAAGATCAAGATGCTAGAGAAGAAGAGGTTTTCGAAGTGGGGGGGGGGGGGGGGGTTTAGGAAGGTACTTGATAGGGAAGAAGGGTAACATGGCAATGTTTTTTAGTAGCATATTTGCTTCTTTGAGAAAATGAATGCTTTATGTGAATCATGCATGTAACATCTTTTAAATGGATTGGTTATACTTACATGCCAGTTTGTGGACAACTGTGTGTTTTGGCATGAGATATTAATTGCTTTCAATAAGACATTTATTGTGTCCCCATTACCTTTAATTTCAACAACTTCCAAAATTTAGTTATTATATCATTGTGGCAACGAAATGACAATTTAATTATTTGGATCACTTTTGGGTGGATTTCGTGGTTTAAAAAGCAAAAAGTTTCTAAATGCGGATTCAAACACTTTTTAACATAGTTGCATTTCAAACCCCTCCTCTCACTTTATTAGTATAAAAAAACTCAGCAATTGAAAAGCATTTGTGAAAGTGTCTAGTAGTATATCGATTTCCTCAAAAAAAAAGTATCTAAGCTTTATTAATTCTTAGTTATGTTACACATGATTCTTATGTACATTCTTCTTTCCAGTTGTTTTTTCAAAGATATACTTCGCTGCAAGAAATATATGATCTTTCAATTTTATATAAAATTCATAAAATTAATTCCAGTACATACTTAATTTTTCATACTGCTGGAAACTTCCTCAGAAGAAACACAAACAAGACTGTTCCCACCTTTTATCCTCAACGATAATTACAACAAACACAATCACAATTACTAACAGAAAGCAGTGCTAAAATAACTCTTCACAACATTGTTGCACATGATCTGTAACACCTTAGCATTAGAGGCATTGACACACCTAGGCATCTTGAACTGGCTGACCGCTGCCCCGAGCCCGAGGTAGTGGTCAAGTATCTTATGGAACGTCCCCCGCCGGACCACACGCAGCTCGAGCGGTCCTATGGTCCTGACCTTCCTCGAACTCACATACCCAGCGTCCACAAAAGAGAGGTCGAGGCGGTCACAGCATGCACGCAAGACATCTTCGCTGCCTTCCCCGCTCAACTCCCAGAATATGACGTAGTGGCCAGGGTCCGTCGATAGGTCCACATGGCTTGTAAAGTCAACGAGCTCGATCTTCTCATCGGCCAGTAGCTTTGTCGCCTCCACAACGGCTAATTGGAGATCTTTCTCTGTGTTCTTGTCAATGTTGATGGTCAGGAGGAGGTTTCTCCTACACACAAATTGGAGCTCGGGTGTTGAATTGTGGAAGCCTTTCACCTTTACAACATCGCCTAGGCGATACCGATATAGACCTACAAGTGGGAACGACCAAGAAAGATTACAAGACTTATATGTGGGTTGCAATCGATCAATTCAGATAGAGGCCATGTTCATAGAATTGATTTCCATCAACCAACCAATGTTTGAATCCATTTTCATTGGAACCAATTTTCAAAAATACTTTTTTTTCTTTCACAAAGCTACTCTCAATAGCTCTTCCATAAATACATGATATCGGTCGTTTATTTTTTAAAAAAAAAAACATAAAAATCAAAATATGAAACCAAAAGTTGAAGTTTAAAAACATCCAAAGGGAACCAATGAAAATTGATTTTGCAAAAGCAAACAAAATTTGATCCAATATGTGCATGTACAAAGATGATGACGATAATAAATCCTCGGATATTTATGTTACGTAAAAGGCAATTAAATCAAGAAAAGGACGACACCTTGACAAAGTAGTCTGCTAAGGAAACTCTGCATGGTTAAACAAGAAATAAAAGAACTCATATATTTTAATGGATCAAATAACTTATTTTTATGTATATGTTATAATTCTAATGTAGTTGTCTATTTCTCACATGGCGTGAACTAAAGAACCTATGCTGTTTTGTTAGAAACACCATGCAATGATTGTCATGGATGACATGATCAAGTATTTGTCTATAGCTCATAATTTAATTGCTTCAGGTTGGATTCTTCCAAACAACCATAATGAATCAGCGGAGCGCAATGGAAAATTTAATGCAACATGTTTGGGATCACCTATATAAGAAAAATTTGTGTGTCAGCTAAACTGAACTTGAACCCAGAGGACATTAGAACAGACAATCAACCTAGATGACACTAAAGCAGACATCACTCCTGAAGATAAGCTTGAAACCGCACTTCCAATGGACTAATTTTTAAAGCTGATTTGTGAAGAAAACAAACCATATGAAAGCTCTTCAAATGTTTTTTTTTTCTTTCTTAAAGGCATTAATGTATGTCGACTATTATCGTTTTTTCAACATCAAGCATCAGCAGTAGATGAGTTTGATATACAGGTTTTAGAGTTGAAAACAATGCAGGGGACCTTAGATATGAAATTAGAAAAAAGACAAAGTTGCTGAACAAAGAAAAACAAATGGATGGGACCGCAGTTATAAAGTTAGTTCAATAGTTAAAGTCCTGATGATAAATGAATTACTGAATTGTCCAATTGAGTTGTATTATTGAAAGGCTATCTTTACCTACCGCAAAGCTACTATTTAACACTTGCTTATTTATTTTTTATTTTTTATACTGAATAGCTTCGTTCTGCATAAACAATTATCTAGCATGGCAGGAAAGGATGAAAATCAAATGATAGATTTATTAGATCACAAAATAGATCCATATAGAAGATGGAAAACAGGAAAAATTTCATGTCAGACAAGAAATATCTAAAATTTCTTAGATCCACTAATAAAAAAGCGACTAACATGACCATTATTTTTTTAAGACTCAAAATCTGGGTCAAACATGAAGTAAAAAAAACAAATCAATTATTGAGAGGGTGGTTAGTGGGAGGTCAAATGGCAGTTTCTATCCATAAATTCATAGCTTCACATAATACAAAAAGTGAGAAGAAGCCATGGGGGGGGGGGATCAGATAAGCAAGGCTACACAGAACACAAAATATTAGTGGACAACGCCCTCAAGACAAAATGGCATGGTGTTTAAGCAAGCAAGATTGCAAAAATATGTGCTAAAGATTTCACCACAGGCATGCTTCAAAGAGAAAATTATAGAGAACAAAAATATGAAGTTTGTTGGCACCTGCAAAGCTGGTGAAGACAAGCTCATACTCTTCACCAATCTTGACCTCTGTAAGTCCAACTGGCTCCAACTCCTTATAAACAATGGTGGAACCAGTATTACCCAGCTCTTGCTCCTCAAGTTCCTCTCTGAGTGGGATAAATTCAAAGTACGCAATATCAGGAAGCACAGCATAAGTCACTGATTCAGGAGGCAACAAAGGGTTGATATTTGCGCCAATCCATCCTTCGGAAGACCCATAATCTGAACTCACAAGAGGCAAGTCTCCCGCATAATGTCTCAATTTATTGAGATAAAGCTCCATCGACCCCGTCATGATACCATAAACATACTTCGAATTGGGCCAAAGCTCGGGTATCACTCCATACCAGTTACTCAACCTAGAACACTTTCCATATATATCATCAGCCAATTTGGGGTTTGGCTTCAAGAGTTTGGAAACAGCTGCCCGAACAGAAGGGACAGTCACTCTACTTGAAAGCACCCCCTCTCTGATATCATCACATAATTCTTCCCATATTTGTTCAAATGTACGGAATGCGTGGACAATTCCATGTGCAAACGTAGAAGATATGAACTGCACCTCTTCAGAGTAGATCAGACCGCACAAAAGGTGGCAATACAAAGTTTGGCTGAAGTCCGGGCCAAAGATGACTTCATCAGGACTACAACATTGGGACATGATGTCTTTCATCGTGTTCTTAAACTGGTCACAGCGGAACACATGTGTGGTGGCCGTGGAGGCAGTGAGACCCCCTCTTGTTTTAAATTGCTTACCGCTGTAAATGAATTGGAGGGCTTTTCCATTCTTAATAGGGAATTCCCTGCAAGTCACAAAGTTCATGTATGACATACTTGGTAAGTATTCCACTTGATATGGTATGTGCATATTTGTAAATCATACAATTAAGCCAAGTCGAGCTTCGCTAGAAGGGAAACGTTTTAAACCCCAAAAAAATTCTAACAAAATTCACTCGGAGAAGGATGTGTTATAACCTATTTCTGAAGGCGAAGGATGTGCGATAGATCTGCATTGTAGACTTCACCAATTCATCATTGAAAGGGACAAACTTGGACCTCCCCCCGGTCGTACCAGAACTGCAAACACACAAACTTTCATTCATTTTTCATTTGATCTAATTCAAAAAGAACTTTGAAGATTCGATCGTAAACACCATACCTCAACGAAATCGCGGTCACACACTTCCCAGTAAGAATTGGAGATTCCTCCCCATCTGTGATTCTCTGTATGTAAGGCTCCAAGTCCGAATGGGTAACCAATGGTACGCAAGCTTTGAAGCTCTCGGGGTCAGTTCGGCCACCAAGCCCAAAACTCTGCAAATACTCCGCTTCACCATTCAATTCGAGAATCCTACGTAGGGTCTCAATCTGAACACGACCCGCGTCCTTCGTGAGCGCCTCGAATTCCTCTATCACCCTCTCGTGCTTAGATTCCCCCATCTTCTCTAACATCTTTAAGTGTTTCTAAGCACACCAATCGCTTTCAAAGCCACTATAAAACAGAAGAGAAAAGTTACATCAGATTTCATATCCATGAAAACAGAAGACCCAATTAAAAGAAATAGTTGAAGCACAGTATACCAAAGCCCATCTCAACTAGCCAAGATCAAAATCGTGTGTGTTGTGAAACAAACTGTTCTTCAAGAAAAGAAAATCAGAGAGAGAGACAGAGATAGAGAGAGAGAGAGAGAGAGCCATTAAAGCATAATCCTAAAACAAGTAATAAATCTATGGCATGCAAACTATAAGAGGAAGAAATCAAATGAACCCATTAAAGGAAAATTGAAGATACACATCAATGATGGATTATTCAGGAAACTGAAACACTAAATCTTTCAAAGACTTCCTGTTCCCAATCCCCAAAAAAAAGTCTTTCTTACCCAAAAAAACAAATTTGACTCCACAAAATCATTACAGAAGATGTGTATATAAATAAGAAAGGAAAAAAAAAAATCGAACTTTTAATACCCATATATTAAGCCCCCTTCAAAGAGTATCAAAAGCCCTCACTTCAAAAACAAAACAAGTCCACATAATCGGGTAACTGAAAAAAAAAATTCAACAAACCATCGACAGTAACAACCGTACACGCATCCAAATAAAACCAACATCAATGAATGCCAAAAAAAAAAAACCAAAAACTCAATTTTCTCACCAATCAATCAGCACCGTATGAATCACTGTGTAGACTCAGTCAGCAATCGAAGCTCTAAAAAAGCTCTCAAAAGACCCAAGAGAGAGGGAGAGAGGGAGAGGAGCTAGTTGGTTATGGAGAACCGAAGCTTCACTTGCTCTTCCATATTTAAAGCCCCAAAAATCATATATTTTTTTAAGAGAAAAATCCAAATAACCCCCTGAATTTTCTTAAAGTCCATGTAACTTTCTTAAAACACCTATATAAATTCAAATAACTTCCTTGAGATAAACATTTATTGACAGATGAAAAATATTCTATTGATATTTCATTTTGTTAATATAAAAAACTCTTATTATTTTTGTAAATATGCAGACAAGTTTCTGTAAATGATGATTTTACTTTTCTAGATAAATTATAAAACTTTATTTAGAAGAGTAAAATTGTTATTTACTAAGAATTTTTTTTATTTTTAGACATTATTTTTTATATATCATGTTTTTAATTATGATTAAAGAGACATAATATTAGTATAATAATCCCTTTTTTAAAATTTGGAGTGAAAAAAAAAAAAAAAGAATGGCAGGTCTACGTGTTTGACGGGTTTCCTAAAATGCCCTTCTTTAGACACCAAATCTACGCCGATATTGTTCGGTCGGATTTGACTTGGCTTTTGTTGCGCCGTCCAGAGGTCCACTGAATGTACGGTTCTTTATTTGGGTTCACTGAATCGATGGTTGATGCATTGAACGAGAACCATTTATGTTTGGAAGATGTCCGATATTTCGTCATTATGCCCTCTCGTTGGAATCTAATTATGTTAGTGTCCTTTTCTTCTTTTACTGCATTAGAGGGTTCAGAAATATACAAAAAGTTAAACGTGCTTTAAATTGGTTTTGAAAAAATATGTTTGGTTATAAAATTTATTTTAATTTTTTAAAACAAAAAACTTTGAATTTTTTTGTTATAAAAAAAATGGAATGTTCATTTTAAAAGAAATTACAAGAAATACTTATCATAAAAGAACTCTCATTGGTTAGAGGAGAGTAAAAGAGATATTTACTTCCACCTTAATAATATTCTTGTACATAATAAGTAATGATTTATAAAAACGAGTTTTGTTGGCTGTTTGAAAAACCTTTTCAGTGGGCTTTTATTTTTGTAGAAATTAAAAAAAATGATTCTAAATGATATTCTTAATTACAATGTTTATTTTAATTTTTCTTACAATTTTTTTTAAAAATAAAAATAAAAAAGTGGGATCTCTTATGAATTATGATTGAATTTTATTAAATTACTTTTTATAAAATCACACTTTTTAATGAATTTTCAAACGTTACTAGACTTTTTATTTATTTTATCAGAGACATCCCAAATCCTTTGAGACAGTGATTAATCTCTCGGGTTTCCGCAACAATGCACTCGGAAGTCTCCTTATAGATATCTGGATAAATCGAGGGTGAGAGTTAAACATACACTAATAGAAAGTAAATCTATGATGCTAACTAATTCACCAAGATTCTAGTGGTCTCCACTGAGCTACTTTATACAAATTATATTTTTCAAACATTACTCTAAACGGCCCCTTAGACTTTAACCAATGATTTGGTGATTGCAAATGATCTCTTGTAAGGTGCATGCCCCCACCATTTTTTTTTTTTGGAACTTGGTCAAAAGTACCTAAATTGTTTCATCAAAATTATTTTTATATAATTGATATGTGTAGTATGGTTTAAAATTTTATTTTCATATGACTAAAATGTTTAATAAGATTTAATGTTTTTATTTTTCTGTTTTCTATAAAATAAAATAGTCCTGCGCAGGTAATTACTTACAATTTAGTCAATTTGGTTATCCAAATTGATTTGGATCAAACATATCATACTATTCTTTTTTTTTTTTTTGAGTGGGGAAGGGGTGTCTGATTATCCTTTTATTACTGGTTCACATTACCAATTTGATTGCAATAACTCTAGTTGTTTTTATGTACAATCCCATATATATATACATTCTCATTTTTTATATTTAGTTATATCTTTCATTAGATTAAATATTTTATATTTTCACATAAATATATATACACACAATTCACTATGCTTCATTGTTTCTATAAAACAATGAACACGCAGTAGGGACCTTTCTATGGCATCCTTAATTAGATATTTTTGATATCACAAGTAAAATAATAAAACCTATCCCTACGTGCAATCATCTTAAAAAAATTGTTCAAAAATATAGATTTTATCAAAAAGATAAAATAATCACAATGAACCACATCTCTCTCCTTAAATCTTAATCCCCCTTTCATTCTAAAAAAATGATTATTTTATAAATCACTTTCTTGCTGTCTGATTAAAATTCATTAAAACGTACGGACGGTGATAAGATGATAATGGCATATAAGATGGAAGGTATGATATCCCTACCATATCATTTTTTTTATATAATATTTTTACTTAATTAAATACAGTTCCGGATAGTTTTTATAATTTTGATATATTGTGAAGGAACATGAAATTTTTTGTTTTTGTTGTCTTGAACCTTTTAGCCTAACACCAACCCAATTTGGCATAGACAGCAATAGTTTGATGGGATTAGAGTCAGTACTGACATGTGCAATACCAGATTCTTTAACGGCCAATCACACGGTACGTGGTATTCCGGAATTCCCGGGTCCAGTTTAAGTTTATAACTACCAATCACTTTGAGTGAAACAATATTAATATGATAATGTTTCTTTTTTTTTTTTTTTGATGAAGATAGACTTTCTATCGCGGTTTCATTCATTGAGGTATCGCAGTACAAGTCTGAAACAAAGAGTAACACAAAGTACATAGAGGAAAAGTCTACAAAGTGAGCAACAAAGAGTAGAGAGGGGGGGGGGGGGGGCAGAAGAGGTATCTGCCTTCACAAGGGTGATGAGACGTGTTGGTCTTACGACCCCAGTATTAGCTGGTCTCCCACGACACCGACGTAGCTCTCACCCGTGAGACATCTACCCCATTCATGGAGTAAGCCGCTGATATCCTTTCATGCGTTTTCCACGTATGCTGTGTGCCCCCGGAAAATCACCCCATTCCGAGTCCGCCATATGACCCAGGTCATCGCCGGAACCACTGCCTCTGCCACCAGTTGACGCGTCCCTCCCCCTGCTGTGTTGCACAGTTGTTGCCCCACGTCCCACATGTCGTCCAATGAGTTGAACGTGAAGTTCCGACCTACCGCCATCAAGATACGCGCCCACAGGGAGCGAGAGAACTTGCACTCACAGAGAATGTGGAATGTGGTTTCGCGGTCTTCGTTACATAGCACACATAACTCCGACTCCTGTGGACGCCAACGCGCACGTCGCGCTTTAGTGAGCAGGCGATCCTGCAGGGCTAGCCACAAGAACACTTTGACTTTAAGGGGGACCTTTAGT
The DNA here is from genome assembly GCA_030737845.1 of Acorus calamus. Taxonomy (NCBI): domain Eukaryota; kingdom Viridiplantae; phylum Streptophyta; class Magnoliopsida; order Acorales; family Acoraceae; genus Acorus; species Acorus calamus. Next base: position 2,292,781 of record CM060860.1, read on the forward strand.
TTCCATAATGCTCGTGCCTTTCCATGGATGGCGGGTACCAGTGGGAGTGCACGGGACCACCAGTCGTATGCACCGCGAACCGTAAAACCTTTGTCCGGGTCCGGAACCCATACCCATATTATCTATTAATATGATAATGTTAAGAACATTTATTGCATTCACTTGCATTAATGATATATGTATTTAGCAGTATATTATAAAAATAAAATATTCATTTTAATAAATTACATATTTAGTTGAAGATATTAAATTTCACGTATAACTATCTGACTTGGATGTGACAACACTTAATGATGATGATGATAATAATAATAATAATAATAATAATAATAATAATAATAATAATGTAAATAGATTCCTATCTGGGAATTATAATCTTGCTGGGAATTATAATCTTGGAATTACTTTGGGACAAGATGGTTCCATATGGAGTCCACTAATTTTATTAGTGGTCATCATTTTGTATAAACAAAATGTTTGACAAATTTTTTTTTTTTTTTTGTTGATTTTAGTCTGTCAGGTGAGCATGGATATATATAAAATACAATCTAATGCAAAGAGGTGATAAAGTTGCTTCTTGAAAATAAAAATACATATTTTATAATTAGTGAAAATGAAATATATCCGGGATTATAAAATATAAATGGGTTTATAAATGAATTGCATGTAATGTAATAATGTTCATTTATAAATTGTGAAAGTAATTATCAAAGGTTTCCAGTCATTTAGGAAATGAGATATACTTTGACCTCTGAATTTAAATCACAGTTTAATACAGCATGATTGAATATAAAGGGAAAATGACTAAAAAAAAATCTCAAAAAGTTAGAAATAACCAAATCAACAATTCTTTAAAATTATACCTAAAAAAGTCTCATTTCATAATTTTGGATATACAAAAGACTAATTTACCCTTATGTAATTAAATCATGTAATTAACTCATTAACATCCCTAAACAAGGGTTATTGTACACCAAAAACCTATTTTTCCTACAAAACAATAATCTCTCTATATATGATGTTTTATTATTATATATCATATTGTGTGTTTCTTATATATATCTTATATGATGTTGTTTATCTTTTTTTATTGTGTATATTATATATGTAATTTAAATATGTGTTATGTCAAAATACAACAGATGATATTTTTATTATTCTAAATCCTTATATATTCACATTTTTATTGGTTATTCACATATTTTTATGGTGTCATTAATACATATCCATTTTAAATAAAAAAAATCAACATTTAATGGAGTTCATCATAAAAAACTTAAATTATATTGGCACATATATCAGAAAATCCACCTAATCACATAAAATTTAGAGTAAAAAAAAGTTGTACATGAGAATGTGTGAAATACATTAACAAAATTAAGAGGGTAAAATATTTTAACAAAGTTAAGAGATATGAAATCTGTTAAAGATCTAATTATATAACGGTATATTAGTCATTTGTGTTTTTAAAATTGTAAAATGTGAATTTTTTTATATAATTTTTAAAAGTGACTGATTTAGATATTTTTAACTTTTTAAAAACTTATTTGGTCATTTTCCCTAATACAAATATATATGGCTTCATCTATTTGAATGTTTGAAAAGAAAAAACTAATAATCAATTGATTTAGACAAAAATAATTTGATTTTAATAATAAATTATAACAATCTTGCTCGTTAAGTTTCAAAAAGATCTAGAAACTTTAGCATCCCTGAAACAAGGACTTTCATTGGTAAACTTTTAAATTTTTTGTCTAAAAATCATGGTGTGACTTCTGATTTTGATTTTAACATCTCAGTCAAACCACAAATTAGTTTTAAAACAATTATGGATGAATTTAATTAATAATTAGTGGACTTATCAATGTTAGGATGAATTTGCACGAAATCTTCTAATTCTACCCTTCTATTTTGATTTTCAATTATCAATGAAAATTAATTCAATGGAGAAATCGTGATAGGTTATATTTATTTAATGATATATTAAGAATAGTCTTATATACAATCTTATTTTATAACTTTTAAATGTTTTAATTTTTTTGAGAGATGTATATATTTACAAAAACTCTAATATTTCAAGAAGTATCCAGATAAATGACATTTAAATTTTTTAAAGAATTCATGAGAATTGAATTTTTGAGAATTTAGTTTGATTAAGCAAATATTCCTGAAATTTCATAAATGGTGAAGTGACCAGGTTCACCCAGAACCAAATAAATATCTTCCCAATATCAAAACACCAGCAAATCCCTCATGTGTTAATTCATTAACACATTTATTTGTCGCTCGGCATGAAATGACAATAATCATAATCTATTTAAGGTCCAATTATTTAACACATCTTATAAAGTCCATCTAATATAAAAAAGAATAAAATTTAATTAAGATAAGAAATATAATATAAAATTGTTGGATCAGAATTGTCTCTCAGCTGTCCCTGGCAATGGCATGTTTGTGGTTGGAAGGAATTGATCTGATGGTGGTTGGCATTAATAATAATATAATTAAAAATTTGTCTCATTAATCAGAGGCTGGTGAGAATTAAATGGTTTTGAATTATATATTGTTGATATAGAAAATATATATATACATATGATATGGACACCACTGAATCCTTCATGGATGAAATAAAAGCAATAAATTCGAAGTGATGGAAAATATTTATTTTTATGTAATGATTAATTTGTAAAGAAAAGGCGTTGCTTTAATGCTTTTCAATGATTTTTAGAAAAAAATATCTATTTTAATTAAGATGAAGTATAATTATCCAGTATTTACAACCTTCATCATTGTTTTGTGTGACAATTAAAGTGAATAATTAGAAACTATTCTAAACATTGTTCTAGCTAAATGCTCAAGGCACATCAAACCTATCATCAATTCAAATCTAACTATATTTAATTTTATATTTATTCGTATTTGTTAAATTCAAGTAAAAAAGAGTAAAACATTTTTCTAGCCTTTATGTGAAAAAATCTTATTTTAAATTCAAAATTGAGTCAATTACATAAAAATAGTTTTAAGAGGTATTATGAAACTAATGGCTCAGGAGACAACATTAGGTGATAAATCCCCATATTTAGTTTTGGGTTGCATTAAGTAATAGTAAAGGATTAATACAAAGAAATAATTATAATTGAATCAAAGTACTATTTTTCATAGTAATAAGTGTCCATTTCTCTCCGAAGTGAACTCCAATAACCTTTTATGTTGAGGGTCTAGAAGAGGAATTTTGAAAAAATAAAAATGGGGTGCACTGTTTCTAGTAAGAGTAGCCATTTTATAATCTCATGATTCAGATTCCTGTGACCTGTCTGGTGAACCCCATTAATGTCTGAAGTCTAAAAGGAAAAACATACCATAAAAATGTTAGTGTTAGATAAAATAAAAAACTAAAAAAAAATCATTTTTCATTAATGTTCATCCTATTAAAAATATAAGTGATGTGACATAATTTTTTTTTATAATCTCATATGCACAATAAAAAATCGTCAAAATATATATTTATATTAACGAGATATATACATTTATAGAAATTTTCATATTTTTTATAAATACATATATGTAATTTATTAAAATATATATTTATTTTTATTAAAATATACTATTTAAAAAATTCAAAAATACGTTATATCTGACCATCAAAGTTTTTTAACGTGATCTTTCTTGTCCATTAAACATTGAATATTTATGTTTTTTTTTATTCTATTGTGTTTTCATAGATGATAGATTTCTATGACAACAGCCTAACAGGTGGTGGTCCCTGTGCAGAAAGGTGATCCTACCCTCCACTTTTGTCTTCATTCATCATGATACTATACTATTTAGCATTTATTTTTAAATTTTAATATATGTTTTGTCTTTATTTGATTTTTAGCCCTCAGCAAATAGCGTTTGTATATGAAAATAATGTATTAATTTTAAACATTCCATGTGATGCATTATGTGTGTAAAATCTGATTAATTAAAGACCACCGTGATCTGAGAGATCAATCAAGAGCCGTTAACTGACGATAAAGGAGAGCAGTTGAGATTTAAATTCAAAATTCGAATTTAACTGCTAGACAATTATAACTGTCTTCTTCCTTCTCGAAAAGACTCACCCAATCCAAAATAACATGTTAGACTTGCATTTCATATCTGCCATAAACACGGCATCCAAAAAGAGTCATTCTTAGACTTTCGTTTTGCTGACCGCAATTCTAATAAAGCTTTGTTGTATTCGGGAGTGAGTTTGCAGAAAATCCCTACAACATCTTCATCAAGAAGTGAGAGCAAATATCGCTTAAAGAAAACGTATTCGCTACGCGCCTCGAAGTCAAATTGTTCTTTTCGGTTCCATTCTTTTCTATTCCAACAATATGTTCAACTAGTTACATAAATATATATATATATATATATATATATATATATATATATATATATATATATATATATATATATATATATATATATATACATACCATTGTGTATGTGTAAACTTATCTTTTAAGCGCTTATCCATACAAGCAAGAGAGAATGATCGACTAGTTCTCATGACCTACTGCATATGTAAATGCAAATATGAAATTATTAGTGAAATGAATAGGTTTTTTCTTATCCTCAACAAATGTTTGCTGGCACTTGATGATTTTGGACTTTGTAGAGGAGTACATGCTTCATGCCGTGCAACCTGTTATATCATATCCATAGTAAAAAAATATATATGCTTGACTAGATAATATGGATCAATAACAGTTGATGTATTTATTTTAATGACACTCTAAAAATTTATCTATAACTCTATGTAGTTAACTATGTGTATAATTTCTGAATGTATAACATTATATTTTATATTATGTAACTTTGTGTATAAGGGGTATTATGAAAAGTTAGGGGTAAAAAAAATAAAACAACATTGTAGGGGTAAAGAAAAAATAAAAAAAAGTTTAGGGGCAGAATAAAAATTAAACTATTGATCAAGGGGCATTTGAACAATTCACCATTTGTAAATTATAAATTAGTTGCATTCATATTCAAATGTTGTTGCACATGCCGACATATGCAGTCACATATATAACAATGTAACAATGTCATTATTTTGATCAAAACCGCATATGATTTGATATGTGTAACAATGTTCGAATAAAGTTTAAATGAGATTCAAAAGAGAGTTCAAAAACATCCAAAAAAATTAGTACTCTAGGAACAAATTCATTTCGAACGTTATTCAAACGTTTGAACAAACAATTTAAAAAAATAAAATAATGATAGTTGGAGTAGTTAATGTACAACCACATATACAGGATATGCAGTCGCATGTGTGTTTGGACCCCAACAGCACATGCGGATCACATGTTATTTTGAAACATTGATTATATTTAATTAAATAATAAATACAATTAGTTAGTGTGATTGTTATGCACTCATGTGTGCTAAGATTAATGGATGACAAGTTAGTTAAATTAAATGTGGTAATAGAATGTTTGAATTTAAAAAATTATACTGAGTTCTTTTTTATTCCAAAAAAATAGGATGGAATGGATGGCAATATACATTACCTGGATATGAATATAGATGCAAAATATTTTAGTAACTAAAAAATCAGTTCCAAAATATTGTTTGATTGAAAATAAAAATATTTAGAGCCGCAATATTAAGATTTTGGGTTTTTGGAGACCCACTAACTCCAATGGTGGTGGGTTTCAATTTAAGATTAAGCTTTTCAAGACTCACCAACTTCAATTGTGAGTTTTCAAATTTAATTTTGTAAATATTTGTATCACTATTTCAAATTTTAGAATTCTCATTCTACTCTCTCTTTCAACTTTATTGTATCTTGACTTCTCAATTTTAATGCAGATACACAATTTACCTTAAACCATATATTTACATATAAAAAATTAATATATATAAGCAAACCTACAAGTGGACTTGTATTTTACGTTTTGATCCTATTTATCAGATTTTGTCTCATCAGCTTTGATTCTTATCTTTTTATGTAAAAAAATTAAATGTTGGTGAGACAAGACATCTCTATCAAATCATACTCCACAGTATTGGATTTTTATCTTTTCACACTCAATTCTTAAGTTACAACTTTACAAGTAGATCATTTTTGTCTTTACTAAAACCACAATTCTTAGAATTATTTTTGACCTCCAATATTCACTCTTTCTTTAGAAATGTCTTTAAAATTGAATGTCAATGCGAGATTGCGTACCTGTGGAAAAACATTCGAAATGGAAGAAAATCGAATCTTACCCTCCGTGTGGCTTGAGATTTCTCAAGACCCATAATGGACACGAATAAATAAATAAATGTTATTACATTGTATTTCATAATTGGCGGCCTCATTATTGCACTACAATTCCAACATTGAAATATCTTCAGTGTCATATAGGTGCAAGTGTGCAACTTCAAAGGCCATCAACAAATTTAGAGGATTTTTTTCTTAACAAAAAAAAATAATTAGAGGATGCGTTCGAGCAATTGAATATCAAAATCCAAGAGGTGTCTCTAATATAGATATTATAAGTATTAAAAAAAATCTTAATAACTATTTTACTTATTTGTTTAGCTTTTAATTTTATTATTTTATTTGTAGTTAAACCAACCAAAAGAACTATTTGCATAAGATCCAGAAAAAAAAAAGTCTTCCAGGTTATTCTTGTGTGGACCATACTTCAGAATTTTATGTAGCGTTTGAAAACACATTTGAAAAATAAGATTTTGAATAAAGTTGTTTGAATAAACTTTGATTCATTGAAAGCCTATTTCTGTGTTTTTTTAAAAATAACTTTTTTATACTAAAAGCTGTAAATATTTTTTAATTAATTAAACTTATTTTCTAAATTGCATTTGATAACACATTTGCACTATTAACTTTATTTAAAAGCATAATCTTTTTATTAAAAAATAGAATCACTTTGTTATTATTCTTAAGAGAAATGGGCATATACAAGTATGGATAACAATTCGATAGCCCTGAATGGTATGAACCAAGGTCTATTACATCCAAATTTGCATTAGCATCAACATATATATATCCTTTTCTTTCTTTTTTGTGTTACCAGTGACACAAACATTTGTTAATTTGTACAATTGTACTTAAAAAAAACAAATGTTTCTGTTAGGTAAAAACAAGTTAAGAATAATAATCCAGGACAAGATTTTCTATGAAAAAAAATCTGCATAGATGCATGAATGAAATGATCCACTTGCACCTTTTGAACAGCCATTTGTTTGTTTAAAAGGTCTTCAAATGGATACAAAAAAAGGTTTTATATTCAACACCAGTGATGCATCACAAGTAGACTAATTGGGAGTAACAAATGAATATCACTCATGAGTGACATATAAGATCCCACCCATCCACCTCAAGCTCCTGCTCCTCTTCATCATGGTGTGAACTCTTGAAATTTTTGGGCTACTGTTCACTAGTTGACCTTGTTGTCCTTCCCACCTAAACCATCTGAGTCAGAAATGTGACTTTCATCATGTTCATCAGTCCTCCATAGAAATCAACATATAATAGTTGTCATATGTTAATTTTTTTATTAGAGATTAATCAATTCTGATTGGATCTAGTTTTTTTTTAGGTTTGCTCATATGGTCCTACTTAATTTGGAATGGGTGTTACAAATTTTTTTCTTTCATGTAGTTGCAAATTGAATAAATTTTGAGGGAATCATGGTCAGATTCTACCCCATGCATCTTATATGATAGCAACAAATTAAAATAATACAAAAATCTAACATGAAAAAAAATGTAATCCTTACAATATAAAACACGTGGTAATTAAGCAATTGTGCAGCGTGGCGCCCATGTCTTCATGTGAGCAGTTAATATGGTTGTTTATGGTCACAATTTTTTTAAAATAAAATCACATGTATATTTTTTTATGATCATCACATGCTAAGAACTTGAACAAGTCAGTTCAGGTGGCTGGAACAGTTTCCCATTATAGATTAGTCTTTAGTCTTTTTCATATTGATATCAACATATATTGTTTAATTGTAGCCTTAAAAGATCATTTTCATGAGCTGATCAGCTACAAATTTCCTTGTTACATTAAATGGTTAACCTTGTCCACATAAATAAATAGATAAAATAAAATAAAATAAAAAGAAGCAACCTTGACCTATGAAGAACAGATAGAAAAAGTTGAAGCATTAAATCTTTGGTTTTGAAAGACACTCACATATAAGTGATGTTTAATATAAGTCCCTATAAACTATATGATTTAATTATCAATTATTCACTTCTTCATATTTTGGTTTAAGTCCCATATTTAAATGATATATTCTTTTTTCGTCCATGGGAGGGATTAAAAAGAATAATTTAGGGATAGATCCCTCCTTCCAGGACTAATAAGAAACATATCATTTAAATATAATGACTTAAATTGAAATATGAAAAAGTAAAGAATCGAATATTAAATCATATAGTTTATAGGGATTAAAAAATAAAAAACCCGATATCCTAGACAACACTTTGGCATAATCAGAAGACACAGTTGAGAGTCATTTCATGCACAGACTGTTTATAAAAAATAATTTTTTAACAACAAATTCCTTGATTTAGAGGGTTTTTATTTTATTTTTTTGAAGAAATTTTTTTTTTCCTCTTTAAATATGGTTTAGTTTTCCAATTTTTTGTTGCTTTATTTCTGTTTTTTTGTTTATTTTTTATTTTTTAGAAACGTAAATTTTTTAAGTTTGTTATTTTTTATTTTTTATTAAATATTTTTGTTTTAACCTTGTAGAAAACAATTTTTTATATTAAATTTTTTATTAATGTAAATGTATTGGGGCTCCCATTTTATAGATTGATCTAGGGGCTATCTAAATTCACTAATCTTAGGGTTGTCCCTGCTCTTCTTAATATGTGGTCATCTTATAATCACCGTACAATTGTGATGTATTTAATCGGATGGTAGGAAAATGGTCTATAAAAAATCACAAGAGAAAAAAGAAGAGATTATGTGAAGAAAAAAAAGGGATCATGATTCATCAAGATATATGTGATTTCACGGGTTAATTATTTTAATTATCTGAATAAAATCTACTTAATCAGATGGTAATAAGAGGATGACCGTATCTAGAAGAATGGAGTATGGTGATCGCAACTTATCATTTATATAAAACTTTGAGAAGCACCTATCTAGATATATATAAGTTTTTCATAGGGGTGCAACTTGGGCGGACCCAACCCGACCCAACCCGACTCATGGGCGGGTTTGGGTTGGAGTTTTTTGGCATCGGGTTCAACCCGACTCGAACCCGAACCAATCCGAGGGTTGGGGGGTTCAACCCGCGGGCTCAACCCGAACCCGACCCCCAAGGTTACCAAATGTTATGCTGCCATAACAACATACCTATATCTAAAACCCTAAATTCCTAAAACATAATAAACAATTACACAAATTAGAGTATCACTATGTTTGTTGTGTTTGGGTTAATTATTATAGATATTCACTTTTAATTATTTGTATATAAGGTTTAATTAATAATTAATTAGAGTTTGTTTTGTTGTTTATTAAATATTTTGTATGATATTTTAGGTGTTAAACCTGACCCGACCCGACCCAAACCCGACCCAAACCCGGCCGAACCCGACTTGAGCCCGAATTCGACCTGAACCCGACCCGAACCTGCGGGTTGAGATCGGGTTCGGGTTCGGGTTGAACCCTTCGGGTTGAGGCCGGTTCGAGCTCGGGTTCAGGTTGGACTCTCTGCAATGCGGGTTAATGTCGAACCCGACCCGAACCCGACCCAACCCGCCCGAGTTGCACCCCTAGTTTTTAGCAGGTGATGAAAACAAAAGCCTATGTGGTTGAATATCCAACACATACAGATGGTTTGAATCTCTCTTCTTTTTTCTTACAGAAAACCAGACATGTTGAATCTCCCACAGAATTCTGGTTGTTGTAATTAAGATCTAATTTCAGAGCAGAATATGGAAATTTCAAATGTGATGGAGGACCTTTTCAGAGCAGATGGTCTTTGTTTTTTTGAGGCTCACAAAATGCCACCTTGTCTCATCCATATTTATAAAATTGATTGATTGAATAGATTGACACAAACACAGCTAAACAACAACCCAAAAGTCATAATTTATGGGGGCAAAACAAACAATTACACTAAGTTAAAACCCACCTGACAAGAGAGACACCTCCATGTTTGACATTTATTTGAAAATAAACAATGAACCAACTGGGTCATGAGGACCATGTCTAGTAATGAGTCTGGTAATGAGTCTGGATTTGCTGTGATCTCCCATCCACTATTCACGGCTGTTTTTATTTTCAAAATTTATACTCGTTTATTAAGTATATACTATTATATGAATTTAAATATATATACATTGAGATATGACTGTTTTTTAATTTCAAAAAATAAAAAAATTACATCCTTATACACTACAACATCACAATGTTGTCTCAATGTATGAGACTGTAGACGACTACAAAACAGACTCACACTGTAGGAGTATTCTAATATGAATTTAATTAATTAATACACTTTATCTAAATACATATTTAATAAGTCAGTTTTGTTACATAAACCATTTTTATCTTCGGCTGACATCTAATATAATCTATATAATTTTTTAAATGCTAGTTTTGTTTCAAAGTAGAAATTGGGGTAATATAGAAAAAAACAAGAGGGGGTGACTGATACAACTATTTTATTAATACATCATTTACTTTATCTATATATCATAATGATACTCTAATAACAAAGACTCTCAAAATCTGTATTGTCAAACTGATATATTAAAAATATCATTGCTGCTTCATATCAACACACCAGAGGCTATAATAGACTGTCATGCATTGTCTTTCCACTGATGCATGGCCAAAAAAAATGTCATGTTGTAGATAAGCCTTCTTAAAAAGCATGTTCATTGTTAGGTGATTGAAGGGATCAAGAACTGTTGGGACTCAGTGGAAGATGCAGAGCATCTTTCTTAATCATGTCAAATTTATTAAACAATTGATCAGTCTTTTTTTAAATTTTTTTTTGAAAAGACTAAGGATAAGAAGAGGTTAACATGAGAGGGGTCCATTAGGCTTTATGTACTGTTTTATTGTTTGGTGTTATACAAAGAACATGATAGCCATCTGAAATCCCTCGCTAGTCCTGTAAGAGATGAACATGGAAAACAAAGACTGAAGCAGCAGCTTTCAATCACATGTGGAAGAGCATCTGCACAAATCAGATATATAGCTTAATTTGTCCTTTTGAATTAGCTATTCTATTGTGATACATTTTGTATCTGTCAAAAGGAATCAAAAGGACTCATGATTTTGAAATTTACCTATATGACATAAAAATCTAAATATCTCTCACTCACTCATTGGGGACCAACCTACATAATAACACAACAAACATAAAAAAAGAGCACTCTTTGCATGATATTCATAAAGAATATACACTAATACATAACAACAAAGTTGCCTTTCTTTATATCTCAACCCAGTCTCTTATATATATAAAACTGATTTACGGCAAATTCACCTACTTGGCGTGTGAGCTTGTGCTAGTTTTTTTTTTTTACATAGTTTTTATCACAAGTCAGTCTTTTATTAAATGCTATTTGATGAGATCCAAACCTCGAATGCATCTTACCCCCTCAAAAAGTGAGGGACCAAGAGGAGGGGAAAAACAATAGGCCCCAACAAAATTGTCCTCCCATTTTCTTGGCCATATATAGTAACTGCCCTACCCATACATGTAGACAAAGGAGAATGGAATTATTTAAATGATCCTCCACTTGCACTGGCTGTGGCTCCACATGTCTCAATTGGAAGTGGGGAGACTTTTTAAACTTTAAAAGATGTTAGAATGTGCTCCATTGAAGATGGCTTTTCAATATTTATCAACATAACAATGATGTATTATTTGAGAACTCTCTCCAAAAGGTGTTTTATGTGAATGACTGGGTAGAGAGAGAGAGAGAGAGAGGCTATAAGATTCTAAAGATGTGGTCTGAAAATGAAAAGGCATAAGTTTCAGAAAAGTTGAAGTGTTCTTTATGTCAGGTGAACAATAGTGGATATGGAGAGTATAATTTTGCCACTTGAGCCCATATGTGAGGTATTCTTTGCTTTCTCTTCTTGAAGGATCTTTTAAAGACAATTTAAGTGTGGATGACAAGATGGGTGAAGTCTAACTGAGGCTCATCTGCATGATGAAAGATTGAAATGTATCTATCACCTACCAATATCAGAATAGACAACAAGTATTTGTTTGATATTAGTAGAGGAATTAATATTCGATATGACTAAGAGTCCAATAGAATATTTGATGTAAAACATGCAGATTCTGAACAAGATGGGACCTGGAAGAAGAGATAATACTCAATGCAGGGGAAGTATTGAATCGTTTTCCATGCATGATTAAAATGCGCTTAATGGGATCACTAAGAATCATTCGATGCATTTGACATAGTCTAATGATGTCAAGTTCATCACCCATGGTGATGAATGAGACCATGAGTGTCAAATTTTGAGAATGTAAATTATGCATTGTAACTTGATGAATGAAAAAAATTAACTAAAATGCTACGAGGTTATGATTGAAAGATGGCCTTCTTTTTTATGTTCTAGAGCATTTCGATCTCGTGAGGCATCTTCTCATCAGGGGCTAAAGATTTGGTAATTGATAATTGAATCTACTACAATTCACATACATATATTATTATTCTTTGCTTCTTTTTTTTTGCGTGGTAAGTAATTGTAATTGCTATATAAATAATGAAGATGGACAGAGTACTGTATACAGAGCTTTAGAAGTATGACAGCATATACAACATGATATTCTTCTTTTCATGTTATGATTGTGAATTACACTTTCTCATGTATATATGAGATGAATAAAAAATTTATGTGGATCATTTCTGCGTGCCTTTTTTCGCTGACTAGGAATTCAATTTTCATGATATGAAAATTGTTCTTATATATTAGTGATTGTATACTTCACTAAAAAAATGTTATATCATAAAAAGAAAATACATATTTAGCATGACAAAAGAACGATAAAAAACAAAGCCAGCCCTAGACAAAAGCCACTAAAGCAATTGCCTAAGGCCCCTTCTAGAGAGAGCCCCTAAAAACCATGCGATCAATATAATTAAATTTTTTTTATGGTGAGATGTGTTAATTTTTTTTAATTAAAGAGTGACTTAGTTTATCTTATTTTCTAAATCAAGCCTAAAATTTCTTCTATGCCCAACTCTCTCTAACCATAATGGTAACTATTTCAATTTCAAGACTATCTACTCCAAAATCTCTCTCATCTTATCTCTCTTCCACTCCCCCTCAATACAATATTATTTATCTTTTATAAAGACAAATTTCAAATAAACTATTTTTAAAAAAAATATATAAAGGGTCTCTTTTAAAAGATTGTTTAGAACCCAACCAAATAGATCGGCTGGCCCTAATAAAAAGAATCCAAAATTATATCAAGATTCTGAAACAATACACTCTCAAAATAGGAGAAACCCTGATTATTACTGATCGAAATATGAATGTGTAATTAGGATACAAATCCTAATATATATTGACTCAATCAATTCAATAAGAAACCTAACTAAGCCAAAATAAAAAAATATTAAGCAGGACATCATAGCTATTTATTTTAAGTTGATGGAAGGTGGTTAGAATCGATGACAATCGATTTTGATTTATGTGAAAAGAGAAACAATTATGCGAATGATTAGTATAAATAGTAAACTTGCTTATTTAATGGTTTTAATAAATGAATTTACCTAAATTTTGCAATAAAAACATATAAATGAATTATATATAGACCTAGTTATAAAAATATATATGTTTTATTTTATTTTTTTGGGTTCATGGAATCTATGGTTGTCATTTTCATGGGCTGGGCTTGAATCTGAAGCCCATTTATTGTGTGGCTTGTTCCTGAATGCGTCTCAAATGTGGAGTTTTTAAATAGAAAAAAAATGTTATTCTCAATCTATTTTACCATCCAAAACGCAATATATTTATATGTTTTTATTTTTTTAACATTGTTAATTTATAACAATTTTTAATAAATAATATTTGACTCTTACAAAATTGTAAATTCATAATTTTTCATTTGTATTGAATAAAAATATAAAATTTTAAAAAACAATCGGCAAACAAATTTCATTTAAAGTTCAAAACAATATTTTAAAAATCAAACCATTAATTAAACCGGAAGAATGAATGGAATAAGTGGCATTGATTCAACTGTCGAATTAATCAAATTTGAAATGTAATATTATCGTAACATAATAATAAAAATGAATCATTAAAGTTTAAAGACAATATTCAAAACTGAACTATTTATTGAATTAGATAAATGATAGAATATAAATTTTAAAAAATCAAAATAATAACAAAATCTTTAAAATAAACATAACTGCAATAAAATACGATGAAAATACCAATCACTAAAAAAAAATGATGAAAAACTTTCCATTAAACAGTGAACAATCATGACATCTGAAAATACGTGACAGGCCTGTGATTCCGAAAAGACATGTCCAGGACACGCGGCAACATTCAATGCCATAGTTATTCATCACCTCTCAATCTCAATAAACTCTCAAAAATCCAAACAATATCACATATTCTTCTCTTATTATTCAGCTTTTCATTGGAATTCGTAAAAACAAAAGAAAGTATAAATTCCCTCCCTGTATACTGGAATATCAGATAACACCTTTTTATATCCATTTATTATTGAGAAACAATTCACACGTGCGGTCCCCCAACGATAACGTCCAAACAGCGGAACCCTAATATCCACACCTCTCACTCACGGATTTTACTTAAATATCCCCACCATAACAAACCAATTCCAAATCACTCCCGTAAAATCCAAACCGTTCTCCTAGGAAAACCCACCAATCCAACGTTCATGATTTCAAACCAGGACGTTCGTAAAGTGAAATGTCAGGGGTATTCAAGTAATTATACGTAGCCCGTTATTGTACGGACTCCGTCACCTAGGTTTCTTTCCATTTTTAGAGAGAGAGAGAGTGAGGGTTTATAGAGAGAGAGAGCGAAAAAGCCAAAACAAAAACAAACACCGCAACGAATCGCCGCCACTGATCGAAGCCCCGATTTTTTCGGCGGCGCATCGTAACAACTCTTCTTTCACTCTCCGCCGCCGCCGCCGCCGGGAGGAGGAGGAGGAGAGTCCGAGCGGGGGGAGGAAGCGCCGTTGTTCGACGGGACCCGATCGTGATCTCGCCATCTCTCCCGTCTCCATTCGATCTGTTGTTGGAGGGGGGTTGTTTTATGGCGTCGGAAGATGTGGTGGGGAAGAGCACGGGCGAGTCGGCGGTGACGACGTTCGTGAACCTGGCGGCGGAGGAGGCGAAGCTTGCGAGGGAGGGGGTGAAGGCGCCCGGTCACGCGATTCTCAGCGTCTGCAAGTCTCTCGTCGCAGGTGGAGTTGCCGGTGGAGTGTGAGTCCCCCTTTTAGTTCTTGGACTTCTCTGATCCTCATTTTTTATTCTGTTGTTGTGGTTGCTTTTGTTCTTTCTTTTTTTTTTTTGCTTTTTTGGTTTAATAACGGTTTGAACTGTTTGACTGAGATCCGTAGTCTGGTTTTATTGATCTGATTTTGGGGATTGTGTTTTTTTCTGATAAACCCTAATTAGGTTTTAGAGGCTCGTGGTATAGCAGTGTTTGGAATGTTTGTGGTAGGAACATTTTTTTATTGATTGATAGCACTATTTCATCGTGATAAAATAGGAATTTTTATTCAACGATCATCGGTAGACTTATAATATCTTATATTACTTTGATGTTTTGCAGAAAATCCTTATTTTAATTTTAATTTTAATAAAAAAAAAATTTCTGCCTCAATGCATATCATATTATTGGTCTGTCTTAGTTGCTCACAAATACCGAAGTAACTTATATGTTGTTGCTGTTAGGGTTCAATAGTTTTTGCAATTTTTTGCTTGATCATTGGATTTTCTTGAAGATGAAGAAATGTGTCATAGGCAATGAAGAATATAAACTGAATTACATGTGGATGCTACAAATTATGGTCAATTAATATTATCCCCTGTTCAAATGGATTGCTGTATATGGAAGTTGAATCCATTCTTGAGGAGACTTTTTTTTGGTTGCAGGGTTGAAATTTAAATAGTGTATACAAATGGTATTTTTTAGTTCTCAAATGTCAGGCTACACATAGGGCTAGTTTTGTGAATCTGGTTTAGAAGGAGAATTTCTCCATCCATCGGATTCTAATAGATTCCATGGGAAGGAGAAATCACGGGTTGCCCGGGATGCCCAGAATGGCCACACAAATAAAGGATTCGAAACGTCATTTACATGGACATTCCAAAGAAGGAGAATGAAATAGTTATCAAACCGTCCCTTATATTTTCTCTCTTAGTGTTTTATTTATAATAATTACTGAAATCATGAGGAAATAAAGTATATGATATCGGAAATTGCTTATATCACGAGAAAATAAAGTATATGATATCGGAAATTGCTTATGTGAGGGCTTTATAACTTAATTTTGCAAGCATAAAAATACCTTCTTGGACTTGCGACAGGCCTACAATGAAGATAAAATTGCTGCTAGGAAATCATTATGATCTACCTCTTTTACGATGATCGCAAATTGAAACATTGATATGGATTTATTTTATGCATTTTTTCCTTTCAATGTGCTATTCTGGACTTGGAATGTAATGGTCAGGAGGCATAGTATGCATGCTCTTAGTTGTCATTTTCTCATTATATTCACTAAACATGATGTTGAGATGGTGGAATTAATTTATGGATTTTCTTGTAGGTCACGCACTGCTGTTGCTCCATTGGAGCGCTTAAAAATCTTACTTCAGGTAATTTATGAATTGTGATTCTTGTTTGTTTACCTTGTACTCTAGCTGTTCATTTGTTTATTTTGAGCTTGTATCCTTTGTCTCTCTATCCCTCTAGAATATTTTCATTCTTAACTGCTTGCTTTAAGTTCAGTATATCTCTGGCAATCCAGTAGTGTTGCTGCAATTCAACATGTGGTGTAAAAGTAACAAAATTAATATTGTGGGCCTTTTCTTTTAATACTTATAAATTTCTCTCGAGTTGACTCTTTTTCTAGGTTCTCTCTGTGTATGCTGAGTGGATGGGGGATGTATTATGAATATTGTCTCCCATTTACTCAAGAAAGTATATTTATTACATAATTGTATGGCTATTTAAGTGTAATAGTTTTCTGAAGTGATGATACATAATATGATAAAATTATGTCCAGTTAAGTCTATTGGAGTGATTAGCTTTTATTTTTCGGTCTTTTTGTAATGGTGCTCAGTTCGTCTGATGTTTCTAATGCAAGGATTTGATGTTCCTCTATCTTGACTTCTTTATGAAGAGGAGTTACTGCCTATTGCAGTATTTCCCCCAGGATGAGTTTTTTTCCTTTACCTGGATCCTTGAACTTTCATTTTGGGATATTTTTTTAGTGTTATATACGTCAATACACTCTCCAAAAACAAATTATATGTAAATTCCGCTGGCTTATTGTAATATTTCAGATTTTTGAAACATACTTCCTTATTCCTATGATATAAAGCTGGCACAAATTATTTCATAAAAAAAAAATAAAGCTGGCACAAATGACAAACCCACATCGTACGTGCTACACTATACCAGTGTCAGACATGATTGAAGTGGATTCAATGCATGATAGCAACGTCCAATTATCCCACAATTTTCTACCAGAGATCAGGATTACTACATGATGCCTCTATGTTATATTATTCATCACTCTAAAATATTCAATTCAATGGTGCCATATTTATTGTTAATGGTTTAAATAATGTGGGGCACTTTTTTTAAAAAATAAAAATAAAAATTTGGGCACTCAACCCTTTCTGTTGAACTTGTCAGATGGCTTCCTAAATATGACGGGTTGCAGAAATGTTGGCCAGTGCAAATGAGAATTTATTTTCCTGCTTTTCTTTTCCAAAGATGACATATGAGAATTTCTAAATACACATCTTTGTTTGTGTTGTATAGCTCACATGAAGTCAATTGTGATATCTTTGGTTTCAGTTATCTTTGTTTATGTTTAGAATGCTAGTGTGTTAAAGATCTTTAATTTGTCAAACTCTTTCTTTTGAAAAAGGAAATAAAAGTTATTGGAAAAGCTAATGCCATCATTTTGATTTGCTTTTGTATTCTAAATTGTGCTTGGCTATACTGTGAAATACAGGTCCAGAATCCTCACAATATTAAGTATAATGGAACAGTTCAAGGACTGAAGTATATATGGCGAACTGAGGGGTTTCGAGGGCTATTTAAAGGCAATGGCACCAATTGTGCACGCATCGTCCCAAACTCAGCTGTTAAGTTCTTTAGCTATGAACAAGCAGCAAGGTGTGGGACGCTTTTCTTTTCTTTTCTTTGTTTTTTTTGTAAAACCTTAATTTTGCAATAAGATGAATACAATGTATATGTTACTTTTAAACTATGTCGACGCATGCAAGTTGTGATCGAGACTTCACATTTTTTTATCCTATTTTAAATAGTTGTACATTTTGTGATTCTTTCAGTCATGCATCTCCATCCTATGTGATAGATGCAGTTGTTCTGCATCTCAGATTGAGAAAGTGTAGAGGTGCCATCTAGTATTTCATTTTTGTTTTTGTTTTTTTAATTTTGTTTCACCTATAATTTGAATAAATAATTGAATATGCTGCTGCAAAAATATGTTTGAAGTCTAGATCTTTACTTTCAAATATGAAATTTGTTCCTGCACTGCATACCAGTTATCCAAGATTTAAGTTATTTATTGATGTTTTTTTTCTTTTTGTGAATTATGGTTCCAAAGCCACATATGTAGTCTATTTCACACTTTTTTTTTACTAATCTTGTGTGATTCTGTAACAGTGGGATACTATGGTATTATCGGCGACAAACTGGAAATGGTATGTCCCATCACTTTTACCATTGTATCATTGATTGCATGTAATTCCTTTGTGATGCATCTGTCTTTTATTCTAATATAATGCAGTTTTCTTTAAACTGCCTCTTTTAAAGATAAACATTTTATTCTGAGGACTGATGTACACTTAATCTGACCAGTGAATTTAAAACAGCCTCTGTACAGATTAATGCTATCTGATCTAAGCTTCTTATGAATGATCTGAATGATTACAGTCACAATTCAAGCAATATTCTTGTCTTGCATCTCTGTTCTCCACCACCGCTTTGCATGTCATGGTGATGTCACCACTTTTATTGGTACTGGAATTGGACATGTACAAATGTATGAAAAGCATAGGCAAACAAGAAAAATATATACATATGTATATTTTTTTATTGCTTTTCGGTATATGATGAAGGTGCATCTTGGTATATGATGTAGTGCCAGCTCCTGTCACCAGTTTGGAATTGGGTGTTATTCGTAAAGTAGTAAGCACAAAAATCTGTAATTGGAATATTCAGGTTAACTGTGGGAAAAAATCTGGAAAAGTTTCGACAAATAAGGATTACATAATTAGAAAAATTATTTATGATATGCAAAATCACCACAATCTCTCAATGATTTTATTACATCAAAATATTACATATATTTTGGGGTTCATGTTATAATATTTGAGTTTAAGTTAAATCATCTTAACCGACATTAAAACCTAGTAGAGCAAGGCCTGGTCGATCAATTTTTCCTTTTGGTTCTAATTCTGTTGCACAAATAAAATATACCTTATGCATTTAATAAATATTTAATCCATTTAATGTGTGAATATTGAAAAGACGTATTATTAATGGGACATGATCTAAATGGAAATTGAACTTTTAAAGAAAAGTGTGCATTTAGTACATGAATTAATCAATAATTTGGAGTATTAGGAATTCTTATTTGTTGAATTGTAACCATGTCAAAATCCCTGTTTATTGAGGCGTAAGGAATGAACATTTTTTCTTGTTTTGGTTCCATAGTGTCATGGTGTATACCAGGTTCTTATAAACTTTTAGATCCTATTCTTTATCATTTGGATATCTTCATCGTATTATATGCCTGGTCTATAACCCTTATGAATATTGTTGCTATACCACATAACTCATGCCTTGGGGCTCTTGTCCTAAGTATTGCTATACAGAGTGGAGCTACATTGATTTGCTCTTGTTATGGACAGCTTTATGACTGTAACAAATAGCAAATGACTTTTCTAGAGAAGATTTCTTTGTCAAATTCTAACCTCTTCTACTTGGAATGTTCAAAGTCTGACTTGTTGCTTAGAAACAAGTTTTTCTCTCATTGGTAAGATTGACAGAAAACAAGCATATAACATGTTCAATATATAGTGACAGTGATAACTCGAGCTTGAGAATAGGGATTTTTCCTGCAGCATAGTTAATTTCATGATCTCCATGTTGCAGTTTTTGCACCATGTGGTAGCATTCAGTGTTATTATTTGTCTCGGTGTGTCTATTATATAAACATAGAATTAGGACAACAATGACATGCTGGTACATCAAAATTGCTTGATGATACTTGAAGTGTTGTTTTCCTCATTTAGATTGCATTAGGCAATGCATATTGCAGACTAGGTGGAAACTAAAAGATTGGTAGCTGTAATAGTGTATGCTCTAGGTGGGAACTAAATTTTGGTTATGGCTGGCATTTAAGTTATGGGGATGATGATCTGATATAGGTGTGGACAACTGGGAGTGGCAGAATCCCTATAAACAAAAGTGGTTTTAGTTTGTAAAATTACTTCCAAGAGTCGGTCATTAATTATTCAACTTCCATTCCATCACATCCTTGTGCTGTTTAAATGTCAGTTACTTATTCATGCTACATAAGAAGCTGACTATGAAGTTGATTTATGTTTCTATATAGTGGACTCTGAAATGAGCCATCGTGTTTATGATTCTAACATGAGTTGTTTGTCCTTCTGCTGACTTTCTGCAGAAGATGCTCAGCTAAGTCCTCTGTTGCGCCTTGGAGCTGGAGCATGTGCTGGAATAATTGCTATGTCGGCAACTTATCCTATGGATATGGTACGAGGCAGAATCACTGTCCAGGTAATACTTTTTTCAGTAATTTCTTGTCCTCTGAATTTTTATTGCCAATGGCCTAGATGATGGAGTTTTGTGTTAATTCTTTATAAAAAAATTCAAATTCAGTTTTAGTTATTTATTAATCTATTTCCAGACAGAAAAGTCGCCATACCAGTATAGAGGAATGATTCATGCATTAAGAACTGTCTATGTAGAAGAAGGTTTTCGGGCTCTCTACAAAGGATGGCTTCCATCAGTTATTGGAGTTGTAAGCTTAACAATTCTCTCCTGTTTAAATAATTCATCATCCATGTAATTCTTAGATTATTCACCTGGTTCATTTTTGAAGTCTTCCGTTACTCGATGGTATTAGTGTCATCCAAAGACCATTGTGCAATTTTCTTTTATCTATTTTAATTGCCCTCCTTATAGTAGCTAGTAGACGTCGTTGATACGTGGTTGTTTTGATAAGTTACTGATTGACCAATGCCATTAGTGCTCAACTGCTATTAATCATCGGCATAGTAAACAAGAAATCAATGAACATCTTTGAGGCATTCCATTAAAAGTGAACTTACTGAACTCAATACCAAGGAGTATTACTTAGTATGCACAGCTAAAAGAGACATCTTCACTTGCAAAATTGGGATTTTTTTTTGGGGGGTGGGGGTGTGTGATCTGGATAAGTGTTAGACAGAACCCTTGTTAAGTTTAATCTTCTACTACCTTGTATAATTTACCCTTGACAGGAAAAATATTAAGTATAAGCATAACTCCGAAAAATAATGATACTAATACTGAATCATGCAATCTTGTTGGATTTTTTATGCTTGGAAATTTTCTTTCTTTACCACTTCACAACTTGCTGCTAATATTTTTGTCTGATCTTTCCACACTGCTGTTGCAATTGACTTGACCTTCCATGGCTTTAAAAGGTTTGGCTTTTGGTGTGAGAAAAGTTTATGCTTTGTGCTTTGTCTTTTACTTGTGCTGCAACCCTTTTGATGGGTTTTGAAAAATATTGATGTGCTGCCGCTTAAAACTATAAACAAACAGGTTTTGTTTTCCCTTGTAGCCTTGTAGTTTTCTTCTTGCATATGATGTCAAGCATGTGACAATATTATCTAAGCTTGTCTGTGTTTGCAGATTCCCTATGTAGGTCTCAACTTTGCCGTGTATGAATCTCTAAAGGACTGGTTAGTGCAAACCAAACCATTTGGATTGGTTGAAGATGGAGAGTTGAGTGTGACAACTCGGCTTGCATGTGGAGCTGCTGCTGGAACAGTTGGTCAGACTGTTGCCTACCCACTTGATGTCATTCGTCGCAGAATGCAGATGGTTGGCTGGAAGGATGCTGCTGCCATCGTGAGAGGCGATGGAAGGGCAAAAGCACCACTTGAATATTCCGGTATGATTGATGCTTTTAAAAAGACGATTCGACATGAAGGCTTTGGAGCTCTCTACAAGGGTCTCGTCCCCAATTCTGTTAAGGTCAGTGTACCAAAAAACCCTAACATTTTTGGACACAAGTTTTCATTCATGCGCAATTGTCTGCAGAACTGAATTAGTTCATTGGAGTTTTTTTATCATAATTGAAGTATTGAGAAAATCAACGGGACATGACCAAAGTTTTCAATGTTTTGATTTTCCTGATTTACAACCCAGTTATAGAAAATTTCCGGTATCTGTCACATTTCTATTCTTTCCCTCCTCAAATGGTTAGCAGTTACAATCTTCTCTTTCTATAACATTGTTAAATATCATAGTCCAATACCATCTGTTCAATGTAGGTTTCCTCAACGCATCCCAAGTCCCATATTTTGATAATGCTCGTTTCTGAAACTATTGCAAATATGATACTTGTTCATTTTTTAATATTAATAGTAATTTGATAAAATTTCAGAACATGCATCTGTTTTTTGAGCTCAATTTGAAGTTTTAAATGCAGTCTTATATACCTTGTTAGTTCCCTCCACTCACTGTATTGGAGTATATACCTGTTGGAAATTTTCACATTTTCTATAAATGAAACCATTCAATTCATTGGTACTTCACCATTTATAAAAGTACATACCTTATTAGATGAGATACATGATTTTTTTTTTAAAATGAAAACATATGCGAATTGCATTTTGGATTGTAAAATGAACCAAGTGTAAAATTTCCCCCCCTTTTTTCCCCACAGGTGGTTCCATCCATAGCAATAGCATTCGTGACATACGAAGCTGTGAAGGATGTTCTTGGTGTAGAAATGAGGATATCAGACTGAAAAAAATTCAAGAGAGAGGCGAGACGTGCGACTCTCTTCTATTTTTGTAGGTGGAAGGAGAGGAGTGCACTGGAGAAAAAACAAGCAGTTCAGCCTGTCAGCC
Source organism: Acorus calamus (assembly GCA_030737845.1). Taxonomy (NCBI): domain Eukaryota; kingdom Viridiplantae; phylum Streptophyta; class Magnoliopsida; order Acorales; family Acoraceae; genus Acorus; species Acorus calamus. The sequence continues at coordinate 2,316,172 of CM060860.1, forward strand.
TCCCCCTCTTAGGATTGCTCTTCAACATTCCTACATGTTGACAATAAATGATCCCATCTGTTAGGATAGAAATCGATGGGATGTTTTAACCTCAAAATCCTCCTCATAATTATGGGCATGTATTTTTTATTTTAATTTTTTTTAAAATCAATCTGAATTGTATCCTCCTTGCTGCATCATGTAATGCGCATAGCGTCCTGTGTTGAAGCATGGAATCCTCTATGTGTAAGCTGTTCTGGAATAGGAGGTAGCAGAGGCTTTGGTGGTATGCTTTATTGCAGGCATAATGAAATTTTTTTAATAATGTGATGTTTCATTGGGTCTTTCATACTGGAAAATTCTTTATTATGTGATGCTAAATAGTTGTCTGCTTTGAATTCCTATGATCTGAATTGTTTGGATCTTTTGATGCATTAGAGTAAAATAGACTGTTGATTGAGAACCATAAAACTTGCGTTTTATGTTGAGAAGGTTGTGCATAATTAATGTTGGGAGTGTCTTCATTTTAAACAATGTTGATTTATTGATTAATATGATGTCTGTTTTAAGAAATTATGAATGAAGCGCTCATAATTCTCATACTGAGATAATGAACCACTCATAATTCTTCTCAGGCTGAGATACTGAATGAACCACTCATAATTCTCTCGATTATATTTTTATGAAAAAACAAAACTAAATGGCCAGCATAAAAAAATTCTAAGATATGTCAAGAGAGAACTGAGGATAAAACTTGCATCATGATATAGGATTGTAATGTTGGGACTGCATTTTCGATTGATATTTGCATTGGACCAACCACCACCTTAACCATATACAAACATAAATTACAATCAACATCCATGTCCAATAATTTTTAACCAAATCAAATAAATTGACAACTCATTGTTGATGAGCTGAGGCGGCAATGTACTCTGACGACTTCGATGTCAAATTTCTGAAACACTTCACTCTTGAGGATCATAGGGTCCCAGCCTGTTCTTCAAATTAATGAATCCAAAACGTTAATTGCCAAGGCAAGCAAATGATGCAGTTATCCTAATTTCCTTTTGCGTGTAGTTTCCCCCTTCAGCTGATACACTTCAAACCAATTTACCAAACAAAAGAAAGGGGAAAAAAACTGAATAGAAACTATAGAACAATAAATTCATGGAATGGGCTGCTCGAGTGAGCGTTTGAGATCCATCTCAACCTGGTGAATTGTCCACTGCAAACCTTCTAATTTCTGCACGTGGAATACTGATATTAGACGTGAATATAGAAAGTGCAAATTAACAAGCAACTGCCTGAGAAACCAACCTTGGCAATGTCATGATATTGCCATGCAATTGTATCAAAATGTGGATCAACACCTTGATACTCGCGAAGGCGCGTAACCTGGTGCATGGGAAAACATACTAGAATAATTCATATCAAGAGGCTGAGGTCATATAAAAATTGAGTGGCAAACAACAGAGTGGAAAGACATACACGAGCTAATATTAACATTAATCTCTGTAGCATGAGAAGATATCAGATAACCAGGCTCAATGCGTCTTATAAATCAGCACATCCATGCAATTAACTTCTAGAGTGTGTAGAGTACTGGGTTAAAACCAAGTATGCAAAAAGGGTATGTTGCAATCTATTTTGTGGCCTCATTTATAACCACTGTATATAATACTTCATTATATAGATAATTTTTTTTTACTTCACGCACTGAAATATATTGTATACTTCATTATTGGATAAATAATTCACTTCATGCAATGAAGAAAATTATATGTGGGGCTACAAACAGGGATACAAAGATTTTAAAAAAAAAATTGTACCCAATATTTTCCATGCAAAGTGGATGTCATAGATTTTATTGTTTTAATTAAAAAAAAGTTCTTAGGCTTTAGAAAATGCAAATTTACTTGTTTAATATCTATTGTTTATATTTGAATTCTTCCCTACTTATCAGTTTGTGAACTACACAATATCTATGTCTCAGGCATCCACCATGTCCCTCATAAAACATTTACATTTTCCAACAAGTACTGTATGCAGAGGCAAGTAACAAAATATAGCCATGTATGACTTAACAAGTAGCATTAAGAAATCTGCAGCCTATATGCATACCGCTTTATTGTAAGAAATCGAAGCTTCCTCTATAGATTCCATAAGATATTTTCTGCAAGACAAGACAGGATCTTTCTCAAACTTATTGATGACATCAACCGTCTGTAATTTTTTACAGATTCTGATTACCTTATCATATGTAGGGCTGGTACTGTATCTTGAGTGTATGTATTATACAAAAGAAGATGCTCTAGAACCCTGCAATAAAAATGAAGCTAGTGTAAGCTATTTCTAAAAAGTTTAATACATGACAATTGATAAAGTGCAGCTATATAGTGCTACAGGCAAAAACTTTGGATATAGAAATTATGGGGAACACAATCTTATGGGAGGTAGCACAAAAATTTGTCATCATCCAACTGCTAGATGAACAAAGATAATACATATATATAATCACCATCCTGCAGGAAGGATGATGTGTTTAATCTAATACAAGTGGATGAAAAAAAAAGGTTAGATCCTAATGCATTTCTCAGGTAGAATAGCTAAACCACTACCAAAAATAATATTATAATAATAGAGATATTTCTAACATTTTTGTCATCAAATAATGTCATAACAAAATTTCAGTTTTATACCATTTTTATACAGTCAATATACTCGAGTAGGGGGTTCTTCTTCCTCTTCTTTTTTTTTTTTTTTTGGTGGGGGAGGGGAGGGGGGGGGGGGTGGGGCCGTGTGCAACAGTTAATCACAGGGCTGACCCTGAGAAACAGCTAACTAAATGGAGCCCTATACAACATTCTAAAATGGGGTTCCCTGTTCACATAAATATTGTTTTGGTAACTATTATCATAAAAGTTTTTGAAAATTTTTAAATTTCTTTTGACAAAATTTCTTTTAGATAAGATAATAACAAATACCAATACAATAGAAAAAAAAACAACAAAATGAAAAATAGATAAAAAGAACATATATGTTTTAAAAAATAGAAAATATAAAACAAACAAAATACAGAAAAAAACAATAAAAATGAAATAAATTTTTTGAAAAATAGCACAAACCCTATAAGATAATCTTATTTGTAAATAATATAATAAATAAAATGAAATCCCATTAAAATAGGATGATGTACATTGGAGCAGCAGGAAAAGCTGTGATTTTTTCACAGGAATCTATGTTCTAATCTGCAGCCGCCAATGGGCCTGAGCAAAGCAGTTTGGGGGTGTTAAGTCCCCCACTGAAGGTGCAGGCCTTTATGTAGCTCCTAAGCCATGGATTTCTTCTTCTGGATGGTGTTTATTAGGAAACACAACTTGTGACCTACAAAGTATCTTGCAATTACACACCTACATTAATAATTTCATGGGTTTTTTTCATTGTGTGTAGTGCAGAATTAGATGTATGAAAAGAGAGACGGAAGCAATAAAAAATTTCCACATCAAGATGAACTTAATATAAAAGTACCTCAATTTGGCACTCATTGTTTTGCACCTTTTGCACAACCAAGTCTTTCTCAGTTTATCCTATTCCATAAATAAACATGGAAAACAATTATAATTTTCCTAAAAAACTGCAAAACAAACTGATTAAATGGGCACATCTTATAGAGCCCATGGTCAGATTTACACTTGGAAGACAGGTAACCATCTTACATATTGAAATCGTTTTTGTAGCTTCAAATCCTTAACAAGCTTGATAAGTACTCCAAGTATTTGCTCTAGGACCTTTCAAATGGCAATATAATTAGTTACTCAAAATAGAAACAGAAGAAACATCAGTCATTGACGTGCAACTTATAACAGATAGATTAAACCCACACAGGATCGGACTTTTGGCTATAGCCATGGGTTTGATCCCCATAGCTCTCGGGTTCAAATCCTCCGAGGCTAACCTATGCACAGGGTTTGTGAGTGATTCTGTGCATCTAAGGTTTTCCCAACATCAAGGAAAAATTTTAATGTTTAGGTTCAAACACGCGTGCGCACACACACAAGAAAAAGACTACATGCAAACCCTATCAACAGCAAAAATTCACAAGAAAAACAGTTTCCCAAGGCAAAGGAAGATGGTGCTATCAAGATCAATGACACACACCATAATACTCTCCAAACTTCCTGTCAGCTGAATAGAGATCCTCCTGCAGTGCGGCTTCTTCCCTTTCAATCTCTTCAATAATTAACTTTACTCTGATAAAGAACATAAAAGTAGAAGAATGTAATTTGCTAAAAACTAAGATTGTTCAACAAATAACTCATCAAGACTAGTTATTGAAACACATACTTCAAGATATTAAGACACAACCACACAAGTGTCACCTGAAATGTCATCTATGTTTCACACATTCACATCAAAGTAACCAAAAAATACTGACAGGTATACTCTGATTCATAGCATCATCTGACAGTACAAAGTTGTGCGCATATACAGTATCTAAAACCAGCAATCAACAAAAATCATACACATTGTACGATCCATATATATTATCCCCAACTGATATTAATCAGCTACATGCCCCTGCTTCTTTAAGAAACAAAATAAATAAATAAAAAATAAAGTAGATACCAGAAATGTTCAAATGTCTCCAGTCACAAAAGGCTGCAATTACATTCCACAGATATCGTATTTGTAAATATTCTATAAATCCTCATTATAGATGGCTATCTCCAGTTACTAGAAATGCTCACATTGACTTGGTGAATCAGCTGGCAAATCCCTGTTCTTACAATTATAAACTATTATACTCTATCTTAATTTCAGGTGCTCCATTTTTATAAGGGGGAGATCATCTAAATGGAGAAAGAACAGGCTTTTGGTTAGACTGCTAAGGTCACAAGGTGAAAGCTAAACCTTCTTGGCTCAGATCATCTAGAATTTGATTGCCAGGAAATAGAACGGATTCCTGGATATCAAACTTCAATAGCATCAACCTGTCCTATAGCCCAATGGTTTCAGATCTGGAAAACTACTCTTTCAGCAGTTTGGTGGTTGGCAGCAGTGATTTTAACAATGCTATAAACTTAAATATGCAGCTTAGCATCCCAATCAGCATAGAGAGGCAACTTTATCCGATTGAATAATCAACTCACACTACTAGCATCTTCAGGCATATGGTATATCCTTGTGAAAATTAACATAAGTAACACATCATCCAATGATACCTTGTAGTATATATTGAAGAAAAAATATATCATCACATTTCTAGCACATAACATGGGCATTACTACTAAGAGAGAAATTTACATAGAAGAATCAGTGATAGTTTGATAACTAAAACACACCTTTCTGGAAGCCTAACACTTGACAATTGACTTATAGAAGAAGCATCTACAATGAATAAACAAAGTTAGGGGATCCCAGGGAAAAGTTTAACATATGATAAAAGTATGATCTTGTCGGATATAATCCAACTTTAAGTTTAGAGCTTACCAATGCCATCCATCACCAATATTTCAGCCAACTTATCACATTTAGCTTTCAAGCGGACTTCAATGTCATGAGCAAGAGCCGTCTGATATTCTGCCATGTCCTACGTATATTAATCACACATAATTTCTCAGATTAATCATGAACATAAAGATCAATCCATGTCCCACTTAATGATGTAGGTTTAGTGAAATCACTCCTAATGCTCTGAAACAACACCACCCATTAAAGCTGTCTCAGTAAGATATCAGTGATAGATTTCAAAAAACTGAGCGCGCTAATATTTTTTAAGATGTTCATATATCAGTATGAATGAGCATGCACAGAGGCACAAATTATGCAAGCATGTAGGTGAAATGCACAAGAAATGCAGGTCACAGAAAATCAAACAGGGAAGAAAAAAAAACATGCACACAGATACAATTGGTTTCTGGCACACAATGTCATCCACTGAATGACAAACAAATATCAAATTTAATTATCTTTGAATCACACACTGGTTTATAGTTTCTTCTTTCCTTACAATTTATGCACAGAATGATACACAATGTCAAACTTTTTTTTATCTCCAATGTTTATATAATTTAGATAAACTTTAAGCAATAATTACCCTGGAAAGTAGTGAGAGTTCATCTATAGACATCTGAAAACCCGAGATAGTTAAAGGGGTGCACGAGTTCACTGCAACTTCCTAGGAAGTCGCGCAGAATAAAAAAGGCAAAAGTGACAGACTGACAACTATTTCTTTTTAAAGCAAAATATGAAAGTTTTTATAAACCCATTGACCATAAAGGATTGAAAAATACCACAGCAGGAGCCTGTTGTAGCTGAACTTGGGACAAGAAACTAGGTGTCAATCCAAGAAAGCAATTTGGCACACCACCAACTCCAGCTTCCGAACAATCCGGTGCATTTGCCAAACTACTTGCAAAATTAGTTGAATTGGAACTTGAGGTGACCGTAAAACTGGTATTCATACTATCATAGGAGCTCCTTGACTTTACGCTGCTTTTCTCTCTGTCTTCTTCGTGAATTTCACCATCCTTAGAAAGAAGAGGCAGTCTTAATCTTTGAGCTGCCTCTGCAACAACAATTTGGTGCTCAAGGTACTCATAAACCTGAAATCATTAAAAAAAATCTACTAAGCACAAGAAAAAAAACTTATGGTTTACACAAACAATCAATAAAACGAACTGCCAAAAGCAACAAAGAATGTTCTCGTCTACATTTACATATTTCACTACATGTGAAACAACGTGTCCAATTAAATAAACAAAACAAAACAAAAAAAGGGTAAAATGCATCTACACCCGTGAAGTTTATGAAACCTACAAAAACGCCCCTTGTATATTAAAAATATGCACTTACACGGTTACACTCCCTACAGTAATTTAAAAACATGCACTTATGAGTTATGACTTATGACCCACTATTGTATACTCTCGATAATATTTAACATGAAATTATCATTTTACCACTCATACTTAATCATCCATATATTTTAAGTACTAAAATACATTTTCAAGACGTTTATACATCTCAAATTATCCATCCAAATATGTTAATTGATATAAACCATCAATACACTTCAAGTAACGATAATTTTTCATATTATAGGGGGTGTCTTTGCAGGTTTTGCAAACTTAAGGGGTCAAAATGCATTTTACCCAACAAAAAAAAAACAAAACAAAATGAAACTCGTTAAGATCAACCAGAACCTGTGAGGAAGAAGAACTCTTCCGATCTCGAGCCCCTCCCAGTAGTTTAGCAGACGATGATGCGGTCTGTTGAAACTCCTCCACGATCGCAATTGCCTCTCGATAGACCTCCATCGTCTCGAGGAATTGCAATCTGGCCCTGCACATATCCTCTCTCGCCTGTTAAGACGACACGGGTGTGTGAGGTGTTAATGGGGGGAGAAGGAACAAGAGACCGTCAGATTTAGGGTTACCGAGTGGAGATCGGACGATGCTGATGCCATGGAACCGTCCCGGGAGAGGCTGTGGCGCTCGAGAAGATCTATGATGTGGGCGACGTTGGGGTCGACGTTCGGAGGTTTCATTTCCGAGTTCCGACAGACGACGAGGTTGAGAGAGAGAGAGAGAGATTTGAAAATCGGAGACCACCTAGAGCGATAAAATTGGGGAGGGGCTATCCAAGTCTATTCCCACCACCCACAGAATTTTTTATTTTTATTTTTATTTTTTTTGGGTGATGGGGATAGGGGAGGTATGGGAGGAGAAAAGGCACCACAGTTTAGTATATTTTAAAAAGAAAACAAATACTTCCACTAACCAAGTTTGTCACCCCGTTTGTTTCTTATATAACCCTCCGGATAACCCAGATAACTCCAGATAAATCTTTTGGGTGTTTGTTTACTCAGATAACATCAGATAAAGTATGTCAGAATAAACTATGATAAAATGGTATATGGATTTCAATCAACCTCTGGAATTAAAGTTATTCTAGGTTATTCCACTCAAAGAATATGTGGGTCCACTGTCAAATTAACTATCATTATTTTTTTACTTTTTACAAATCTTTATCCATACTTTATTCACATTTTACCTAAACAAAAAAACATTTATTCTTAAGTTTACTAACGAGAATAATTCAAAACACAACAAAACACAAAATCACTTTATCCTTATTTATATTCACTTATGCTCGAATAAATGTATACAATAGAATAAAACATATCCCCATTCCAAACGGGAAGATCACCTTAGAACCTCCATCGGTGTGTGTGTGTAATGTTTTAACTTTTAATCCCACCAACCCGTTTGATTTCTCTCTCCTCCGCCCTCCTCTACAGTTGCCTGTGACCACCACCGCTACGACCTCCATACCACCACCACAGCCTCCCTCTGAGCCCCCCCTTTCCTCTTCCCTACCCCACCCCATCTCGTCCTTTTACCACCACCACCCCACCACAACGACACATCCTCCACATCGAAGAGGCCTCGCACTCTCTGCCGCTGTGAGAGGATGATTAGGGATAGAAAGGATTAGGGGTGAGTGGTGGGATTAATGATTTTCATATACCAAAAAGAAAATCGGGTTTTGAATTTTTGGGGCAGTGGGGTCAAGAAACTTAAAAAAAACTGAACTCATGCAAGGTAACGATAGATTAAAAGAGAGTAACAAAATAAGCAGTAGAGACATTAACAGCTAATGAGCTTTTTTATTCACCAGTTTGGTCTGCAGTTGGAAAAAACAGTGAATAACAACAGCTGCATCATTTTAATAATGATTCGACTAAACTCTTGTAACATTTTCTTATTATACGCACACAGTTATATGGTGACGACTAGAGTTGCCTTTAACAGCACTCTTTGATGATCCAGCAGCAGTCAAAGCAAAAACTATTCGGAGCCATTTAAATCTACTAAAATTAATACCCAGCTTAAGTAGAGCAGATCAAGTCCAAGGCAAATAATTATAAAAAAAAATCAGTACCAGAAAAGTTGGGTGTGCTTGCAAATGTGCTTCAAAGTAACAATTGTGGCTTAGTTAATGAGAAGATTCAAATCCAGTCTGGTGATATTAATAGCCTAATTGGGAAATGATTCAAAAATGGTTTAAAAGAGAGACAGCTCAAACCGAAAAACTTATATGGAAATCCATTCTTTAAATAACACAGCTTGCGCACATTATCTGTCTTCCTTGTGAACACTATATACAGCAAGGACCGATCGCGTTATGTCCCCAGATTCCCTCAATCATCCTCCAACAGATTCAAGCAGGTGATTTCAATGAAAAAGCTTGAGTACTTTCAACTGTTTGACCAAATAATCTCCTTCGATGCACCTGCACATTTAAGTGTGGCTGTTTAAGAATATTTTCTTGAAGAATGTTAACGCATTGACCATATTCAAGCAACAAAGAACAATCACAACAGGGAATATAATTTGTATTTGCTAAAGTAAATTTCTAGTATGAACAGTATTGAGATATGTTCTTTGACACCTGATAATGTAGACAGATTGGAATAAATAATGTTCACTCTCAACCATATAATCACATACTATCAGCAAAATAAATCTCTACATTATATGTAGGCAGCTCATAAGAATGACTGAAATACACTCTTAGTATATGAGTATCAAGTAATGGCAAATTAAACTTCCTAAAAAAGGATCACTATAAGTATACCCAATTTTACTTATAAAAGAAACACTATCTCAGCAGTGCTTTTTACAATCCTATATGCATTGTATTCTACGCAATAAAAGAATGTTTAAACACCCCCACCCACCACAAAAAAAAATCCAAAAATAACAAATGTAGGATTTCGAGATGACGGCTTCCATCCATAGCAAGACTAATTCAAAACATTTTTTTCAAAAGCACATCCAAAGTAAGATTATTTCAGAATAACTTATCAGAATGAAACAGTTGCATCCCTGCCCAACAATTATAAAAATGTCTAATAAGACGGTGATTTGTAGTTGGACTTGGACATCTTAGCATACGACATAAAACATAATCATGAGCATAGCAAAAAATATTGGACCGACCACTGGCGCTGGCCATAATGGGGCTTATTCCACCTATGGTAAAAGCTCCACGCCAACAGAAGTACAAGTGGCTATGAAGCTGATATCAGATCTCTATTGGGATTCTGTCTAAAATCCTGCCATGAACCACTTGACAGGTGGAGTGCGCTTCCACACCAGTAGAGATATTATTTCAAATTCACAAGGAAACCAACCAACCAATTACCACTAAAAAGAATACATAAATTCTTAAAATGTGAAATAAGATACATCACAATATATGATGCTAAATAGTGATGAGTTTCTCATTATTAAATTCATCTCCACAGTGGGTTTTTTTTTTTGGTGGTTATTCCTAGGGTGTATGGTAGCTTTGTTTGCAGAATCATTACAAGGCTCAATTTTCAAGATATTCCAGGCATACATGCCAGTGACATAGACTTCCATGTATGAAGTATATGAAAAGATGTGAAGAGTCATTTAAGGAAGAAATCTCACTAAAATAATAACAAATGAAACAAACACACCACACACATACACTTATGATAGGTGGCTCCACCCCTGCCTATGCTAAGGGTTTGGATCCATAGCGTAATGGTTGACAACAAAATTTGCAACCATGAGGTCTTGGGTTCAAGTTCTACTATACCTTTAAATAACACTTTCTATAATAGCTTTAATTTTGGTGACCACCTATTTATCACATTTTTCTTATTCTCTCTTTACCCATTACCTTTCTTCCTGGTTCCATCCCTTATCCAGTTCAAAGTCACAATATGCAGATCAGGGCTCCAACCGGCATCAACATACAAGCTTTCTGGCATATAGAAAGACAATCCAAATTTGGCAAGCAGATAATATATCATATATACTAATTGCAAAAGAGAAAACAGTGAGAGCATGGCAAAGCGACAAGAAGTGCAAAAACAAACATGTTTGCTAAGCATTACCTCATGTGAACAACACCGATTCCAATTTCCCATTCAATCCTCATCAGAACCAATTTTCTGCTTTTTCCACTTGTATGCAGCTTCAAGGATTTTAAGACTTGGGGCCAATGCCGCCTCGTCAGGAAAGATATACTCATAATATTCCTCAAATCTGCACAATAACATCTTAAATTAGTTTAGAGTTCAGACCAAACACAGTAAACAGTTATAAGAGGAACCATATTTGTTATACCAACATAAGGATTTCAAGCATAAAAAAAATTAATAGAAAAGAAAAAGTAACATACCTAGCTGGAGTGTTATCCTCAGATAGAATAGCCCTCTTTCGTTTAACTTTCCTTGGCAATTTCTTCTGGACTAAACTAACATCGCCAAGACCACCAAAACTACCCTCCATATTCAGCCACTCCTCCAAAAGCATAGCTCTTTCCTCCTTAAGTTCAGGCATAACTGTTCTAAAATAGTCAAATGCCCGTTCAAAAACACCTGAAAGAAAAAGGTAATTTAATAATTCTAATTCAGTTATAAAAAATAAAAACACATTAAGCAAAACATCATTTTTTTTACATACCACGAGAACGTTGAAGGCGCTGGTTATCAAGCTCAACAATAGACTCTTGATCAGTTTCTTCCCGCATCTCAGTTTCTTCCCCTTCCTTACCCGCAATAGCCTCAAACTTCGCATAACTTGTCCAGACCTTCAAGTGCTTTGTCCTCTCTAAAAGCCTCTCATAAAGTTGCCTGGTTCTTTCATACTCACCCTCTGATATTTCAAAGTCTATGTATGCCTGCCAACCATGAAGTACATAAATGTGACAAGATAGATAGAACACACAGTTCATGAGGATTTAAGAAAATTAGGATTTTGTGACATACCTTCCACAACACCTCTGGCATATCAAGGGCAGGCTGCGCTGTGGCAAGCTCAAAAATAGCTCGAGCACGCTCTGTCTCATGCAAGGATATCTCCAACTCAGCATATTTGCTCCAGGCATAGCAGTTTGCAGGGGACCACTCCAAATACTTCTCATAGAGAATTCGGCAGCGATTCATGTTCCCAAGCTGCAGCTCTATCTCAATATACTTTTTAAATATCTGCCAAATCCAAGATACGAGTGATTAATCCCAATGCTCGATATTCAGCCAACTCGCAGAGGAGAGGATTTTTTTTATTTTTTTTAAGAAGAACCATTTTAATTTTCCCCTTGTTTCCTATGTCATATAACATGTAAACAATAAGATCCCCAATTACATGCACTTGCATGGCGAAAAATCAAGAGTTTCATCTTTAAGAAAACAAAGAACACCTATCTCTATGGTAGTATAATCATGATTTCATGTTTTGAAAAACAATCTTAAGATTCAGGTACCTTGTCTTTTGGCGCCAGTCCAATGGCGTTGCCTAAGATTTGACGGGCCACCTTGAGATTTTTCTGTCGAATCTCAAATTGAGCAGCTAAGAGCCACATCTTAGCAAATGAGAACTTCTTGTGAGGTATCAGTTTAGGCATTCCCTGGGCAAACAAAGACCTAACAAGTGAGAAAAACCCATTCAAAAATAGCCGGAAATCACCAAAGTCACCTACACCCACAGAGAAGGACATCAATGTCCCAAGAAAACTTATGTTCAATAAGTCAATCCAAACAAAAAATATTACCTGTAAACCTCTCTCGTCCGTTCCATGTCTTCTGCATCAAGCTCTTCATACAATGCATAATTAATCCTGGTGCACATATAATTAAAATCAGACTATCTGTAAAGATCAAACAAAATCAGACCCAAATATGGCAGAGTAAAAATAACACTTACCATAGATAAATATACCGCTGCCAGTACCGCTTCTCCTCCGCGGGAGGCAAATTAGCGATCGCCCTCTCATAAATCTCTCTGACCCTCTCCTTATCCCCACAACTCTCCTCCAACCGAATGTAATCAAACCACCCATCATAATTAAGCGGGTTCTTCCTCACCTCCTCCTCATATTGGAACCTCCTCTTCCCAACAATCGCGTCCTCAATCCCCTCCTTGTCCCCGTACTGCTTCTCGAACGACAAGAACTTCTTATACAGCTCCTCGGCCCTCCCCTTCGGAATGTGATCCAACGCATACTTGTAAATCCCCCTCGCCCTCTCCGTCTCCTTGCACCGCTCCTCAAACTCCGCGAACGCAACGAACAGCTTCTCCACCTCCTCCGGGTCCTCCAATGCCTGCACCGCCTCCACCGCAGCCTCATACACCAACCTCGCCCGCGCGACCTCCCCCTTCTTCATCTCAAACTTGGCAAACTTGATCCACGCCGACGCAGACCTCGGGTGGCAACCAACATATCTCTCATAAATCCCCCTCGCACGTTCAACCTCATTGTATCGCAACTCAAACTTGATGTACGAGAGCCAGCCCTGCTCGTCGGGGGTCCAGTGCATCCACCGCTCGAAGACCTGCCTCGCGTTGGCGACATTGCCGAGCATCTCCTCCATGTGGATGTACTTGTACCAGAGCTGATCGACGCGGGGGAGGAGGGAGACGGCGCGGTCCCAGATGTTGCGGGCGTGGTTGACGAAGCGGTTCTTCATCTCGAACTCGGCGTACTTGAGCCATAGAGTGTGGTTGCGGTAGTCGACCTCGAGCGCGCGCTCCCAGACGGAGCGGGCGCGCGCGAAGTCCTTCTGGGACTCCTCCCACTTGGCGTACTTGACCCAGACGCCGACGTTCCAGCGGACGCGGCGGATGAGGTCCTCGAACTCCTTGCGCTTGCGGAGGCGGTAGTCGGAGAGCTCGGAGGGGTCGGTGATCTTCTGTTTCGGGGGGCGGATCTCCGCCTCCTGGCGCTCGCGGGCCTCCCGGAGGATCTGCTCGGCGGTGATCTGGACGGGGGCGGGGGTCTTGTTCTTGACGCGGGTCGGGCGGGGGAGCTTCACCTCCGTCTCCCGCTTCGTCAGGAACCCTAGCGAGGGGTCCGCTTCTCTCGCCATGGCAGGCAAAACTTCTAATCGATCGAGAGAGAGAGAGGATTCAAGGGTTTATGAAAATTGAATCGGGCGGAAACCCTAGACGAGAAGGGAAGGGAACGGAACGAAAGAAGAGCAAAAATAATGTGGTTTTTTACGAAGAACCCCCTCGAGAATTTCCATATAAAAATGGGTAAAAGTACACCTGAGACCCTGATTTCCTGATCATGCATTGACCCACTACCCTTCGAAATCTCATTAGACCCTCCAATTGAAACTGGGTTCATATGGGGCCCAAATTAAAATTGATCCACTAGAAGACCAGGTACAGTTTGGGCCTCCAGTTGTTCAGGTTTTGGGTTTGGGTCCAAAGTAAGAAGAGGTTGACGTGTACACGAACACGACCCGATTTCTCCATCGGGTCAGTCGGATCCATGTCAGCCTTTCAGGTAGGTCTGTCATCAGGTCAGGTACGGGTTGGGTCGTGGTGGACCCGGACCCGACCAGTTTGATTGTCGGGTCTTTCGAGTCAGGTCCATATCGGGTCTCGGGTCAGGTCGGGTAGACTCATTTACAAGCCTAGACCAGACAAAAAGAAGTCGAGGAACTTCTCAAGGTTCTACAATAGCTTCATTTTTTTCTTTAGTGTGCATTATAAATAGTTCTTCACTATTTTTATTTTTTTAATATTTTATGAGAGAACATTTGAAGTACGGTTTGGATTATTATGCTTTTACATAACGTCAAAAGGTTGTAAAAATATTTCAAATGCTTAAAATTTTAAATGATTTTTCAATATTTAGTTATAAATGTTTGGTTAAATCATGAGTGGTGGGTTTGATCATTAATAAAAAAAATCACATAATATTTTGGTTGGATCAATCGAGTCCATATTTATTTATGTCTTTTATTGGGTCGAGTCCGGGTCGACCTGCGACCCATTAACAGGCCTACTTTCAGGTCTTTCATTTTGAATGGGTGGGTTTAATTGCACCTCTATTTTTATCTCGCACACCCCTATCTTTTTACACCCCACATAAATAAGCTAGGTGTTTTAAACACCCAAAATAAAAGATTCATTTATAGAAGAGGAGAAATAGGATGAGTAAGAGGGTGGGGTTGGGGTGGAGGGCCGGGCTGGGCAAGGTGGGGAAAATCGCATCCGAGAAGATACGTCGGTGGACCTCAGCATTCGTGGAGGTCCGAGAAGGTGGAGAGGCAATGTTCTACATGCATATACATTGTATGTCGATATTTTGACATTTCGTAGATACCTCATGTGTCGATCCTTTAGAGAAACCACTAACATTTCATTTGTTCATTTAGATCTCTAAAAAAAACAAAGTTCATAAAATTGTTTTTTAAAAAATATGAATTATCAATATGAGCTATTACTTTGAAAATGAACACAATGAAAATGGGCAAATGCTATAAACTTTGTTTCTTGTCGACTGACAGTATTTCCACGATGTTTAACCTATTTTCAGAACCTTCATGTTTTTCTCTTGTTTTCTTCGCCCGATAGTATGTCTACAATATAAGATTTGATTGACATCAATATTGATTAACCTGTTTTCAGAACCTAGAATCACAAAAATCATCATAACACCCACCATTAAAATCCTCATCAACAAATCCAATGTCCACAAAATCCAACTCTGTCGACAAATTCAGTATCTACAAAATCCAACTAAAAATGGGTGTGAATGGTTTTTTTTATGTGATCCAATTAGTTAGATGTGCATAGCATTTTGATAAGTGCAAATAGACCCACCCTTCCATCAATCAGTCGTTTGCTACTCTCTGTCACTGAGTTCTCCTTATCTTCTCTCACATGCGTGGCAAATATAAGTTTTTGTGAAAAAAAAAATTAAAAATAAGATATATTGTATAAAGTTTATGATAGGCATATCAGTTGTTATTAAATGGATTTGAAAATACACTGAGATATATTAGTGTATTTAAAAAAATAAAAAAATGAATATCATATATCATGAATTCATGATAGTGTGTAATATACTACGATACGTAATAGATATCACGGTGTATAGACATCTGCGGAATCACTTTAAAACTGCAGATAATATTGTAAAATGGATTGAGTGTATTAGCTTGCTATGGAAAAGAACTTGGTTGGATTGTATGTGTATTTCCTAGTTTCCATAGTTGCAAAGATTCATCCCTTCTCATATAAAATCTGGTCCCTCGGAACAAATCAGCACCAAAAATATTTAATTGTTGAATGACATTTTATATAAAAAAAATTTGAATAATGTACATTTATAGAAAAAAGAAAGAAAGATAATGTATAACAATATAAGAAATGGATGATAATTGCACATTCCTCAATTATATTTAAGCTTCATTTTAGTAAAATTCTAATTATGTTATTATAAAAAAATAATATACGTGTTTATATGAATTAAACGCACATTTTGTTAATGCTTTTGTCGTAATGATATATATATATATAATGTGTGTGTATATATTTATATGTAATATATCATGTTCCATATACATAAATGATATAATAAATTTTTTTATAATGATTAAATAATCATTTTAAAATTTAAAATAAAATATAAAAGAGATATGTTATAATTAAAAATGAGTTTTTTTTTGCATATCTATCCTTCCGCCAACCTTATATTGTAAAAATACCTCTTCTAAAACTCTATTAGCCCCCATTTGTTTTAGGTATAAGCCCCTGGATAACCCCGGATAACACTGGATAACCCTGGATAAGAATTTTGGTGTGTTTGTTTATCCCGGATAACCCCTGATAAAATATGCCATAATAAACTGGTATAAAGTGGTATATGAATTTCAATCAACCCCTGGAATTAAAGTTATCATAGGTTATTCTATCCAAAGAATATGTGAGACCACTGTCAAATCAACTGTCATCACCTCTTATAAATCATCTGTCAAATCAACTATCATTATTTTTTTACCTTTTTAAATCCTTATCCATACTTTATTCACATTTTACCCAAACAATAAAACATTTATTCTTACGTTTACCAACAAGAATAATTCAAAACACAATCAAACATAAAATCATGTTATCCTTATTTATACTCATTTATGCTTGGACAAATGTATATCCAAGAATAAAACATATCCCCGTTTCAAACGGGGGCTAAAATCAACAATATCAATATCGCTCGAATGGATATAAAAATAACATTCAAGTACAATTTAAATAGTTTAGAATTAAAGGTACAATTTACCTTTTAATATAAAATCAAACAAGGATAAAATTGAAAAATGAAAATTGGAAAAGATAGATTTGATAAAATTCTCATCTTATCAACTAAAACGTTAAAATATGTATTTTTTATTTTTATATTTTAATATAAAATCAAATATCATAAATAATTAAGGGTAAAATTGAAAAATGAAAATGTTACACACACACACAAAGGAACAAACATGAAAATTTCAACACTTTTGATTAATATAATAGATAGATTTGTAGCCACAGTATTCTCATAACTAAAACTCAATGAGATCGTATGATTTGTTAGAAGAAACATATAATTTTTTTTAAGGTGAGTTTATACTATTTATGCGAGTAGTAGTCTTAATTTTATAGAATTATATGTTTCATCACATTCTACACATTTTAAAATTCAATCAGGTGGGAATGTAATGCAATGAAATGCGACTCTCTGATGTTACCACAATTTTATTTAATGGGGTAGCCAACAATAATGCAATCATTACTCAAAAATGCATATATATTAACTCACTGAGAATGTCCAACAACTTTTCAACCAACCTTTTAACACAAGAGATGAAGATCTCAATAATAGATGTTAATTGTTCTTGTTTTCATCATTGAAGGACGTGGCATTAAATTTCCCTACCCAACCATCCATGTTGGCCACCTACCTCACTTAAATTCTCTCCTAGAATTGGATGCCCACACTACAAACCCACAAAAGGTTGCTTTAACAAACCACTTGCTTGATTTAAAAATACGAATAAAAGTGTTCATTATGATTCATACACATCCCTATTCAGGGTTTAATCTTAGCACCTGTAAAACAATAGTAAACAACATAGTAATTCACGACTTAATGCAGATATTATGATACTTCAAAGAGGATATAAGAGATCAATTATAACAAATAATTGATATACATCTCTCAGACCCTCTTTTATCACCCTCTTCTCTTTCAAAGCAATCTCGTGATTCTCAAAGAAAAAACTAAATATGCCACTGTGCTTTTCCTTTGTAGGGTTGCATCTTCGATTAAATCTTAATGAATAAGATTTTTCCAACTACAATGCAAAATATATATCATACAAGAAAATATTAGACACAGTTATGTTTACAATCTCGCCTGCAATTTATATAGGTTTTGATTTTTCTAAAAGTATTATACCTCATCAAAATAGGTTTAGATATTTATAAAAAAATATAAACACCTAATGAATTGCTTGAATGAAGTAAAAAAATTTCATATATACCTTGATAGATAGCGACCGAGGTATAGTATGTGAACTATACGTAGGGATGTAAATGAGAATGATTTATAACAACACCAATGGTTCATGGAAAGTATTAAAACATTAAGTAACCGATCCAAAATAGGTAATAAAATACACACTAATTGATTAATCTCAAATCTATTACATAGAAGAATAACAAACTTCACAAACTAAGAAAAACACCATCATCACCCACACCTCATAACACACCACCTTAACTAAACATTAAAACTACAACAACAAAAACACACGCATATGATCCAACACACTGAAAACTACATGAACCATATATATATTTAAGTACTCTAAACACACACCCATAATAGCTATTGGTATACTAATAATCCATTATTCAGTTGGAGGTCCAAAGGAAGGCTCCCATGGCGAAGTTGCGCTTGTGTTGGACGTCTCCGGTGATCGACAACCCGTACTCGGTGAGCAGACAATCAAGCTTCCACTCTGGCATGTTCTCATAGTCTGACTTCTTGTACCTGTTAGATTTAGAAATTGAAGAAAATGAATCAAATCTTTTCTTTTCAAATTAAAACATTTTAAGATGTGTACAGACAATACCTAGGGTAGTGTAGGGGCATCTGGAAGTGGCTGTTGTACCCGCACCGCTTCTGGTGCCCTCCATTGGGCGTGCCCCGTGTCAGCTCTGGCATGACTCGAGCAAGCGATCCAGTGCCGCCTCCGCCCATGTCAGCTCTCTCAGCTTGCTTCGGTTGCTTGTGGTGGTGGTGGTGGTGGTGGTTGTCTCATGTGGTGTGGGGAGTATTTATTTATAATGGTGGGATGGGTGAGAAAACCAAAGTTTGAAATGGATTTTAAAACTTTGGAGAATGTAATAGGAAGGATAGCATTGTTGATGTTATGGCACATTTATTACTTGGCATGCGGAGGTGTATATGTTGAGGGTCCCACGCAGTGTGCATTTTGATCTTTTGATGGGTGAACCTCTTTTGATGCTTTTTTTTTGACATACTGTGTTTAGAAATGACCAGATTGATCCAATCTCACTTGAATTTGTTTATTTGTTTATTAAAGAGAGGACTGGATGCGACTAGCCATTTTTTTAATGGAAAAAAATGTTGTTTGGAGTTTTCATTTTTAGTTATGATAATTATGAAACCTTTAAAAAAAATTAATAACAAAGACGCCAGTGGAGAGCATTGTTACATACAATGCAGGATGCTCAAAGCAAGAAACTTATTATCATATTATGTTTTGTTGATCTAAAATTTAATCAATTTAATTTTTCATCTTGTGCAAACACAACCCAAATATTAATGTAGAATTCAAAAATGAAGAACAAAAAAAACTTAAAGTCAAAACCCACAATAATTATGGATAAAAAAGAGGTAAAACAAAAGGGCAGATAAATCATTTTTGAAATATCTCCACTAAATTGTCAAAATGTTTGTTCTTTTTTTTTTTTAATCTTTATGCGTATTCCTCTTCTTCTAATGCTTATCAAATTTTCCATCAATTGCGGTTTGCATTAGAAATCACAAGGGGTGTATCTACTTTTCGTGTAACAATTATTAACACAAAATAATATTATTAAGTGAAGTTGACATGATTGAATGCTATATGAATAGATGCATCAAAATGAGTGATTACATGATAATGTCATGTTATTTGTAGTGGTCACTTGTCATTCGAGTTGTTATCACTTGTCATTCGAGTTGTTATTATCCTCCCATAACAAGCCTACCCAAATCAAGAAACGGGTGCATGTATCAAAATCAAATACATGGATTTCGGCCTTATATGTTTCATCAGCTGCCCATCAATCATATTCATTCTTTAACACAGATAGATAGTTTATCGGTACACTTAATCATTTTGTGACCATTCATATATTTGAGTCGGTTACATAAAATTTATAATAAATAAATATTATGTTAGGCAAGTTTTTTTTTTTTTTTCAAAAAAATCATATCATGTTGAAACTAAAAAAGTAATTGAAATGACTAAAACAACGCTTAGCCGCACGTTTTGATCGATTCTGCATTTCAAAATCTGTTTTAAGTCAAACACAGAATCAAACACTGTTTAAGAGAGAGTTTAAAAAATGAAAGAATATATATTTTCTAAAGCTATATTTAAAACAGAGTTTTAAGTGAAACTTAGTTTCTCAATCGCGCAATAAAAAACGATGCCCTATCCATGATAATGGTCCATCAATATGTAACGTTTGATGCAAGGCAAGTCACAAATAAACAGACAGTTGGACAGAGTAATCAATAGTGGGACATTATCCCATATTTAATACCCTAACAACAACCAAAGCAGCAAATAAATGAATGAGTCAAGTTGAGTTCATTTTTAAGCCACTCGAATGGTGCCTTCATTCGGAGGGAGAATGACACGTGGCGAAAGCAGAGATGGGGAGCATCGGATGCACGGCAGTGGTCGCTCTCAGACTATGTACCCTAATAAATGCTGATTTTTTTAATTATTTGATTGGTTTTTGTTCATATGGTGTACTCTGCATTTGGAATCGATTCGCCAATTCTCATGTCATGGATGCTCTATACAATCAAGAACTGTGTTTTTTTGGTCTCTGTTTAGATCACATACATTATCATTAGGCACTACTGAAACCATACATCCTACTAGTCAAGGCCAATTCTAATGCATGCATCACTACTGAATTACGGATTAGATTGCAAAATAGACTTAGTAAATAATAGCTCAAATATATATTGTTGTCGTAGATTCTACACACTTCTTTATTCTGACATCAAGCCTATGCAGCTGTGGCCAAATTGCTCAAATAAAATGCTGCATGTGGCCAAATTGATAAAATGCTCAGAAAACAAAGAATCAAGAATTTCTTTTCTAAGGAAACAAAAAGAATCAAGAATCAGATATAAATACATCAATCCCGGCATCCAACATGGCATATCCCTCCAAGTCTTGAACATGAGATGGTAAAAAAAAAGATTGAATAGGGATATCATGCACTTAGTCACCTTTGTGAATGGTTGGATAATATATATGCCACTGGTGCACTATGTATATCATTTTGTGAAAATTGAACTTTTATAAAAAAATTATAAAAGTAAAATATTGACTCGGATGAATTGAATGCATACATGTATGCATTTGTTTAATCGATGTATAAACATGATTAACCAACCTACTTATATATTTCATTAGAAAAATCATGTTATTCAAGATTGCATAAATGACCGAGTGTACCAACACAACACACATATTTCATTGCCCCATGGTGTACTAACCAAAAAAATATAGTCTCACAGGCTTCATCATGGTGGTAGAGGACATAGTCTGATAGCCCCATTTCAAGGTCCCAAAATAACTTCTTGTTAACTAAAGGATTCACAAAAAATGGTATACAACCCCTATGGGTTAGATTTTAGTGGGATATAACACATTTTTATTTTGACATCTGTTGATCGACATATAATGGATCATGACTCATGACTGTATGGTTGGAAGTTGGAACTATATCGTCCTGTACGGAGCTATGTATCAAAAAATATATATATATCCACTTGTCATAGTGGTATGGATGCCGGTATTCCATGCTAATTGCTGGCTCTTGGATGAACCACTTGTCCTAATCTTTGTGTTATTATATATCAAGGATCTAATGGTGGCCACTAAAATTTGAAAAAAAAACAAAAAAAAAAAACAAGGCGTTGACCGTCGACAATTTCATTTTTTTTTTTTTGGCTGTAAATCGACAATTTCAATTGAGCATGTTCAATTTGAACTGAGTTGTTTTGTAAGCATGAATTTATCTTTTTTTTTTAAAAAAAAAATTTGGTTTAAAAGGTCACTTTCATGTTATATTATTGGTAGTTGGTACTGTTATATTCAATCAAGTTTACTGGTAACATCGTGAGTGTAGTTCCACGTGAGACGATGATGTATATATGTCATTTTAACGAGTGATTTTTCATTTATCAATGAGTGGATCTATATAGTTTATTGAAAGTATATACATTATAAAATTATATTATATGTTTTGTTACATGGAGTATATATTTTAAAACATTAAAAATAAAGTGAGGATGGTAAAAAAAAAAAAAGATTGTATGATTATTCATATTCTTGAACTATTCTTTGGCTTCTTCTAAAAAATCATCCATAAACTCTACACAAACCTTCTTGCAGTCAATCAGATTTCAGAATGGATCTAAAAAGGCACAAGTCCTGTCCATAACACTGTGTCCTAAGCCCAAATCTGGCTAGGCCCATGTTGGTAACATGGGAAAAGAAAATGATACAATCAGTCACATTCACCAATCAAAACTTACACCTCACATATTTTCATTTTAAAAAAAAGTAAACATTATCTAATGAGATATATTTTGATAAAAAGTGCACATCGCTTCATTTTGAGTTGAATGAACCAATTTTTAGTAAGTATAACAAAAAATTTAGTGAGGTAAATATATCATCTAATAAAGTATATAAGTATGTGTTTTGGACTGAGAAAAAAACTGAATGTAGCAACACTTCATAGGAAAATGTGAGACTTAAACCATTTTTACAGTTTAAAACTCAAATCACATGTAATTTTTTTTAAATAATAAACATCATGTAATGATGTATATGTTTTGATAAAAAATGTATATCACCTAATTTTATATTATATAAATATATTTTTAGTAAGTGTAAGAAAATTTTAATGAGATAAATACATCGACGATATATATGCTTAGCATTGTTACATCGACTATATATATATATATATATGGTCGCGATTACGTGCGGTGTGCGGTCGGTGCGGTTTACGACGTGGGCCGTTCGATCGCGGGTCCATCGCATCCAACGGTCGACGTGAATCGCACCCGACCGTCCGATGCGATGGACCCGTGATCGACGGCCCGTGATCGCGCACCGCACCGACCGTAAACCGCATGTAATCGGCTCCCATATATATATATATATATATATATATATATATATATATTGAATGTAACAATGCTCATTAACGTGGGAGAAAAATGATGTCCTTTTTTCTAAAATACAGACTCGCCCATAAAGTATATATTGAGATAAAATAATGGGTTTTTTGTATGTATACCATTCAAAAACATACTATTTATTTTTATATCACTCTAAATAACTTATTTATTTTTATATCACTCTAAATAACCTATTTATTTTTATACCACTGGACTATGAAGAAATTATGCATATTTACCATCCTAATTAACTTCCATCCAAATTTCTATTAAAACAGTTAAAATCTTGAATAAATGACCAAATTACCCTTATTTTTTTATTTTGCATACTTTACTTTACCAAATACAATATTTATAAAAATAAAAAATATTAATTTTAACATAAAAATGATAAATTTCATCTAAAATTCAAACATAAAAATTAAATACACAAACTATTTATTATCTAAGACATAGTATTTAGTAATACTTACTTTAGTTGAAATGAAATAAAATTATTTTGAGAATAATTAATCATATATATTACAAAATGATAAATTTTTAAAAAAACCTACATCTTGATTGGAAAAAAATGAAAAAACAAATAAGGTTAAATGGCTCATGATTGATTTGAAAAGAATAAGAAATTAATTAGGTTATGATATTTAATTACTTACATTATGAAAAATATTATGTAGAGGTTATTTCTGTTATTTTTATTGCTTAGTTAAGAATTAACTATGGTTAAGTTTCATTTTGATTAAAAAAGATAAAGAAGTGACACATTTTTTCATTAAGAAAATTTGTAATAGTATAAAAATAAATATGTTATTTGTGGTGATATAAAAATAAATAACATATTTTTTTATGGTATACATGTAAAAAACTCTAAAATAATTTATTTTTTATTTTGAGAATAATGAATTTTATTAATTTATATATATATTAAGATAGTTCTATTCGATAAAGTGTTATGTTGACTATGCCCGCGTCGGTTTCTGTTCATGCCGACGTGGCACGTGGACATCCGTCCAGATCTTGAGGACACGTCAGGAAGTCCGCTCCTTCGGAGGACCCTCATCGAGTGGGCCCCGGGGAAGGCTAGAATTGTTTCTGCACGTGCGGGAAGCCACGTAGAATGATGACGTGGATGATTCTCTGCCAGGCACCCACATCTGTTGACCAACCGGTGACGCCGACAATGTTCTCCTGTGCTCAACAATATATATCCTGCCGTCTATATTTCAATATCAAATTCAGTATACAAGGGCTATAAATTTTAAAAAATAATACAACTTATGTAATGAGTTACATATTTTTTTATAAAAATAAAATATATATTTAAATGAATTGCATTAATATATTTGTAGAAAATATGAAAAAAATTTATCAAAACATATATTTCGCTAAAGTAAATATATGCTCTGAAGATTTTTTATTGACGCACATAAGACTGAAAATAGGATTGGAATAAAGACTGTGTGTAACAACACTCGATATATATATATATCACACAAATGATATATATACATACATATATATATATATATATGGCTAAAATCATATATTTGGGGGTTAAAATACATATATTTGGCTAAAATCACACAAATGATATTGTTACAATTATTATTAGGATTTTTTATTTTTATGTTCCTATAAATCATAGGATTTAGTGATCGATCCCTCACTTCTTCATATTTTGGTTTTAGTCCTCATATTTTTTATTTTAGTCCCTGGGAGGGACATATCCTTAAATTATTTGGTTTTCTTTTTAGTATTTGGAAGGGACTAAAAATGAACATATCCTTTAAATCTGGGGACTAAAACCAAAGTGTAAAGAAGTGAATGATTGATCCCTAAATAGATATGTTTACAGGGATTTAAAACTAAAAAACCCTTATTATTATTACTTGGAATTTCATCCTCTCCGCCTTTCATTATGTAAAAATATACAATTGAAAAGAGGGGTCTTGATATAGTCAGGCTTGAGTACCATCAGTACTATCACTATTGAACTGCATAGTCTGTGAATTGAACTGCACAATCAATTGTTGAGTATTGTGTCACTCTGTACAGTTCGATTTATATGTTGTGTAGTTCGATTCATATACTGTACAATTCGATACTAATGGTACTGATGGTACCATGCTTTACTGGATGCAGACTCTAAAATGAGATGGCGCCTGTGAATGATGATTAGAAGTGAAAGAAAATGTGAAGAGATTGAAGAGGAAGGGAAATTTGAGAGAGGCAGGTTAAAAAAAGAGAAGAAAATTGAAAAGTGGATTCAAGGGCAAAATGATCATCTAGTTTTCATGCGAATGAAATATTCCAAAAACATACCACTAATGAAATTTTAATTAAATGTCTTAATTGACTAATCATATCAGTTTAAATGACATATATGTTTGTATCTAAGTTTTTAAGGATTTGTATGAATCATACGTATTTATGGTGATTCAGATATTTTTTTACTGTAAAATTAAATGATATCCATCTAAGTTTTGGGTCAATGATACAAAAGGATACATCCCTCTATATTGATATGTTTGACTTTTGGTCATATGAGGATTAAAAATGTTTTTACAATTTTTTTCGGTCCAGTTTTGTGGACCTGTGGCCCATTGGGAATTTTGGCCGGCGTTGAGAAGCACTAGCGGCGATTGTTTCCTGTATGTTAAAAATTTTGTAACCAATTAAGATTATGATATCATAAAAAATACTCTTAAATATATTTTGGCAAAGAGAATAAAAATGGTAAAAAAATGGTAAGTGATGGATAAGTAATTAGAGAATAATTTTTTTTGTTATTAAAAAAATTTGGGATATAATTGTTTTAAATTTGAATAAAAATATGTATTTTCTTGAGATTAAAACGGTCATCCCATTTATCTCTTGATTTTAACCATTTTTGGTAGGGTGATAAATGGTCAAAGAGAGAGTTTTCAATTTGAAAAAAAAATGGGATTATGGTTTGGTATAAAAGTGTGTAACATTTTTATATCAATTTTGATAGGGTTTTGTTTTGCATATATACGCCTCTTAAAACTTGTTATAGCGGAAACACACATTAAGGTGCTGTTTGGCAACAGCGGAAAGCGGAATTTAAATGCTGATTGTTAAGTGCAGAAAGAGGAAAGATGATAATCTTTAAGAGTTTAGAAAAAAAAAGTGTTTGGTTCAATGAAAAATATTAAGCAATATTTTAAATAAATGTGTTTGGTTAACTAGTTGACTTATGTGATTATTGGAAGGGTATTTTGGTCCATTTTATAAGTGCTGAATGTTATTTTGATGTTTGGTTGAAAATGATAAAAACATGTGTTTTTGAAAATATTAAAGATTATTCTTTTTTAACATGTTAAAAATACTAGTCCCAAACTTCCTTTGAAGAGCCAAAACAATATAGTGTCTGGATATCCACATGTTTATATATTTTCACATATTCCATAGAATTGCAAAGACTTCTTAATTAGACTGCAAATACATCGTAATGCCTTGATTAAAATTCAAATACAGAACAACAAAAAATTGGGATGGACCCATTTTGTAAGAGTTTGACAGTTACATAAATTGTATCAAAATGCGCACATGAAAATGTTTTATTTTAACATATAAAATCCACCTGCAGCATTTTATTTTCATGTTCAAGTTATGTTTACGACCTGCAGCATCCACAAACATAGCATTGTAATTCAACAAAGAAGGGTTGTCCAATGAAATTTTGAAGAAATAAATAACAACTTGATTTTAGAAATCAATCGTAATGTATCTGGCTTAGGCATACTGTACTACAACAAGCAGAATTGAAGCATAAAAAACAAATTGGATAAGTTTGATCAATACCACTCAAAATGATCAATCTGTTCATATTAAATCAGATGATTGTTCTCCCTAAAGGGAAAATAGGATCTTTAATGAACCATGATATATAAGAAACAGCAGAGATTCATCAACAAGAAGCAGAATTGAAGCAATTAGGTTAAATTCTTATAGTCCCCAATTATTTGATATAAAAAAGACAAAACATCAGCAACTTCAAAGGATCCAGATAACCCTTACATAATCCCATAAAAACAAATCAAGAACACAAAAATACATATGATGGAGAGAAACTCAAACATCAAGTCGGCCGTATGATTAAAAATCGAGCTGCCGTAGAGATCCGAGGAGGACAGGTCGTCGAGCCGGATACGAGGTCGGAGGAGGTCAAAGGGGGGTCGACGAGCAGGAGATGATGTCGGATTTGGTTTGAGGGGGGTCGACGAGCAGGAGGAGGCGGAGGAGGAGGCGGCGGCGTCCGCCGTGAAGGAGGAGGAGGAGGAGGAAGAGGAGGGGAGGAAGGGGGGAAAGAGGGGATACTCTGTTTCCGCCGGCGAGGGTGATTCTGAGAGAACTTTCATCGATGGGGTTTGGTTGGCTTTCATCAGGTGTGCCGCGGCGGTGTGGATCGGGTGCTAGGGTTTCATTTTTTTGAAATCTCAGAGAGCTCAAAATGTATTCCGATGCAGAGAGGGGTGAGGAGAGAGAAGAGATAACTTGATAGAGGGGTTTAAATACCCTATGTAAATTGTTTAGTTTGGCAGGGGCAGTGTTGTCTTTTCACGTGCTGAACCAACGACCTAATGCTAGAGCCGGAAAAAAAAAGTAACTCTGGGGAGCTGAAAATATTTTGTCAAAAATCACTGATTGAGGGAAATTATTTGAGCTTAATTCACATCCAACCAAACAGAATTAAAGAGGAAAATCAGTTTTAAGCTGAATAAGCACTGATTTTAAGTGCAACCAAACAGCCCCTAAATTTCCATCGTTGCAAAAATACCCCTATTCTAATTATAAGTCGTGCATCGATGCCCCTGTGTTAGTTGTCATGAGGTTTAGTTAGGGAAGAGCTGTTAGTCACTGTTTGGAGCTTGTTAAATGTCCGAAAGACCCTCCCTAGGGCAAAAAACATGGTCGACTTCCATCTTTTTTCCCCCTTCTCATTCTTCATTGTTTCTTCTTTTAGCCCCCGTTTGGATACCGGATAAGCTCCGGATAATCCCGGATAACTTCGGATAAATTTTTTTTTGTGTTTGGAAAGCTCGGATAAACCCAGATAAAGTGTGCCAGAATAAACTGGTATAAAGTGGTATATGGATTCCAATCAACCCCTATAATAAAATTTATCGTAGGTTATTCCATCCAAAGTGGGCCCACTGTCAAATCAACTGTCATCACCTCTTATAAATCATCTGTCAAATCAACTATCATTACTTTTTTTACCTTTTATAAATCCTTATCCATACTTTATTCACATTTTACCCAAACAACAAAACATTTATTCTTACGATTTCCAACGAGAATAATTCAAAACACAACCAAACACAAAATTACTTTATCCTTATTTATATACATTTATGCTCGGATAAATGTATACCTAAGAATAAATCATATTCTACATCCAAACGGGGCTTAAACTTTTCTCTTGTTTGACCATACCCATCAGATTTTGAGGTTGGGGGAAGCTAAGGTTTCCAGGGGTAAGAAGTGAGGAAATGTGAAAGAGACTGAGGGGCTTCGAAAATGTGAGAGAAAGAAAATGTGAAAAGGTGGGGGAAGCTAGGGTTTTCAGGGGGGGAGGAAGAGAGAGAATGTGAAAGAGAGAAAATGTGAAAGGGTGGAAGAAGCTAGGGTTTTAAGGGAGAAGATGAGAGTGTGAAAGAGAGATGGTTTTTGAAAATGTGAAAGTAGCTGTTTAGGTGGGTCTATGAAAGTCATTTTAGCTTTTAAGGTTGTTAAATTGATCATGGTTTAGGAGGGGTTTCGAACGCTGATTAACAGAATGGTACATTTTCACGATTTATGGCTATACCAGGGGTATTTTTACAACAACGGAATGCAATAACGAGTTTTAAGAGGGGTATATATGCAAAAAATAAAATCATTTTTATAATATGAAATCATTAGAACAATTTGTCCTTCAAATTTTATGCACCCAGGAGCTTGGAAGGGATAGTACTTAACATGATCGTACTAAATCTATCTTATATATTAACTTTTAAATAAATTTTATAGTTCAATCATCAAATAACACCATCAAAGCGTTGAAATGACCAATTCTATCCGTGGTTTAACAACCTTTAGATCCACTTTTTTGTGAGATGTATGCATATTTGTAGCACATTTACATTCATGTTTAATATATGAGTCATCAAGCAATAACAAATTTAAGTTCGTACATATGTAGTTGATTATAATATGTGTCGTGTGTTGTTTGGACAAGTGTCGTATCATTATTAATTGTGTACTTTAATAACAATAAAATAACAAAATATATGTTGGTTTACACATGATCTTGGAGATCCCAAACTAACTTAAAAAAGAAATCCATCTTCTAATTATAATAATAATACTTGTGATATATTTTTTAAGTGGTTTCAATTGAGTGTGTTTAAACAGGATATGAGCTGCAAAATAATATATAATATTATAAAGAAATAAAATACATATCGAGATACACTAATATATTTAAATAAATATTTTTTAAATTTTTACATAATATGATAAATTCATAATATATACCTGTGGTAGCATTTTTAAACAGTATATAAACTACAAAAACAGATTGCTTATATCAACTGTCTTTATTTTTTCCACAGCCCAGCTTGTCTTGTTTTGCAATCCGGTGGGCGGGAAGGAACTGTTTTTCATAGACCAGATATTCATTTTATTAATTAATTCATAAAAGAAACCTTTTTTTATTCTGCATTTTATTATTCACACACACAAGAACAAAACAAAAACAAAAAATAAATTTAAAAAAAACACAGATAGACGTTTTGGTTGTGAACATCATCTTCTCCTCTATTGGTTGATTCATCTTCATGAAAGAGATCGGAGTGAGAAACGCAGAAAACTCAAAAGGTGATCGCCATTTCTTGTAAGTCTCTCTCTTTTTGATCGCCCACTCTTTTTTTAATTCATTTTTTCATCAAATTTTGATTTTTTTTTGGGTTCTTCATTGTCTGTTATACTCCTTGATCGGAAGATTTTTATCCAAGGTTCAAAATCCGATTTTTGGTTGTGGGTTTTCTCTGTTTCTGGCTCGGATTTATGGATTAGGGTTTGGTTCAGTTTCCAGGTTTACTTTTTTTTTCTGTGTGAATCTCGTTTTTTGAGGGTTCAAATTTCATAGGGGTTTGGTCTTCTTTGAGATTTACAGAGACGTGGATGCATTGGATTTGGGTATCTTGGATTTTTTAGGGTGTAAAGCGAATATTTTTATTTTTGGGTTGATATGAAAGTTTTGATTTATTTTTTAAATTCAGTTTCGCATTCCTCAATCAGCTTGTGTTTTATTCTCTGAAATATTGCAAAAAAGGGCTTTTGTGAATCTATCAATATTAGACAACTGTGTCCAGTTTATTTTGTTTTTCGATGCATTATATGTTCATATTATTTGATATTTGTTTGTATTCTCTTTACATCTGTTATAGATTTTAGTTGTTTGATTCGTTCTATCCTGAACTGAGAAATCGGAAATGGAGCTTCTCGAACTTTGGAATGCAACATTTCATGTATGGAGTGCATATGGAAATGTGACCAGATGAAGTTGAGTGGGATTTCATGGAAGCCATGGGCGACATAAATGAGGCAGTGGAGGACAGCACAGAGGCTCCCCAACTGAAGAGGAGAGAGAGAGAACCTTCTCCGCCTCCCTCTGGCATCAATTCTTTAGATTCAGCTGCAATATGTGCTTCCAATGAGAATATATGGCCAGAGAGCCTTGCAGAGGCATTACAAGTTGATGTGATGTGTGCAAGCTCACATGGGTCTGAACACCCTTGCACGAGTCTTCTTCACTCTTTGGATCATAGCGATGTGGTGGTGGAGGAGCTGACGCTGAGAAATCACAGGGTTGAAACGACCAGCAGGAATGACCAACAGGAGAATCTATATAGGCTAGCAGTTGAAACCCAATGCGGGAGTTCTCATGGAGATTTGTCAGGGGCTGAACCAGCCCCAGCACTAGGTGATAAAGAGGAAGCAAGGAATACGATTCCACTCCCATTTTGGGTTCATAGACCCTTTCCACATAAGCAGTC
The DNA here is from genome assembly GCA_030737845.1 of Acorus calamus. Taxonomy (NCBI): domain Eukaryota; kingdom Viridiplantae; phylum Streptophyta; class Magnoliopsida; order Acorales; family Acoraceae; genus Acorus; species Acorus calamus. Next base: position 2,347,554 of record CM060860.1, read on the forward strand.
TGAGGGAACTCATAGTAGAACACATGAAAATGTTATTGACCATGACAATCCTGCTGCTCCAAGTGATGCGTTCACGAGATTTCATGGAGGAATCCGTACAAAGGTCCTTCCAGCATCCGGGTTTTCACAGTTTCTTATCAAGGACACTCTGAAGGAGAAGGCAGTTGCATTTAGACATTCAGTAACCCGCGAGATGCCTGGTGTTGTCATCCGTGGTCTAATCAAAGATAAAACTGCGGGTGATGGAACATCATGGAGTTCTGGAGCTGCTGAAAGTTGTGAGACTTCTAAAGATATATTATGCAGTGGAATCAGCTTGAGGGAATGGCTTAGATCTTATTCCCGTAGAATTAATAGATCTGATTGCTTGGATGTGTTTAGACATGTAGTAGAGATTGTAGATTCTGCTCATTCTCAAAGAGTTGTGCTACAAAATTTGCGGCCATCTCATCTGAAGTTATTTCCGTCGAACAAAGTTAAATACATTGGATCAGTTTGTTCCCCGGGTCACATGCTGTTGTCAGAATCAGAAAGTATGATCAATGATGATACAGAACAGTTTGAGAATAAACCAAAAAGAAAAGTGTATTTAGAAAATCATGTTGGAATGCCTGATGCACCATCAGTAAAACATCAGAAGCTAAAAGAAAATCATAGCTTAGTGGGACAAAATTCTATGTTTCCTGCTCAACAGGGCTTAAGAGGTACTGTGGTAGAAGAAATCAGCCTAAACAATTTTAGAGGTCAAAATTCTGGTTGTGATTTTAGGGATTCACACAATGCAGAGGAAGAATTTATGCGATGTGGACTTTCTGGGTTGCCAACCGAATCTAAACAGGAACCAGTTATAGAAATCACACAGTTAGAAGAGAGGTGGTATGCTAGTCCGGAGGAGCTGAGTGAGAAGGAGTTGACCTTTCCATCAAATATCTACAGCCTGGGGGTTCTTCTTTTCGAGGTGTGAAGCTTCTTAATATTTTCCCATTGTTGTATTAAAAATTTGATTGTTCCAAGTCTGATTTTGCTTGTGCTGAATGCATTTCATTTGTTGAGATTTTCCTGGTTCTGATTAGTTATGGTAGTTTATTATATTGTATAGTCTGCATATATCATATTGTCAAGATGAGGGCTATCATTGATATATTCTTATTTTTCTATTTTGTAGATGTGGAATAGCACAACTGTACAAGGTTGCATAAACAATATATATAGAAATGGGAAATTGGACTGTAGTTGTTCTCAAACTTAGGCTATATTTATGTTACATTAAAATGCAATACTCGTACTCCCTCAATACTTAATCTAGATGGTCCAGAGACGCCTCAGAAGTTCATCAAAATGGGATGAGTTGGTTGCGGATGCTATGTAGCATGGGACATGGGGATTTTGAGAGAGTAGTAGTCTTGGTCTGGATCTGAAATTAAAGTTCAGAAAAGCCGTTTTTCTATTCTAATATTTGTCTAGTAAGAAAAGTTAAATAATAAGTTACCATCAATGAAAGGATGCGAAGAGGAGATGCTCCAAAAACTATGATTTTTGGGTGCTCCATTGGTTCATTTTCTAGATACAAGTTGGTGTTCCATTGGGACTTCTGTTATTTTAGAATGGCTATCTGTTAAAAGGGTGGATGAAACTAAATCAGCTACAGAAGCTAAATTTAAGTTACTTGAAAACATTCGTCTATGGTCAATTGCATGATTTCAGTCGTGTAAATTTTTGTTTAGGATGATCACTACTTGTATCTAGAAAAGCTACGCCTCTAATTTCTGAATATCTATGATTAAATCTGATCAAAATTTTCCTTGTTCTTCATTCTTCTCCAAAATTCTTTTGTATTGAAATATTTACATTGCATAAACTCCTTGGAACATGTTCATTACTGATTAACTTCGTTGATCTATTCAGCTATTCTGCTTTTTTGGGTCCTCAGACGAGCATGCTGCTGCAATGCAAGATTTCCGCCATCGGATACTTCCTCCGAACTTTCTTTCAGAGAATCCCAAAGAGGCTGGTTTTTGCCTGTGGCTGCTTCATCCAGAGCCTTCATCACGCCCCAAGACAAGGTATCCATTGCATGAATTTATGATTCTAAGATTGGAGATTTGGACTTTTATGATATGAAATGCAAAGAAAATGGCACGAGCAACAACATCAATTGTTATTTTACCCTTGGCTACTTAAATGAGGCAAAGCCATATTTTTTTTTGAAAATAGGAGGCAAAGCCATATTTATTACAGTTTTGCTTATATCTTGTTAATTGTAGAAGTTAGACAAGGTGATACTCAAACATTCCATTATGGTTAGGAAGAAATTTCTATGCAAGAGATGCAAATTGATACCAGGAAGTGGAAGTTAAAACTACATATGAGCTTTGACCTAACAGTCCAGTTATTTGTGTCAGTGAGGTGTAATCCCTGGTTAAAAATTGGGCATGCAGTATCAGAAGTTCACATTCATTTTTAATGTTGTTGAGCAATTATACAACTTGTTAAATGTAGTTTTGTATAGCAACTTTTAGATGGCAAATTGGTCAAACTGCTGCTGCAAACCTGTTGCAGGTGGAAACAATGTGGCCCGCAGAATGACATATTATATATCAAATGCTTCCACATTGAGATGCTTCGAAATTTGTTACAAGTGCATTGTACATGTGTTATGGTGTCACTGGTCTTCTGATATATCTGTCAACACGTCAAACCCTGGTGCGGATGATGCAGGACACAAACCTCAAATTTCCAGCAGGGAAAGATGCTTCACTGATTTGATAGTGCATACACCATGGATATTGATCAGTTTTGCTGGAAACAGCATGGTTTGGCCTACATCATGGTTTGTCTGTGTTTTACTAAGGCTGAATCATTTAAATGTGAATGCAGTCAATTCCTCTCCTTTAACACCATTCCTTCACATGTTTCCTTTTGGACATAGTAGATACAACAAACAGGCACAAACATTTTCAGCCATTTTAACAAGACAAAATTTTCCCTTTTTTAGTGTTTTCTTAATGATGCTCCGGAGGAGAATATTTTGCTTTCTATCTTGAGTTTTAGTGCTATTATTATCTTTAGGTTTTATCTTTTCATCAAATTGCTGGTCATGTAAATTTTGTCACTTTCGGTGGCAGGGACATCCTAAAATCTGACCTGTTATGTGAATCTGGAGACTTTTCGTCTGTGGATTGTTCATCAGAATTTGATGAAGAAGATGCTGAAGCAGATCTCCTGTTGCATTTTCTGTCGTCCCTGAAGGAAGAAAAGGCAAAACAGGCCTTCAAATTAACTGAAGACATTGGATGCTTAAAAGCAGATATTGAGGAGGTCGAGAGAAGACGATTGTTGAGATTTGAATTTCTTTCCAATGGCAAAGATGCATTGATAAGCCCCAATGATGTGTCAGACAAGTTCAATAAGAAAGCACATTTACATGAAGAGCCAGTGTCAAGGTTGTCCACGTCAAATTTGAACGAGGAGAGGTTAATGAAGAATATCAAACAACTTGAAAATGCATACTTTTCTATGAGATCTAGTGTGGTTCTGCCCGAGTCTCATGCTGCAGCACGATCAGACAGAGAAGTCATTAAGGACCGAGATGGATGGACCTCTGCTGCAAATGACATTGAAGAGCAGTGTACAGAAAAGTCATCCAATGATCGTCTTGGAAACTTTTTCGATGGCCTATGTAAATATGCTCGTTATAGTAAGTTTGAAGTACGTGGTGTGCTAAGAAATGGGGATTTTCTGAACTCTGCAAATGTCATATGCTCTTTAAGCTTTGATCGGGATGAGGAATACTTTGCTGCAGCTGGGGTATCAAAAAAAATTAAGATTTTTGAGTTTGACTCGCTCTTAAAGGACTCGGTTGATATCCATTACCCTGTGATTGAGATGTCAAGCAAATCTAAGCTCAGCTGTGTTTGCTGGAACAATTACATAAAAAATTATTTAGCATCAACAGACTATGATGGTATTGTTCAGGTTAGTCTTGGGCATTCTATTTTGGCATTATCAATGTCTAGCTTTTTGACCACTTAAACAAACTGTTACAGGAGTTATTCGATGAAAGCACTGCCATTGTCATATTTATGTCCACTGGCATTCATATTGACACCTGTTGATAGTTGGACATGCCAACATTTTTTTTACAAAAGTTTTTGAAGATAATTTTATCTATTAAATTTTGATCATGTATATCATTCGTCTGAAACTTAATGTAGAAAACAGTGACACGTTGACCGATATTATGCTTCCATATCCATGTCTTTTGATCACATTCATAAGACATCGATAAATAATCATTACAATTCCTTGGTTATTTAGTGTTTGTTGCAGAAGTTGATAGGAAAGGAAAGAAATTTAAAATGGTTTTAATGCGAGGATAGAAATGTAAAAGATAAACAATAAATAAACAGCTGAGTTAATTGTACATAAACACATTTGTAATCTGCCAATTGAAGTTTCTTAACAAAAATTCTATATTTTTCTTTTAAAATGGTTTTAATGCGAGGATAGAAATGTAAAAGTTAAACAATAAATAAACAGCTGAGTTAATTGTACATAAACACATTTGTAATCTGCCAATTGAAGTTTCTTAACAAAAATTCTATATTTTCTTTTAAGAAATATATGAATCTATTGATGCATGCAGAGGTTAAAGCAATGTTAAGAAGTCTGTATTCTTGCAGGTCTAATTGCATGATAAATTTTGTAATAAAATCTAAAAATGTTGGAATCTCACCTCTTCTCCCCCCCCCCCCCCCCCGTGTGTGTGTTTGCACGCATGCAAAAACAGAAGTTTAAAACTTATGAATGACCCTATAATTGTACAATCACAAGAGACATTGAAAATTCACATGCAATATTAAGAATATTAAGAAGTCTGTATTCTTGCAGGTCTAATTGCATAATAAATTTTGTAATAAAATCTAAAAATGTTGGAATCTCACCTCTCTCCTCCCCCCCCCCCCCCCCCCCCTCTGTGTGTGTGTGTTTGCACGCGTGCAAAAACAGAAGTTTAAAACTTATAAACGACCTATAATTGTACAATCACAAGAGAGACATTGAAAATTCACATGGTTCAGTGTTGCCTGTGTTAGCTCTGGTTCCTTCATTTGGGTTAATTCCTTTGTTGTTTTTTTTCTTCTATAGTATAGATTATGCAATTTGAATTTTACTTAACTTGAATGTCATGCAGTTATGGGACGCAGGCACTGGACAAGGGTTTACTCAATATGCTGAGCATCGAAGAAGAGCGTGGTCTGTGGATTTTTCTCAAGTGGACCCTACCAGGTTGGCCAGTGGTGGTGACGATTGCTCTGTGAAACTCTGGAGTATTAATGAGGTACTATTTTTGTTTGTTGGACTGTCAACCTGCGAAAAACGTGACTTCTCAAATAGGTTGTATGGATAATGGTTACTTGTTTGGCTTGTGAAAGAGAAAAAAGTGATATTTAATTTTTTTAAAAGGAAAGAGTATGGTGACAAAAGCTTACAGAAGGAAACAAAAAGAAAAAAACAGAGGACAAGAAATGACTAAGCGAAAACCTAGGGAAACTAATGTGAAAATTATTAATAGAAAATCCGAAATTTACCACTTAGTTACAGTTATATTGTTATCCTGCTCGTAGATTTCTTGAAAATTAATTGCTCTTCCATGTATAAAGAATATATTATAACTTCTTGAATTTTGGCAGCAAAAATGTACAGATACAATCAGGAATGTTGCCAATATCTGCTGTGTTCAATTTTCATCTCATTCCACCCATTTGTTGGCCTTCGGATCGGCTGATTACAAGATCTATTGTTATGATCTTCGAAATATAAGGATCCCTTGGTGCACCTTAGTGGGGCATGGAAAGGCTGTAAGCTATGTAAAGTTTGTCGACTCTCAATCGCTTGTATCTGCATCCACCGATGGCACACTTAAGCTCTGGGATCTCAACAGAACCAGTTCAACTGGGTTGTCCACTGATGCTTGCAGTTTAACTTTCACTGGTCATACAAATGAAAAGGTTAGCAGCGTCATAATATTTTCCCTGTAGCATATGCTTCTGCTTCACTGCACCTTTTTTTACTGATCATCTTCCACTGGACCTGCAGAATTTTGTAGGCTTAACCACATCTGATGGGTACATAGCATGTGGTTCAGAGACAAATGAGGTATGCTCCAATTCCTTCTTTTCATGGATTCTTGTTGCATGATCTTAACATAATAATTCTTTTTCAATAACGCAGTGTAATAATTTTGAATACTTTCTGATTATTTTCTCAGGTCTATGCTTATTATAGATCTCTCCCCATGCCCATCACCTCTCACAAGTTTGGCTCTATGGATTCCATTTCAAGTCGAGTGACCAGTGATGATAATGGGCAGTTTGTTTCCAGTGTCTGCTGGAGGGGGAAATCTAACATGGTTGTTGCTGCTAATTCAAGTGGGAGTATTAAGGTGTTGGAGATGATGTGATGGAAGGCAAACCACTCGACTACCTTGAAAAAAAACAAAATATTACACAGTGGTAAGTAACCATCATGACTACTGGTCTCCAAGAAAAGACTCTTGCTTGTATGTTGTGGGGATACCAGTGTTGCACAAATCTTTATAGCAACTGCCGAGCTCCTCGGGTCATTGACGTACAGGCAGTTATAATTCTGCAGGCCAGGGTTTTGGATGGTTTACACAAGACTCCCCAGGAAGATTGCCCAAAGAACGGGGAACACATTTATGGGGAGGTCCAGATTGGCAGATACTACACAATCATACCAGATAGTGTTCTATAAAGGAAAAAAAGAAAAGAAAAATAAATGTTGAATATCGTGGAGCTAGAAGAAATGAAGCTTTCGAATTGAAAAATGGAACTCATGAATAGGATGGAACATTGGTGGGTGGTTGTATAAACAAGATTGTTCTATTACTTCAGAAATTGTAACATTGTGTTGTCTGCGGTTTATGTATTATAATGAGCTATGCATTTCTTCACCCATTTTTTAACCTAAAGGAGATGCATTGGTAAGGAATTGAACCTTTTTGTAACATTTTTTTGCTGCTGTAGGAGATTGAACCATTGTAACATTTTTTTTGGGGCTGTTGATGCCTGATGTATTAAATTTTTTTGCATTTCCATAAAGGAATTGTTTGATCTAATATGTTAAAGAGCATTTACGTATGCTATGTGAATCTTTTCCTTGTAATCTTTCATTACAACAGGCTAACAGCTACATTGTTTCTGAAATTCTTTACAGATGATTGAACATCAACACTAAAGAACATATGATATATACACTGAATGGTGTGAACTACTGATCTAACTCTGAAACTGAAGCATGCCTGGAATACTTTCACCTACCAGAGTGTGCCGCAACTAGTTGAAGCTAGCTTTCCAAGTTCATTCTTAAACTGAGTCCACACAGCACCAGATTTGCCTTTCTGTTGCTTCCCTGCTAAAGGTCAGATCAACATTTGTTTTATATGTCCTACACTATCTTATAATGCACTGCTTCCTGAATGCGTGGCCGAAGAGCTCTAGGTCCATCCAGTCCTTCAAACGCATACATCATAAAATGATCCTTTTAAAAATTCTTGTTAATTTTTATTTATTAAATTTCTAATTTCTTTTTAATATTGCAAATGCCATTCATAAAATATTTTTAGTTTTGAACCAACCAACCTTCCTCTTTGTTTTTTGGTGATAGACCAACTAACTTGGTCTTGCATGAAAGAGGCAAGCTATCCACCAAATAATGCTGATTTACTTCTTACCTAGAATTTAAACTTGGAATGTATTTGATGTTTGAACATATATAATAAAAACTATTCCATGATTCCAATGCTCCCAGATGGAACTATTTTGGGGGTTGTAAGGTATTTCATGAGTTTCTAATCCAGGCTCAGGGCCGTTTAGATATGAGGTTAAAAAGCAATTATTCACTTGGAGCCCGTTTGGATCTGATTTTGCGTTTGAAAGGCTAAAAATTTTCAAACTCATATCCAAACACATTTTCAGCGTTTAGTTTTTTAAACCACCATCATCATTTTTAGGCCAAAACAATCTTGTGATTAAAAAGCTAATACAACAATGTTTTTCAAAAACTGAGTTTGAAATATAAGATTATAAAATATTAGCATTTTAACCTCATATCTAAAAGTTTCATTTCAAAATTAGCTTTTAAAAAGCTTACAATTTTATACAAAAATAGTTGAAAAACTTTTAAAAAGCTAACAGGTTTATACAAAAATAGCTGAAAAACACGCTTCATAAAAGTTGGGGAGAAATGTGTGTTTGGATCCTTGATCTTTTTGAAATTCTAAAATGTTAAATCAATTTATGACATTTTATTATTTAATATCCACATCTGATTCACCTTTTACCCACAACTCATCCCGTGTGAACCAAATAACAAAAGGTGGATTTAGGGTGCTCTTCCAAATTTTCAAATCTGTCAAGTCTTTTCTCGCTGTTTATCTATTTCTGAGGGTTACAATGGGTCTTTGACTCTCCCGATCTAAATATCTTTTCTAAAATGTTAAATCATTTTTTGACATTTTATTATTTAATATTCATATCTGATTCATTTTTTACCCACAACTCATCCCATGTCAACCATATAAAAAAAGGTGGATTTAGGGTGCCCTTCCAAATTTTCAGATCTGTCAAATCTTTTGTCTCTGTTTATCTATTTCTGAGGGTTACAATGGGTCTTTGACTCCCAATCTAAATACCTTTGCACTTGCACCATTGGATTGAAGAAGAAGAAAAAAAATTAAATTTTTTGGTAATCTCAACAACCCTCAGCTCCTATGGCCATGAAGTCAGATAATGGCAATTTGGAAGGTCAGGTAATTGCAATTTGGAAACAAAATAAATTCAGCAGAACTAGCTCCTCAGTTAACTAAAATGTAAGATAGTGTATTCTTACATTCTAACCTTTTTAATTGCTAGATTTTTTTGCCTAAAAATGTAATCTAGTGGTTAGAAAAGCTAAACGCCTGTGTTTATATTTGTGTTTGAGAATCTTTAACTTTTCATATGCAAAATCTACCCAAATGCATATCCAAACGGGGTCTTAGCTTTTAAAAAAGCTAAAAGTCTTAGGGTCCGTTTGGAAACACATATTGAAAAGTAGATTTTGGAATAAAGCTGTTTTTTAATATGATTTTAGACCTTTGACTTTTTCGGGATGCTTTTTTTTAATTCAGGAATCAATATTTGGAAGGAATTTAATGTTTGGTAGAAAAAGTTGCTTTTCAATTCAAAAAATCGATTCCGACCAAAAAGCGTTCTTTTTGAGATTTTAAAAACACAGATTTCGAGAGAGAAATTAAAAGGAATCCAGCTTTTGATTCCGTCGGAATCCAACCCGTTTGGTAGCGCGTTTGGGGGCGATTCCGCTTTTTAAAAGCGGAATCGCCCCCAAACGCGCTACCAAACGGAGGCACCGTTTGGTTCCGCTTTTAATTAAGCAGAAAGCTAAAAAACGTTGTCAAGCGCATTCTAAAAAGTTGACTTAATTAAAAAGTTACTTTCAGCTTTTAGTGCAAAAATGCTGATTTTTAAAAAACGAAAAAAATCCGCTTTCCAGGAATTAAGTCTATTTAAGCCACTTTATTTAAAATCTTACTTTTCATATGTGTTTTCAAACGAACTCTTAAACAGGTTATCAAACAAGTCTGCTTATATTAATTGAAAGGGATTTTTAGTTTTAAGTCCCCGTAAACTATAGGATTTAGCCATCGATCCCTCACTTCTTCATATTTATGTTTTAGTCCCTGCATTTAAATGATATGTTCCTTTTTAGTCCCTAGAGGAACCTATTCCTAAATTATTTAGTTTTCTTTTTAATCCCTGGGAGGGACCTATTCCTAAATTATCATTTAAATGTAGGAACTAAAACCTAAATATGAAGAAGTGAGGGATCGATAGCTAAATCCTATAATTTACGGGGATTTAAAATTAAAAATCCCTAATTGAAAAGCTACATATGAATTTCAACAAAAAAGTGTATCGAAAACTCTGTTTATTCTAGCAAAAGAAGCTTCTGTTATCAACGATAAACGTGATTCCTTGATTAAATAAAAAACATCTCAAATTATTATATCATCAAAATACATGTTAGAAAACCAAAACCACTTTTCAATGTGTTTTGAACGTAACCTTAGTTAAGAGCCCAATAGAGAGCCCATTACAGTCGGGCACATATGCCTATGGAGAGGGTGGTGAGCTGAGTAAAACATCCAATAAGAAAATATGTTTAAAATCATTAGCTTATTGAGGGATAAAATGAAGTATGTTACAAAAAATCAAAGAAAGCCAAACCTTGAGTTAATTGAATGTGTGAACATAAATATATTATTCTCCGTTTAATAATCCCACTCTCTTGTTATATTTAATCATAATAGGTGTATGACATTGATTACTGTCACTTCTGATGCTTAGAAAAACAACCACCCACAACTGAACTTTGGTTATATATAATAATCTCTCCACACAATAATGTACAGCATGCCATGTGACCACAGCATCTTATGCCGTAATTAAGCTGTAATAAGAAAGCTTTTGTTTTTTCAAACTTCAGAAGTTTCTTCAATCATGTATTTGTTAATATTAAAATGCCACTTACAAACATTAGAAAATCATAAGTCCTAACAAGTATTTGACCTTGATTAATGTCCTTTTGATATTAAAAAAAACTTTCAACTTGTGTTATTTGTGCAATGAGGATTTGTTTTATGTACTCCATAAGTTTTGTTCTATCATGTCATTGTTTATATTCAAGTATCATTGTCAACCAATTCAGGATGGTACACAAACATTAATTAGAATAATTTCTTATCTACTATTATCTATTTTAAATCTTATCTATCATTTACTCTCAGACATAATTTCATATTCAATGTTCTGGAGCAATTCGTTACGGAAATTTTTTGAAATTAAAAAATTTAAATTTGATAAAAATATATAATTTACAAGTTTATAATGAATTTATGTGAGTTAATCTTGGATAATGCGTAAAATTCGTAAAATTTTTAAAATCCAAGTTTAGTATACTGATTCAACTAATCAAACCTTCTTGCATTATATGCCAATTTCTAAACTGTTATTTGAATTTTTTAATGTGTTGAAATTATCAAACCCTGTTTTTTTAATGAAAGAGGCGGCAAGTTTAGAGTACAGTGCAATGGACCTAGCTAAATTATCAAACCCCGTTTTTTTTAATGAAAGAGGCAAGTCTAGACTACGGTGCAATGAACGTAGCTAAATCCCAGTGAACCTACCCAAACATTTTTTGGAAAGATTTGAATTAAGGTTTTAGCCATGGAGTTCAATCCAAACCCACATCAGAATAAACTTGAAATAATTCAGGTTGGACAAGGATTGAAAGAGAGTTACCCAAACCAAATTCAAATATCTGGAGGTGAATAATTTTCAATATTCAAATGATAATATTTCAAAATAATAATAATAATAAATAATAATCATATAAGCTTGAATCAGACAAGGAATTGGGTTTACATTGAATTTTACATAGGCCGCGTTTAGTTCTGGGATTGGATAACTTTTATGTTTGTAGAAGCTGATTCTGCAATCGTGCAATCAAATAGTTTTGTAATCGTAGCTTCCTACAGATATATTTTCAGACAAATAGTGTCTAAAAATTGTGATTGGAGAAAGCTGGGAGAGACAGCTCCTTGCATAATCAGTTTTAAATCTAGCATTGGCATAAGATCAATAATTTTACAATGCTGCTATCAAATGCTACCATTTTCGATGGACAAACTAGATTGAGTTTGTATTAACCTCCTCTAATTTTGAATTCAATTAAGGTTGAACTCCAATCTTACATCTCCCCCTTGTAGACCTAATCTAGAGTTATTACATGAATGAGACACGTTGATTAATGATACAACTGACCATCTACTTTCATTGTTTTTTCTGTTCAAGGGTTTTAATGAATTATGAAAATTTTAATATACAGTGGGTTGACTTATATCAATACAGGCTATGAATCACAATTCCAAAAAAAAAAAAATCTAACAACTGGATCAACACACAAAGGTGTTTTTTCTTTCTTTTAATCATCAGTTCATCAGCCTAAAAGGATCACCTACTTCCAAGTTGATGGCTTCCAAAATTTCCAAAATAAACAAAAATCAAACTTTTTAAAACGGGAAAATCTTTAAGTTGTATTAAAGAAAAAGAGAAAAAAATTAATTAGAAGTGGTCACCCGTGAATTATTTTTAGGCCCCTAAAAATTTTAAATTTTTTTGAGTCCCTGATATGGTAAAAATTTATCTTTAGGTTCTTGAAATCAGATGCTGTAATTGTGTCCGTTAAAAATATCGACAATACCCTCTGACCAATTTTTTTAATACATTGTTAACATTTCTCAGTACATTGTTATATATGTATCTTCCATACACTGTTAACTCTTCCTAATACACTACTAATCTTTGCAAAATGTTAATAAGCAGTGAGAGTCATGTTCGATATTTATGAGTTATGACAGACAGACTAACGACATTAATTTTCAAATATCTAAAGATAATTTTTCACTGTTTTAAAGGCAAAAAAATTTGAAAACTTTTAGGGATATAAAAATAATATATGGATCACGTATACCCTTAATTAATTTTTCAAAAAAAAAAAAAAAAAACTCCCTTGCGTAACCCGGTAACCGTGCTGTTTTGTGTGTGTTGGTTGTGGTCCCGTCAACGGCCACAACTGGATATTCTCGGGGTACAGCGAATCAACGGTTTACATCAAATCCCATTTATGTGATTGAATTGCCCTCATATTTCTATGATGGTAGGTAGAGAAATTTTTTTATTTTTAATTTAACGAGTGAAACGGTCAATGAAAATATTTATAAAAAAAACATATTTTTATTAGATTTTTAAGATTCTTTTTTGGAACTCCAATTGTTAAGAATTGGGTGGGCGTTTGGAAGCCATTAAATATGATTTATGCAAAATATGTTATTCAAAATGGTCTTACTTTCTATCATTTTAGACTCACCTATGTTGAGCGGTTTTGCGTGTTATATACACAAAGATTGGTTGTTTGACGGATTCAGTAGTGAAAAACAAACACAAATCCAAATGATTTTTTTTTTTTTTGCTTTTGTGTTAACATCACTTCACATCACTCACCAAAATGAAATTTAAGGAGTATGGATCCAGTTAGGTCTAGATTTGATCAATATTATCAGTATCAAATATGAGACTGACACCTGTACCCATTAATTGAATATCAATCTATGAATCAAACTTTACAACATATGAATCAAACTATACATTTTATGAATTGAATTTCATAATTAATTTGTTAGGTACATTTATCACTCTCCTAACCAAATTCTCAGATGTCGTCGTACGCACAGCACATCCAAGCAGGAATACTTGTCATCCACTAGAAAGTGTCAAGAAATCACTTCCTTTGAAAGAGATTTTCCTTTTTTTTTTTTTTTTTAGCGGAGCTTGAAATGGGAATCAAAATAATACAATTTGCATTGATTATATGCAGATAAACATGCGAACTAAATTGGGAAACCATATCTTAAAATGGCCTTATTTTTTGTGGTAAGTGAAATTATTTCCCAACTTTAATATCGTGTAAGAAAGCAAAATTGAGTAAAATAGCAAGTGCATAAATGACATTTAAATACCTTATTTTTTTAAGGTAATTGAAATAATTGGACACGTGGGGGAGATAGCTGACAGGCCAGGCTGGGTGGGGGATTGCGTGAATGGTGAACATGATGAGTGAGAGAATATTATTACATGGCTGGCTCCACCAAATCAAGATATTATGTTAAAAAAACAGAAAAAAATTATATTTTGTACCTAATAAAATGACAAATCACCCTCAAGTTGACACAGCCCATGTATACCGTGGCAAGTACTATTCAAATTGCATTTTTTAAATAAAAAAATACTATTCAAATTTGGTGTCAGCATTTCTAAAAAATGATGCATGGTATCTCATATCTCTAAAAAATATATAATCACCTTATGAATTAGTATCATTATAAAAAATAATATATATAAACTAATACATTTTTTTTTTAATTACAAAAATTTTAATTTTATATTTATTTGTATTAATTGAGTATATTAATCATTTATGACAGTATATATTCCGTTAACGGATTATAGTATAAATTATCCTTCAACCAACCACAAAGTGCCATTTCTACGTGGGTGATTTAGTCAATCAATTAGTTTTAATTATTAAAAAATTATTACTTTAAATGTAAGTGAGATATTTTTAGGGAAAATGATCAAAAAAATCTTAAAGAGTTTGAAATCAAATCAGTCATTTTTTAAAATTATATCTAAAAAATTCTCATTTTACAGTTTTGTAAACACAAAAGACTAATCTGCCCTTATATGATTAAATCTATAATATCCCTTTTTATTCCACACTAAAAACATATTTTTCCTACAAAACAACAATATCTATATAAAAATCAATCAGGTTTTGTTATTATATATATATATAGTGAAACGATTAGGTGCGACGAACGTCGGGTGCAGCGGCGACACGGACTGTTCGATCATTTTTCATTGGGTCCATCGCATCCAACGGTTGATGTGAATCGCATCCGACCGTCGGATGCGATGGACCCGTGATCGACGGCCCGTAATCGCTGCCACACCCGCCGTTCGCCGCATGTAATCGGTCATATATATATATTCTAAATCTTTATATTACATTTTTTATTTTTTTATATATATATATTTTTATATATATATATATATCCATTTAAAAAAAAATATATATATATGGGCGATGGGGTGCGGTCGTGCGGTCGCGATCGCGGGCCGTCCGATCGCGGGTCCATCGCATCGGACGGTCGGATGCAAATCGCACCCGACCGTCCGATGCGATGGACCCGTGATCGACGGCCCGTGATCGCGGCCGCATTTCCGACAAAATCGCACCTAATCACAAAGTCTATATATATATATATATATAAAAATTGATCTACATGAAAATGCGTGAAATATATTAATAAAATTAAGAGGGGTGAAATATTTTAACAAAGTTAAGAGAAATCAAATGTATTAGAGATCTAATTACATAAGGGTAGATTAGTTTTTTGTGTTTTTAAAATTGTAAGATGAGATTTTTTTAGTATAATTTTAAAAAATGATTGATTTAAGTATTTCACTTTTGAAAGACTTATTAAATCATTTTTTTTCACGTATTTTTGTCATCTCTCATGTAAAAAGTCAAATAATTTTTTAATAATAATAACTGTACACAAAGGAGGCTGAGGCTGACCAACCCAGCCCACTATAAATACCCATTATCATTCATTCATATCCCCAAAAAAACACAACTTCTTTAGCCAATAAAACAGAATCACAAATCTTCATCTTCAAAGGGTTTGTTTCTGTTTTGAGAGATGGCCATTGTTAGGGGTTCATTCATGTTGATGGCCATCGCCGCCCTCATCTTCGCAATCGTCTTACCTGCCGCCGTCCACGGCCACGAGGGACACCACCACGCCCCCGCCCCCGCCCCGGTCGGCCACGCCGCAAACGGTGGTTCGTTTTCTCTATCTCTCTCTCTCTCTCTCTCTCTTTCGGATCTGATCCTCTGCATTTTCAATTCATGTGCGGGTTTTTTTGCTTTTGATCCTATGTTTTTTTTAGATTTTTGCATATATACCCCTATTAAAACTTAATATTATGAAAATATCCCTGTTAAATCCCACAGTACAAAAAGTTCAACGATGGCTATAAACCCTAACCTAACATAAGAAATTACCTAAATATCATAACTAATGTAAAGCAAGAAAAAAACTAACTTTACTTCATCACAAACCCTAGCCTCCATTTGAACCTTTTGAAAAGAAGAGGATGAGAGATTTGTGAAGAGATGCTCGTTATTGGATTTTTTGGGAAGAAAATGATGAGAGATTTAATGAAAAATAAGTATATAATGTGTTTGAGAGATTTTAAAGATGGATTAAACGGTAGAAAAGAAGAAGAAATTAATTTTTATGTTTGCTTTGGTTTTCATTTGTTAGAAAAATATTATTCATGTAAAATAAATTACAGAGAAACTCAAATTACATAGAACCAAGCCGACCCTAATTTTTATGTTTGCAATTTATATATTTTATTAGAGATATGAGACTACACATAAGAATACATATTGATACATAAATAGGTATTCAATACAACAACGTACTTTAAAAAGACGTATTTGAAAGAATTAGACTTTTGTTTTTATAATAC
Source organism: Acorus calamus (assembly GCA_030737845.1). Taxonomy (NCBI): domain Eukaryota; kingdom Viridiplantae; phylum Streptophyta; class Magnoliopsida; order Acorales; family Acoraceae; genus Acorus; species Acorus calamus. Next base: position 2,363,795 of record CM060860.1, read on the forward strand.
CTTTCAAGGGCTTTCAGTTGATGTGGATTTTTCTCATATGTTTCATGGACGATTCATGAATGGTTCTGAATTCTTTATAATCTAATATATCCATAAAGATATATATAGGTGACTCAATGGATTGAAAATCATTTCTGAATTGTAGTTTAATCCAAAAAGAGTAATTGACAGTATGTAAGTTCGGTCACAAATTTTTTTGTGTGAGTTTTTTTTTTTAATTTTTTTGAAACAGTCACATTTGTATTTTATCTTTATCCTTGATATAAAAAATGAAAAAATTAACTAGGGGTCTCCACAGTCACTTTTTTATTATTTTTAGATCTTTAACTTTGTTTTGAGTTATTTCTGAATACCTAATATTAAATCTCATTATTTCTAGGTTTAAAATAACACTTTCTGTTCTTGTTTTTATATCAAAATGCCCTTTCAATCTTTTCAATATTAAATATGATAGTGTGTATAGTGTTAATCATATTGGGTATATTATTAATCATCATAAATACACTTTTAAACCATATGCATTTTCGACATGCAAATGGAGGTTACTGACGAAAAAGTGTTGCTTTGAATATAGAAATAATGGGATACAACATTAGAGACTTTGAAATAACTCCAATAATAGAAGTGTTAGGCCCCTAAAATCTCCATGTATCAGTTCTTTCTGTATTTTTATATTAAAAATCATTGCTCCTCTCAACAAATTAACCATGTGGAACTTATTTGCATAAATAATTTCAGGCTTTCAGCCATTTTTTTAAAATGGTATATTATGCTGTTAAGATGCAAGGAAAAATATTAGAAGTGCTATTTGAAATGGTATATCTATAATTTTAAAATCTGTAAATAGTACATGTTTGGTATAGCCCTAAGCCACGTGCAAATTTAATGGACTATTAACCCCATAACCAGCTGTGTTTGAATTTTTCATCCTAACTTTAAAAGGAAAATGTCCTTTCACTTGATTAGTACGATCATGTTGTACTATGTAATTGCATTTGACCTTTTTTAGTGATTTTTTTTCTTCTTTAAATCACTTGGCTAGTACAATCCTGTAGTACATAATAATTCAAACCCAGTTATTTATTCATGACATATATAAAATTATTATAAATGTGTTTTAGTTGGTAATATTACAAACCCAATTAATTAATCAGAAATATAGAATTATTAAAAATGTGTTTTACTTGGTATTGAATAGTGCCCTCACTTTGTATCATTCAAAAAAATTGTAGGTTCTCCCATTGATCAAGGAATTGCTTGCATGCTGATGATGGTGGCTCTGGTTCTCACCTACCTCATTCACCCATTGGAGGCTTCTCCCTACAAGCTCTTCTAAATCAAATAATTATGAAATTTAATATGGGTAGATTGGATTGATTGTTCATGTCTATCAATAAGTTTGTGTAAATTTGGGATTGACTTTGTCTTCTGGTGTGGGATTGACTTTGTTTTCTGGTGTTTCTTGTATCTGTGGATTTCTTTGTGAACATGTGTTTGGAGTTTCTGTTGTCTGCTTTCTATTGTGGATTTATTATCCATTTTTTCCTTATTTGGTTCTTTATTTTGTTCCCTTATTTGTTTACACATGATTGGTGTGTGTTTTGTAATGAAAGAAAAACGATATACACAAACCTATGTGCAATTTTGTACACGCAGTTCTCAACGCTTTCCTTTTTTTGAAAAAAGTATACACTCATTCAGTAAAATACATACTATTTTATGAAGCCATGTATATATATTAAGATATTATAATATATTTTTTTCTTAAAAAAAATTTAAATTTCACACATTGCTACGGTGCTATGCACTACATTATCGTAGTGTATAAATTGATGGAAGATTGTTTCTAAAGTTTAGATAGAGATGCAAAATGAATTGAGTACATACAAGTGATACAACCTTGCCTGCAGGTTTTCAAAGGGGAATACGATATGTACAGTCCTATGTGTAGCCCAGTATGCAATTCTCATCTTTTTCATAAATAAATATTATATACTCGCTCATTAAAATATAAAATATAAATAAAATATGCATTAAAATACTAATATATACTGTTCTTTGAAAAAATAATAACACCAGGATCATGCACAGACCTAATGCTCACAAACTCACCCTTCTTGCTATTTTTTTGTTTCATTATTTTGGTTTGTTTTTTTTTCCGACTGTTTTATCTTTTTTATAGTATATGTTTGGGCGCGTCTATCCCCGCCAAACGTTTCACTTACCCCACAAATCGAAAAAAAACTGGTGTTTGGCTGTTCCCATCAATTCAGGTCGATCAAACTTGGTCGCCAATTCAGGTTTTGGGTGACCGGACTTGGTTGCCATTTCAAGTTTTGAATGACTGAACTTGGTCGTCATTTTAGGTTTTGGGCGACCGAAATAGGTCGAACAGGATCCAGAACTATATTTACCTATTATTTGTAAACAAATAAATTTTTGGGTTTATCCATCATATTCTATATTTATTCTTTTATCCAAATAACAGCTAAGGGAGTGAAAAAAATGTAAATAGGTATACTTTCAATTAATTCAAATTTTTATAGAAAAATATCTTATTAGACAAATATATATTATTTTTAAGCTTCGTTTGAATTCATAGTTAAGCGTATTCTTTGTTTGAAAACAAAAAAAAACATACCTGTTGATCCAAACATATATTATATTTGGCTTTTAAAAATTTGTCTGTTACTTATGTAAAAAAAATTGTTCTTATGTTCTATTTAAGAATAATTATTTATTATCTCTACATTACAACTCAGACGTGGAGTGGCATGAAGGATCTGAGGATACACGTCAAAAGATTATGTTTTCAAGAAAAAAATTATAAACTTTATTACAAATTCTGTTCGACCAAGTTCGATCGCCCGAAACCTGAAATGATGATCAAGTTAGGTCGTCCAAAATATGAAATGACGACCAAGTTCGGTCGTCGAAAACTTAAAATGATGACCAAGTTTGGTCGACTTGGTCGTATCGGTGGGGATAGAAAAAATACCGTTTTTTTTTTTGCCGATTGGTGGGCTAAGAAAAAGCATTGGTGGGACTAGACGTGCCCTTTATGTTTTGCTAGGCCCGACCTTGAGTTATTGATTGACTGGATAAGGTGGACTTCTAATCTAATGTGATCCCATAGTACATGTTTTGGAGAAAGATTCTTATAGGCTGTTTGGTTCATCTAAAAATAAGAGCTTAGTCAACTGAAAGCTGAATATCATCGCTTATTGAGTATAATCGCGTTTGGTTGACAGCCCAATGCCCCAATATAAGAGCTTACATTTCCTCATTCAGATAAAACCCCCCATTTTTTTAAGTTGAATCCCGGTCACTTTTTTTTTTCGCAGTCTGCCAATTGCCTTTTTACACCGATGTGAAATGACTTTAGTACCCCTAATACTTACCCCAAATTACGAGTGATATTTAAGACCATTTTCGATCAGCTCTCTCTCTCCTCACCCCTATTTTTCCGTCGACATCTTCGAAGAAACAAAAAAGGGTTATACGCCAAAAACCCTAATTGCTCATTCAGAAGATGCCGTTCGTCTCTCAACGCCAAACACCACCAAATTGCAAACTCTAATAGAAGATCGTTAACCCCTCTCGGTTGTCCTTAAATCTTCATCCATAATTCATGAGTTTGGTTACTATATTTTCATTTCTTATTAATACTGTAGTTAATGTATACATTAATATACCTTACATATAATGCTAAAGAAGAACAATGATCATGAGATCAGTAATAATTGAATGTGCTTATCAGTCATGCAGAGTCCCTGTGAGAAAATGTTTCTGGGATGAGGTCCAACCCATTTTTTTTTATAGGGAAAAACAAAAGAAACCATAGCTTAATGTATTTCTGAAATTATGTTCCATCTAGTTTTTTCAAGATCTCTAACAGGCCATTCAAGCATATCCTCCCTCGACAGAGAATGCATTGATGGCGCTGTCTTGGTCCTGTTATGAAACAGCTTCAACATCAATTATTTTTTAAATGATGCTTTTGTCTTGCTCAGATGCATCTACTAATTTGCTATACAATATCTGATTTTGTTGGGATATTGCATCCAATACACTGTGTTGTCTAAATTATTAACCATAAACATAATTAATCACAGATAGAAAGAAAGTATTTATCTATGATGATCATCAATAATAAAAATAGATGAGTTAAGTATGCAATTCCTACACTTCATCAGATTGTTAAAAAGAAGTTATATCAATTGGGCCTGCTGTACCCTTAAAATGGTCTGGTTTTTCATGTGCCTTCTTTCGCTACTAGTTTTCCATTACTAACATCCTGTATAATTGGCCTATTGACAAGCCTAGGCCATCTACAATCAGTTTAGGGTCCCTGGTCATGACAGTGGTTTCCCTGACACAAATTAAATTTTCATAAATACCAAATCACATTTGTATTGCTATTTATGTCCCTAAACTGTGTCATTTAACATGTGATGTAATTTGTTGTCATTCTTGTAAAATCGGGAAAATCCACAATGCTTCATGTGGGTTGATGAATTGCGTCAGGCGCACAGACCCGAGTATTATCAGGTGCCAGTTTAGAAGAAGGTGGAGAAGGCCGCCGCAGTTCAACGCCTCACAGGGATACTCATCTTTGGATGTTGTTCAAGCTTATGTATCATATTGATGGTGTTTGAGATCTTTTTTTTTCTTGTACTCCTGGCTGTCAAATGACAATAAAAGTTGGATTATGAAACTAATATTATAATGTATATATTCACTGCTCTGAAACAGTTTTTTTTTATATTTGAGAATGTTGTAACATTCTCATGTATTTATCTATTGTAGCAAGAAAATATATACAACTCTAATACTATTTAATTTATATTTGTGTGCTTGGATTATGTTTGATGATCTACAGGTTTTTTTTCTTCTAAATCATAATATGGTAATTGTAGATTGCATATTTACCATGTCATAAAAAGCACACATGTCCCATGTTATTTTTTTAAAATCTGTATAGGTTCAGGTTCTAATAAGTAATCAAAGTGTAGTATCTAATAATTTATTAAATATACATATATCAAATTATCTTTTTTTAATAAATAGAAAAAATAAGCAAATAATCAAGTTTTCAACCAAACCACAAATTACATTCAGCACTTATTAAATGGACCAAAACACCCTTATCATAAACTCTACTCTTTAGTACTGAACCAAACAAAAATGTAAATTTTCATAAGTGCTTATAATTTTCACTGAACCAAACATTTTTTCTTTTGAACTGATTAAAACTTATCAGAACTTATATAATCTACACTTATGCATCAGAACTTAAAATCAGCTTTCCGCTGAACCAAATGGTCCCTTAGTTTATTCTTATATTTCTAATACCTATAGGCCTGATTTTTTTGTTGTCCTTGCTTTGGGTCTATACTCTGTATTAAACTTGTGTAGACCTCTCAGAGTGCTCTATGAATATGCAATATTTATCCACTGATTTTTGGAATCAATCAAAAGAAAACAAAAAATTCATATTGGCCTAATTAAAGCCTATAAAATCAACAAAAAAATTATTATAGTGGAATCAATTTTTAAAATTTTTTTCATATAAACACATGAGCCTAATAAGTAAAATATGAATTTTTCAACCACATGAACTTGAATCAACCAAAAGAACATTACCTAATTAAATCCATAAAAAAGCATAAGAAAATTAATCATAGAGGAATAATTTTTTTTAATAATTTTTATAAAAAATCATAAAGACAAATAATATAATATCTGAAATATAATTAAATATAAAAATACTTCAGGAGCATTTTTGTCTCTTATAGAGACCAATATGTCTTTACAATTATTTATAATGACAATAATGTTTATCCAATTAAATGTAAAATTCTTTCACGGGCAATTTTATCTTTTGCAGAGACTAATTTGTCTTTATGATTGTTTATGGAGACTGCAATGTGTACACAATTTAATGTAAAAGTTTTTCAGGGGTAATTTTATCTTTTGTAGGGACTAACTTGTCTTTATGACTGTTTATAGGGACTTCAATGTCTACATAATTTTATGTGATGGAATATTCTGGGAATATTCCATTAAGTTTGGTTGAAAATTGAATTTAAGGATCATAATTGGGTTTTTGTGAGTTTTCAAGACTCGTACGTCTGTTCCAATTTTAGTAGGGACTTATATGGGTTTTTCTATGTTTGTAGGGATTTAGATGTCTTTAACTCTAGTGTTTAATAGTTGTGATGATCATGTCTCTCGTGCGATTAGCTATGTTGTAGGGTGTGGGCCTTGGGCTTGGAGTTCGGTAGATCCCTCTTCTACTCAGGCTCTGGGTGGTCGGGGTTTTCTTTTTAGATAATGTTACATACATCCCCATTTTTAGCCTTAATTCTAGTCTACATATGTTTTAATTTTTTAAAAATTGTATACCTCATCTAATAAGGTACATGCTTTTATAAAAAATGAAACATATACTCCAATAAATTGCATGGATGCATTTATAGAAAATATAAAAAAATTCTTTCAAAGTATATATATACACTGTTAACATGAGCATATGCTCCGTTAATTTTCTATCGACGCATATAGAACTGAAATTGGGGCTGAAAATAGATCTGAGTGTAACAACACCCTTTCTTTTTATTTCCTTTATTTTGTTTGTACTTTGAGTCTGGCTTTGTTCTTAATATATTAAAGTATTAGTCTACCATTTTCATTAAAAAAAAAGTTGTGATGGTCATGTCTCTTGAGCTTACATGTGTGTCGATATTAAAATTTAATTTAAAAGATTGCGAGCTTTTGGAAAGTTTAAGACCGTCCTTAAAGAGTATGTCAACTCCTCAGAAATAGATCATGTCAAATGAGAAAGTAATATGGTGGCGGACCGTTTAGCTAGCAAAAGAGAGAGAATAGATTCACACGTATACGTGAGTTAATAAAATGTACACCCAATACGAAATACAAAATATATATGACAACAAATGTTCAAATATGTTGTATGATCTACTTATACTTACAATGACATTTATAATGTAACTGATGAATATGTAAGCATGATATAAATAGTAATAGTCCCTCCACAGAAGATGCTTCTTTAAATACATGATTTCTAAAACTAATATTATTCTCTTTGATTAATTTTGTGGTACGCTTGAATTTCGTAAAACAAAAAAGTATGATTATAATTGAGCTTGAATGCCAAACAAATTCATCAACCATCTGTAACATGGACATCTATATATAATTAAAGCTTCTATTGCACCTATAATACAATATAATCAATTTGTTGAGGAGCTAGCTGCTCCTTTAATTATTAGAATAACAATGGTAGAAGTGTATAGCAGAGAATGGACCACAAAAGGAAAGTGTTACATCCACCAACTTCAGGCATCATATTCTCTTCATGAGGGGAGAGAAAAAAAATCTTTTATCTCCCCTTTTCACGTACCAGTCTCCTAAGTCACAACATAAGAACATCCCAAAGTGATTTGATCAATCATTAAATTGGCAATTTCTATAATATGGATCCACGTATATGAATAGAAATGACTCCTCGACATAAAAACATAATCCCTAGAAATAGGTCCTGTAAAAATTATATATTGGAGGATATAATAATTCATAAAAAAAAAACATCAATTAAAATGCAGTGGATTAGATTATCACAAACCAAAACAAGTCACTGGCAGGTATATACATGCTATCAAAGTGTATAGAGCTGTAAAATGGATTGAGTGTATCATCGCTCAAAGATCAAAACTTTGTTATACTAAGTATAAAATACAACCTTATATACTTTGTTAACACTTTCTATTTAGAAATTTTTCATATTCTTTTTATAAATGATAGTATTTAATATATTCTTTCATTTTTCATAAAATACATTTAAATATACATATGATTAAAAAAAAACATTTTTGTCTATGTTTTGGATAGGGATGACAATGAGATGTGGTAAATGGAAAACTCGCCCTGACTCAATCCTATTGGGATGGATTTAGTCCCCTAAATGTCAAACCCGAACCAAAACCCGCTCCACCACATTGTATCCATTTAAATTATTTATATTATCAAAATTAATATAATACATAAGTAAAATTAACCCATCATATGTTATTATGATTATTATTATAATTGATAAAATGATGAAGAATAATATTTTTTAAGCCCCAACTTATAAGCCCCATCACATGCCCTGTGAAGTGGCTAAGGGAGAATTCATATTTCATCATTTTTAACATTAATTGATAACTAATTCCCCCAAACATTAATTGCATCCGTGCAACATTAATTATCGTTTTTTTTTTAATGTTGAATTGAATTATTATTCTTTCATCATTATTAATCGTTTTTTTTTCTTCAGAATTGAATTTTCCACTAGATCCAACTTTCTACTTCAGAGAATTTGAAGTCACGGATTCGTTTATTTTTTTCGTATTGAATTTCATCTCAATGTCTATTGGATCATGTTTGACATTTATTATGTTTTTTTATCTGCAATTGAGTTTTATTTGCTTATTGGTTTTTGTTTGATATTTAAAAGTTTTTTTTAATGTTTTGATCCTTTTGGAATTTCAGTTATATCTGAATTTGAAATTAATCTTTTTTATGATCAATCTTGTTTTATATTTGAATGTTAGTTTTTATTATGTTACACATGTTATATTGTGAATAGGTTACTGTTACATTTACACAACACTGTTACATTTACGTAAATGTAACATATCAGCAACATTTACTTAAATTTCTCTATATTTTATATTGTTTGTTACATTTACATAACATTGTTAAATGTAACATAACAATAACATTTACCTAATTTTTTTACATTCCATGTACAATTATTTAAAAACATATCATCTCTTCAATTGTGTGTTACATTTTACAAATTGTTATATCTCAGAAATGAAAAATAAATATGTTACATTCTTCATTGTAAGCTATACAAAAAATAGATGTGTGAGATGCTTTTAGAGAACGAATCTGTTTTTCATGAAGATATTTCTATTGTTGTGTGTGGGTGTGCCATGATGAATATGGAATCAATAATTAATTGTTAAATATAACTACCAATATAAAATGTAACTATTTCATATGGTAACTATAAGTATTTTTTATTTAAATTTAAATATAATAAATAGCCGTCTGTTTTAATGTTCAGTTAATAACATTCTTAAAAAATACTAATGTATATAATAAGAATGTAAGTTTGAAATAAAAATCTAGGTTGTTTGAGTGATTTTGACGAAAAATAATTTAGATAAGTTTTGATGTATTTTAGGTAAGTTTTAATGTAATTAAAATAAAAATTGAATTACAATTTGGGTAAAGATTTTAAAATTCAAAATTCAAAATAAATAAATTTTCGTGTGTGTAACGCGGAAGAGTAATAACTTAATCAAGAAAAATAAAAATTTGTCTTGATGAGATGGATTTATAATAAATGGCATATCTGTATTTTATCATTTTATAATTTTTTTAAAATCAATAAGTTAAAGAATGATATTTAATGGGACCTGATGCTTATAATTTGGAGACTATATATTATTAGGGGACATATTGATGTAACATTTTCCAAAGATAAACAGAACATAAGCCTTTCTTCCGTTCTTTCCTTTCTCTCTCTCTCGTCCTGAAAACCCTATTTCGACCCCTCTCTCTCTCATCGAACGAAGGGCGAAGAGTAAATATCCACCTCCCGAAATTCAGATCCAAATTTCAATTCGCATCAGTTTCTAGGGCTTTTAAAGGTATCTCCGATAAATTCTCTCTCACCGATTTCTCGAATCTTAGTTTCATGTGAATGATCCACTGTTTTCTTCGTACAGATGGTGACCAATCAAGAACCGGGGAGCGATTTCTCGTTCGATCTAGTGAAGCTCGGGCTCCGCCTCTCGGAGGACGACATTGCGGATGTTGAGGCGGAGGAGGTCCCATCGCACCTGAACACGAACAACAGCTCGGGAGGGTTCGTGGTGGTGTCGACCGACAAGCTCTCCGTGAAGTACACGTCGTGCAACCTGCACGGGCACGACGTCGGGTCCGTGCAGGCCAATTGCCCCGCCCCGTCGCGTCGGCTAGTGTACTACTTTGAGATCGAAGTCGTGAACGCCGGACAGAAGGGCCAGATCGCGATCGGCTTCACTACTGAGAATTTCAAGATGAAGAGGCAGCCCGGGTGAGGACCCTTAGACGATCTGTTCGATTGATTTGTTAGAATTAGTTGTGAATTTGATGATGATGTTGTTCTATTGCAGTTGGGAACCAAATAGTTATGGGTATCACGGCGATGATGGGTTGATCTATCGCGGAAGTGGGAGGGGTGAATCCTTTGGGCCGACTTTTACGACCGGCGATACTGTTGGTGGGGGCATTAACTATGCTACTCAAGAGTTATTCTTCACGTAAGACATTTTGATTGTTAGATCGTCGTGGCATCACAAAACTTTCATTAATATCATTTCATTGTGGTTGCTAAATATTGTGAGATTCAACCAAACTGATCACTGAGTTGAGATTTTGTTTTATTGATATTGAATTGTTGGAAAATTGTATTTGATTTGTTTTGTTATTTTTTCTAGGATATTTTTTTTTGTCTTGCATGGGTCAGTTTTGTTCCTCTGTTCAGACTTCAGAGTCTTTTGGTGCTGATTTCAGGAAAAATAGAGAGCTTCTTGGAACAATATACAAGGATGTAAAAGGTCCCTTGTTCCCGACTATTTCGGTTCACAGTCCAAACGAGGAGTATGTGTTTTGTTCCCTTTTCTTTTTATCTTTTCTAATGGCATTCCGCATTCCTACCTTTCATATCATCCGAATCAAATTGTATGTGGAAGTTAGATAGAAAGCTAACTTGCCTGGTGGCTGGCATTCTGTAAATACTGGAAAATCAATGTATTCTGCTTTATTTCCTAGCTTGTTATGGAATTTGTAATCCAATAGCTTAAGGGATTTTTGCCATGTGGAGACACTGAAATGCACTTCTGAGTTAATTAACTCTGGAAATTCATATTTCATTTCTCTTTTAGTACCTCTTTGTACACTGGACATTGCAACAATTATAAGGACCCATAATGTCATTCATTTTTGGATGTGCCATGCTGCTTTTACTAAATTTTACAAAAGGCTTTCCTGGTGCAAATTTTCAGTTGAAGTGGACTGATATTTTTTGTATTTTTTAATTGTCTTGTCATATGTTAGCATGATTTATGATAATCAGTTTTACTGTCACATCTTTTTAATAAACACAATAGCTAAATCCAACATGTTTTTGTGACCAAATTTTGTCAAATATTTGCAGAGATGATTGCTTGTCACTTCAAATATGCTCTCTCAAAGTTCACTTGCATGTTAGTAGTTGCCCTTCTAATATTGCAATTTTTGTCTATAGAAACAATCACCAATTTCTAATGTCTGATCTGATAGTTTGATGTCAGGGCAACTTCTATAAACAATCCACTGGTTAGACATAGTTATGTTTGCAATTTTTTCATATTATATATCTTTCACATCTAACATGCAAAAGGTTGTTATGGACTTTTTTCATGCTTTTGTAACTCCGATGTATTAGAGGTTCTGATAAATTGCAGATGGATGATTGATGTCAATTCTTCAGGGTGAAAGTAAACTTCGGGCAGAGTCCGTTCCGCTTTGACATTAAGGTATGTGATGGTCTTCTTTTGTTTCCTTCTAATTATTATGGTTAATTTTGTTATTATTGACTTCCTCATGTCTCCAAATTTATCTCCATTTTGCTCTTGTGCATAATCCATGTGTAATATTTCATATAATCTGGCATTGAAAATTAGTGACTTTTCTTTTGACTGCAGAATGTGGCACTACTATTAATATGGCTGATTTAGTTGGACACTATTTTTGTTAACACTAACTGTATTAATGTGTTATATATTTTCTGAGATTGTAAACACTAACACAAACATGCACTTTTGTATGGCATGCGTGATACAATTACACCCATATAAAGATCCATGAAGATAACATTTTTTTTATATTCATTATATAATAGTTTAGGAACCCCACAGTTGTAATAGTCATATTTATACATGCTGATGCCAATAAATGAAAATGAAACCGGAAAATCTAATCTGAATGAAGTCAACAATTTCACCACAAGAAACATGGAATCCGTACTGATTATGGTGCCTCAAGTATAATGGTATAACATGCTATGAGATGGCATAGTGGGCATTGAGACGTGATATGTTTTGAAGGTATCAGCATTAAACATATCCCAGCTCTTAATGGCTAGGGATATGTTATATGACTTCAGATCTAATGCATCAAATAAAGTAAAAATTGTAAACCAGACATCATATGGGCTAAAGCCTGATAATGTTCATACACATGGCCCAATAGGTTTCTTTTATGCATCCATGCCATTCAACAGTTACCCTGCCTTATTACTTCTCTGACTGTACAAGGGGCTATTATTTGACCCTTGCCATATGCCTACAGTAACATGCAGCTGAATATCGTAGTGTATGACACACATAATGTTGAGCATAGCATAAAACCTTGCCCCAAGCACTGGGGCCGGCTCTAAGACTATTACAAGTCTATAGGAAAAGCTCCACCTAGACTGAGAACTATAAGTGGTTGTAAAGTGATATCAGTCCTCCCCTTGAATTGTGTAAAATTCTATTGTAAGCCAGTTGATATGTGGTGCTTCTACCCCAGTAGAAGTACTATATTAAATTTGCAAGGAAACTACCCAACCAATTACCAATAAGGGAAATGGAGAATCAATAAAATATTTCTTACCCTATGATACATCACGGTATATAATGATAAATATTGATACATAGTTGATGCAGTCTCCATCATATTTTTAATCTGTCACATATCTGCTTGGTTTTGTCACTGGTTAAAGTGTCTCAGCAATGTGTTTTTTTCCCTGTGATTACTCTCATAGCGTGCATGATAGTTTTGTTTTGCACAATCAGTACATATACTTGATTCTCAATATACTGTAGATGGACATACATGTATAATGTATATAAAATGATTAGATATTCTGGGAGCATCTTGTTTATGTATCTTTGGATTTGTTTTAAATTAATTTGAAAAAACTCAACTTTCTATTACAAGTTCTTAAGGTTGACATTTCAGTATTTCACACATAAAAAGTTGTTAATGGTTGTGCACTGTTGTGCTCCAATTTCTTGAATACCTTGCATTCAATATGCAAATTTTTAGTTGCATGACTTGCATCACATATTCCAAATGCCGTTTTGACCCATTTGGAGTTAATTGATTGATTTGAACAGGCATTTGTATCAGAAGAAAGATTGAAACAGCAAATGACGATAGAAAAACTAAGTTTGCCACATAATGTTAGTCATAGGTATGCCTCTATAAGCTATGTTGTAGTGTGCTTCTCTTGATCTTTGCAATGCCTTTTTATCAGACTCTTTCATTTTCAATCAAGTTGATTTTTTCCTGTTCATGCTTTCTGACTTTGCATAGAATAGAGTTTTCTTAATGTTTGATGTAGAGAAGATGCTATATTAGTAAATTACTGAGTAATTCATATGGTGCATGCAAACAATGAGAATTGTTTCTTCTTTGTTGATAATGACACTGTACTCGAGCTCTGTGGTGACGAGGGAAACATATTTCTGTTCCAATTGGCTGTAAAGTGCAAACTAGATGCAGATTAAGATTGAACAGAAGTCCCAATTAAAACTGTGTTAGAATATAAATACTTTGTTAAATTATGAATATTGAGTTGTCAGGCACAAGGAAAAAAAGTGAATTGATTTATGAGTCCTACTATGAGTCTATTTAGATTAGGCTTTAATTTTCTTCCCCCTTTTTTCTTCTTTTTTTCTTTTTTTGAAAGAGATGGGAGTGATTTTTTTAGCATAGATTACGGTTGTAATTGGTCGGGTTGGTTCGGTTTTACGCCAAACAAAATTAACCTGAAGTATCATTACACCCAACCCAGACCCAAACCCAAACTCAAACAATACTGAAATTGAAATTGAAACTGAATTATTAAACCCGTAAACTAAATTGAATTTGCTATATTGCATTGCTACTGGATCTTTTGCTATAGATGCTGACATTAATATTTGATACTCTTGTATTCTCAGTTGGGCCCGTCTAGTCCCACCCACCATTTTTCTTACCCCACCAATCGGCTAAAAAAAAAAACCCGGTGTTTTGCTATCCCCACCGATCCGGCCAGTTCGACCAAATTTGGTCGAATTTCAGGTTTTGGGCGACCGGGCTTGGTCGTCATTTCAGGTTTTGGGCGATCGAACCTGGTCAAACAGCATTTGTAATAAAGTTTATAATTTTTTTCTTGAAAACATAATCTCACAACGTGTATCCTCCTTAAATCCTTCATATCACTCCAAGTCTGAGTTGTAATGTAGGGAGAATAAATCATTATTCTTAAATGTAGAATATAAGAACAATTTTTTTTACATAAGTTACAGACAAATTTCAAAAGCTAAATATAAAATGTGTTTGGATCAACTGGTAGGTTTTTTTTGTTTTCAAACAAAGAATCATCTTAATTACGAATTCAAACGAAACTTAAAAATGATATATATTTGTCTAATAAGATATTTTTCTATAAAAATTTGAATTAATTGAAAGTATATCTACTTACATTTTTTTCAGTCCCTTAGCTGTTGTTTGGATAAAAGAATAAACGTAGAATATGATGGATAAACCCAAAAATTTATTTTTTACAAAGAATAAGTAGATATAGTTCTGAACCCTATTTGACCAATTACGGTCACCCAGAATCTGAAATGACTACCAATTACGGTCGCCCAGAATCTGAAATGGTAACCAAGTCCGGTCGTCCAAAACCTGAAATGGCGGCCGATTTCGGTCGAACTGGATTGGTGGGAACATCAAAACACCGGTTTTTTTTTTTTTGATTGGTGGGATAAGAAAAATGCTTGGTGGGGATAGACACGCCCTTCTCAGTTGCCTGTGCATGCCTAAATGTAACTGACTGTTAGCTGATCTTTCCTCTTAACCTCATGCATGTTTGGGTATTACACATGCATTTCTTGGCAAATGAGTCACAGATGTTTCATGATAACAAGACATTCTGATTTTTCTTAAAACCGTGTTATATTTGATTTGACTTCTAGACACTTATTAAACATGATCAGAGCTCATGGTCATGTCTAGCACAATACCATGAACACTACATCGTGCCATTAATTTTTATATTGTTTTCTTTAGGACAACACTTCAATATGATGCATTATTTAATATTTATTGTTTGGAATCAGGATTGTCCGTTCCTATTTGCTTTACTATGGTATCAAGATACACTTGAGTCATTCGATGCAGCAAGTAATAATACACCCATTCCGAATCCCATGATTCAAGAGAATGGTTTGAATGAACAAGGAGTCACCTTTGAATTACACAATAGAAAGATTCTACGCCAGGTGAGTTTTTCTAAGTTCTGAACATGTAGCATAGATGATTCCCCTTTTTAATATTTGGAGGCTTTGAAGTCAAGATTTGCCCTTTTTTCTCATTTTCTATTTATTCAATTGGTTGAAATTTGAGAAAGTAAGTCAATGAAATAGTTTTACATGTTAACTTTTATTTCTGCAAGAGATGTGCAGGACATTGGTTGTCAATCAGAATAAAATACACATTTGATAAACCAATGTCATTTATGTTCCTGAACTTCCATTGCTTTTCTTGTCTAATCTTCTGAAAACATAAACATTATTAGTTTTTTTTCCTGAGTAAAATTGCTGTAAATTTTTGTTTCATGTGAATATTATATGAAGGGAACTATTTTTTTTGTTGGAGGGTTAGTAATCCTCTTGGTGAGAAACGTGAATCAACCTTTTCATTTTATTATATGCCTCGTCTGTATTTCTGTTATTTATTTTGACATTGGAGTTATGCTTATAGGTAAAACATCTTGACTTATTTGAACATCTTGATATTTATCCTTTTCTTGATCCACAATGACAATGCATATTCTTGATGTGAAACCTTTACAGTTTGTTATATTTCTGACCAATTTTTATTCTTTAATAAAGCTCATCCGGAGTGGTGATATTGACTCTACATTTAGTAGACTTTGGGAATGGTACCCACAAATTGTACAGGTACAATTTTTTAAATCCTTGACATGCCTAAACAAGTCATGATTTATCAGAGTATGTTTATCCCTTGTTGCAGCTTAAATTTACAGATTATAACTTATAAATTATAGATTTTAACTTTTCTAATAAGTAGTAGACATGTTTTTTGTAACTATTTAAAAACATGAAATAAGGAGCAATGGATGCTTGTTAGAATAAGTTTTAAAGTAGTTTTTTGTTGTGTAATTGTCAAAAATACCCCTCTAAGGTGTAAAAGTGAAAGTTTGATGTTTGATAAAATAAGTTGGTGTTTCCCATATAAAATCAATTTACAAATATTTAAAAGAAAATTAACATACCTAAATGGAAGTTTAAATTCACCAATTTTTTTTCAATATTATGTTCCAAAATTTTAATAAATTGAGCGACAAATGGAATTATAAATAAAATTTCAATAAAGTATAATTTTTAATGTTAAAATTGAGATGAAAAGAGGTTTGCTAATTTCTGGTGTAATAGTAAAAAACAATGGATACATATGGTATTAGTAAAAAAAGGTTAAGGGCATGAGTGTCCAAAATAAAAGTTATTTAAAGCATGTTATAAGCTATAATCTTAAAAGCATCTCTTTCCTAGCTTACAGATTATGATTAAAAAAAAAACTGTTCAGATTTTAAATAAGCTTTAATAAGTTTAAACAAAAATGCCACAGCTATTTATTTTAGGGAAAATGATCAAAAAAATCTCCTAAAAGTTATAAATACCCAAATCAACCACTTTTTAAAATTGCACCTAAAAAGTCTCATTTCACAATTTTGAAAATACAAAAGACTAATCTATCCTTATGTAATTAGATCCATAACATCCCTCTAACCCTTGTTAGGTTATTCCACACCAAAATCCTATTTTTCCTACAAAACAATAATCTCTCTATATGACCTAAATCAATCCCCCTTAAATGTTTTATTATTATATATCATATTGTGTTATTCTTATATATATCTTTATATCTTACCTGATATTTATCATTTTTCATTGTGTATAATCATAATATTAATATGTAATTTAAATATGTGTTGTTCCCAATGTAGCAAATGATATTTTAATATTCTAAATTCTTATTCGTTTTTTTTTGCTTGGTTGTTCACGTATTGTTTTGGCGTCATTAGTACATATTCATTTTTTTTAAAGAAACATCAATATTTAATGGAGTTCATTATTAAAAACTCAAGTTATATTGACACATATATTACAAAATCCACATATTACAAAAAAAGTTTTACATGAGAATGTATGAAATACATTAACAAAATTAAGAGGGTGAAATATTTTAACAAAGTTAAGAGGTATGAAATATGTTAATGATTTAATTGTATATGGGTATGTTAATCTTTTGTGTTTCTAAAATTGTGAAATGAGATTTTTTTTTGTATAATTTTAAAATGTGGCTGATTTAGGTATTTCTAACTTTTAGGAGACTTCTTTATTTTAAGCTAAAAGCTATAATGCGACTTATTAGTTTTAAAAAACGTGTATAATATATATGATTGGTAAGCAGGACTCAAAGCCAAGACCTCTTAGTTGCAAATGTTCTTCTATCACTGAGTTATTCTCGAAACACAATGATATGCTTATATAACATTGGGATCCAGTGGAAACAATTGTGAGTCGGAAAATTTATAGGTCCATAAATGTTTTACATAATGTATTTTCTGTGCCTTGGTTAATGATTTAGCCCTTTTTGATGTGCTCACATCAGATTTGAATAATTACCTTGTAATGTTGAGTAACTTTCTTTACACTAAGGTTGTTTCTCTGCTGTTTTGCGCTACTGATGATGTTTATGAAAACAAATTGGTTGTGTTATGCATTGATAATTCATCTTAAGGATATTAAAACCGTATCCCTAGGTACTGTTGACAGACTTAAGCAGACAGCATCTGGATGGTCCTAGTTTCTGATTCCAGTTATTTTTAATGAAGCCTTGATTACTGAAACAATAGTCAATATTTACTTGCAGAACGAAAAATCAGATATCTGTTTTTTCCTCCATTCCCAAAGGTTTATTGAGTATATTCGGGTATGTTCTATGTCATATTCATACTGTTCCTCCTCAAATATTCTTTATATTGCAAAGTGTTTTTCTCATTTAACAAAAATACTGAATTATGTGGGTCAATTTTCTTATTGTGTAGGCTGGGCATATTGAAGATGCTTTTAATTACGCTCGTTCTGAGCTTGCAAAATTTTTTGAAATCCCACGTTTGGAGGACCTACTTCAGGTATTCAATGATAACTCTGCCATTCAGAAATTTCATAAAATATACCAAAATGTAAGTTCAATAGAAAACTGCACACTTTCATCCTCGTCTTTCTTTGTTTATGCTAATATTAATGTATGATTTTTAGGCTCTGCAACTTCAATGTAATAACAAGATCAATCAATGCATATCCTTTTTTTCATTATTTAGACGACGCAGTTCTCCATGTTTTCCAAACTAGGAAAAAAAACAATTGTATAAAACTATGATATGTTTAAATTCCTCATCTGAAGGACACGATCGCATTGCTGGCATATGAAGAGCCAACGAAGTCACCGGTTGGACACCTCCTCAAGATGAACCATAGAGAGGTTGTTGCAGATGCCGTGAACGCGATGGTGCTGTCAACGGATCCCAACGTGAAGGACGCGAAAAGTTGCCTGCAGTCGCATCTGGAGAAGTTGCTGAGGCAACTGACGGCGTGTTGTTTGGAGAGGAGGGCATTGAATGGAGACCAAGGGGAGGCATTCCATTTTCACAGTGTTGTGAATAGTGGCAAGGAGGTCAAGCCTGCCTCTAGTTAGCCATCCAATTTTAATGTTTCTTTTGACCAGCTAATCTACATGGGCTTATAATAAACAAAAAAAGGATCGCTAGAGACTCCATGGCCATGGCTTGTATTCATTCCTGTTGTGATTGCCTCACTGTGCATAGGTATTGTCAGATGCAACACCTCATTCGTGTTTACCTTTTTTTATGTATATATTGTGTCTACTTGTTGAGGTTGTTGAGATTGTTTACTATAGAAATGTTTCAATGTGGTTCATATGAAGATCGACATTGAAATTAATGTACACAATGTAAAAGGAGAGAGAGCCCTGATTTCACTTAGAAAACGTTTTAACAAAAGAGGTATTGGGAAGTATTTATAGGGGGAAGCAGAGAGTGGAAGTGAGTGGAAGGTTCTCGAGGGTGGTCGTTGGATTTTTATTTAATTAGTATTATTTATTATTATTAGTTTTCTTTTTTGGCTAAAAAAAATGTATTGAAGTGTATGATTCATTTTTATGGAGGTAGATGTTCTAGAATTATCTTTAAATCTATTTGAGCGGGAAATATCGTGTTTTTTTTTCTTTCGAAAAGTACCATGAAATCATGTTGCACAAGGATCAGAAATACTTTTACCTTCTGTTTGGGTTACAGGTGGAATATAGATGAATAAGTTTAAAGAGATCTATTTGTTTCTAGGAAGCTGGTATTATAAGTTGCCCTAGAACTGAGTTATTTCACTTAAAATATTCACTTATACAAGAGAATCTATATGTTTGAGTTTATATGTCAAATAATTTTTCACTTTTTTATAAGTATTTATTCATATTTTATATCAACAGGGGCGGACCTAATAATTTTGTCAAAAAACTCCAAAATACCAACCCTGCATGGATTTTGTTAGAAAAACTCCAATACAATCCAGCCCATATTTGTTAACCCCCAAAATACCAGTATAGCCCTGATTTTGTTAGAAAACCCCTAAAATATCCTCGCTATACCTAAATTTACCCTTAATTGAATCTCTTTTTTTTTTCTTTACATCTTTTACGGTCATGTTCTATTATATAGTTTTTTTTTATTTTATAATTTCTCTTATTTATATAAAATTCTACTTGATAAATTTCTTTTATTTATATAATACTACTTGATATTTTTTTCTCATTTTGAATATAGTATTTGATTTTCAACTTTTATTTTGATGAATTTGATTTGTTTAGTTTCATCTTTTGATGAACTTGTGTTATTTATTAAGTGCATCATTTGACTATCAAAATAAAAAATATATTTAATATTTTTTTATCAAGCATAAATAAATTTATGAAAAGATAAGTTCAACTCACCCTGGAAAACTTCTTGTTTCCACCCCTAATGGTCAACCAAATATCAAATAAAAAGTATTTTATTCCACTGATTTAATTATCTATCCCAATATAAAGCTGGTCCGAAATGAATATTATCATTTATATTTTCCCTTGAAACATGTACAGTGAGTAATTGATATTCTCATATTCCCCAACATTCGGACACCAACAGGTGCTCTAAAATCGGTTATTTGACCAGGTCAACTTCCCTTCCATAAAACATGAATTTAGGCTCGTGTTTTTTTGGGGGTGGTTGTCATTGTTATGCCAATTATAGGAATGGAGTTTCTAAACAAAAATAACACTATTCTTTTTTCTTTTTTTTTTCACCATTCCTCCTCTGCACATCATTTTGGTTGATCAAATCAAGAGAAGAAAAGGAAAAGATCAAAAGAGAATTGGATTTAAAAGGAGTTTGAGAAAAGTTTTTTAAGAAAAGAAAAAATGGGGGCACGGATCCATCGTGCCTTGTGGTTCTTGGCCATGATGGGTTGCGCGATGAAGGCGTCGGTGGCGTCGATGGATCACATCGTCGGAGCGAGCACTGGTTGGAAGATCCCTCCCAACTTGACCTTCTATCAAGAGTGGGCTCAACGTCGCAACTTTGTCGTTGGCGACAAGCTTGGTAACTCTTCCAATGACTCAATGTTTATATAATTTGCAATGTTATGTCTGTATCACATCAGTAATGATTTAATAGTGCATGAAACAAAAATATTGATGTATGACATGTATACAGAACGAAATGAACATTGACTTTAAGGTTATAGCTTGGATTCCCGTGTAGGTTTAAATATATGATTTTTGGAGGAATAGTATTATAATTTGTTCATTTAAAATTCATTCTAATAAATATTGAATTTTAAAAAAAAAACTTTGCAAAGTTGTCAAAAGTCACTTTTTAGTTATAGATATTTTTTTAAAAAAAACTTGTTGGATTGAAAAATTAAGTTATTCAAGCTAGATTACCATATCATGATTGATAATTATGCCAGTGGGATGAGTAATTTTCTGTTTGGTTTTATTTTAATTATTTTAATTAGAAATGAAATAATTAAGTTTTATGTTCGGTTTGACTATCGATAAATTGTAAATAAAATTAAGATAAATAAGATGTGAATAAATATTTATAAGTGATGAAAAAATGATTTGAAATTTAGGTTTCCATTTTATAACCCCCCTCCCCCTTATACGAGTGTTATAAAATGGATAACAAACAAATTCAAGGGAGGTGGAATTGTGTTGTCACCTAATTCTAACCTACTCTGGCATACGAAATTAGTCATCCAAACAAATTTTTTAAGCTTATTCACCCTTATTCCACTGTATTTCACATCTACTGTTTCGTTTACTTCGTGAATATACTCAGTTCTTATTTCAAATCAAAATGAAGCATCAAAACTACAATGCGTGCTCACATATAATGTTTTCATTAACTGTACACAGTGTTCTTGTACACAACGGGCGTCCACAACGTGTTGGAGGTGAACAAGGAGGACTTCGACAAATGCGGAGACAAGAAGGTCATCGACATGTTTTACAAGGGCCCAACCATCCTCCCCCTCACCACCCCCGGCAACCACTACTACTACAGCGGCGTCGGCACCACTGCGAGTCCGGTCAGAAGATCGCCATCAACGTCTCCGCCACCGCCCCGCTCGTCCTCCTCGCTGAAGGTCCTGCCGCCTACTCCCCCGCCGCCGATGCCACGCTCCACCAAGTCATCGGCCAATCTGGTCAGGAGGTCCGGATTGGCCGGAGCCGCCACTGCCATGTCTGCTCTGGTTTGGATGTTTATGTGAATTTGCGAATGAAAGAACTGGACTTGGGGTCTTCTTTTCTTTTCAATGCATGGGTTGAGATTTGCTGAATAAATGAGAATAATTGAAACATATATTCTAATACATTAGAGACACACACAAGTTACTGTATCTGTGCTGGAAATTGAGAATACATGGTTGAGACGGCTAGTTTAGAATTTCCAAACTCAAAGTCTGTTGTATTCACAAGTAGGAGACTGTAAGGAAATTAGATCTCTCTATACATGAAAAGAACTTTGCAACCGCGAATAGATTAGCGTAAAAAAAAATTCATCCAGTCGATCTTCACCACCAGAAACATTTCAAACACATTTTCTCTATCGCATTACAAACACTTCCACAACATCACGCATACGGAACACTCACCGAAAGCTTACAGAGTAAGAAAAATGGCTTACCCCCTCGCAGACATAACATCTAATCGCTTCAACAGACCACTCTCAGAAGAATCTCTCTTTCTGTAACCAAAATCCTCTTGAACATGTGGAGTTCCATACACGAAATCGTTCTTTACTACCGTCTGCTGTAGCTGGAGTAATGCGAGCATGCCGACGGCGATCAACGCAGCATTGCCCAAAACACCACCAATTCTATCCAATTTAACGGAATTCTTGGCCAATGTAAAGCTGGATATCAGCATCTTCATCAGAGTGTTAGACCTCTTCCCCTGATGATCTTCCCTGTTCTCACCTGATGGCCTTCTTGGCATCTCAAACAGAGTTTCTGGGGAAACAAATCTGTTGGCGTCCTGGATGTCTCCAACGAATGCTAGGGCTTCTTCGATGACTTTGTGCTTCATGCCATGGTGTTCGGCCAGTCTCATGGCGAGGATGATTCGGCTTTGCTCCAAGCGTGCTATTGCGGCATCCCGTTCTGCTCGTTGCTGTAATTGTACTGTCTGTAGAGAGCAATCAAATTTAGGATTATTAGAATAGCCAAAATAAATAATAATAAAAATTCAGTCACCATATGGAAATGAGAACTGTATCAACGTGCAATACATGACTTGAATGCCACAAGCAAACACAGACCCACTAGTGATCTCAGAAACAAATTTACATGTTCGCAAGGATTCTCATATTTTAACTCAGGAGGACTGGAGTTGGTAAATCAAACAAAAAAAAATGCAGAAAGTGTAGAAAAAAATTATGGTTTCTCTTTCCCTGATGCCAGTAGACAAGACGGAAAAGGTAGATAAACATTGCTCTCAACTCTAATCATAAATGAGATACCTGTTATTATTATCTATTCCTTGTAAATGCCAATCAAAACAAACATTCATAATTACAACTTAATAAAAAAGGAACAAAGTATAATAAAATGGGATGTGACAAAGGAATGAAACAAATTAATTTAGTCATAGCAAATTGCAACACATCTCGGAATCAAAGTAATCTTACATGTTAAACAATAGAGAAAGATGATTAAAATGGGCTGGATACAAGCTACAGGTCAAGGCGCCCACATATCATTATATAAATAACCGTATTACTGTATTTAGTTATATATATTTGTAGTATCTTACCATTTTTATGAGGGAACAACTATATTTCCATGTTCTTATCAAAGATCATCACCATGGGCATGCTGGGATATAAAATCTTGTCCACATTAAATTGTTTGGCCACATAAATGGATTCCTTAGTTGGCATAAAGAAAGTATATGCAGACATTAAAACCAAGTTACCTTTTTCCCAAATGAAAATACCCAAAAAAAAAAATTACTTGCACAAGATGTAAACAAAACTGATTAGACCAGCATAAGATATTATTGGAGATCACCATGGACTAGCTATCAACATTTCACATCGGATAAAAAGATTTTCCTCATAATCCCTCTAGATGAACTTCATTTAGGAAAGTTTCTCCTCTCCTCCAAGAAAACAGGGCTTCTAAAATGCAGAGAAAATCTATCCAATGATTAAAAACCATCTCCAATCACCCATTATTTAGTACAATATAAATTGTATTAAACATCGAGCAACTCACTCCCGCCCTTCCTCCCTCCTTATGTTCTATTCTAGTTATGCCCTACACCCTAAACCTTTCTTCTTCATAGGGGGTGGAGCAACCAACGCAGTTTATCACGAGATCTCATCCCTTCAACCAGGTATGTGACTCCGTAGCCCATCTGTGTGGTGGTTCTAGGAAGCGAGAACTGATATGCCCTTAGTGTATGTTTGTGCAAGCCATTGACAAAGAGGCCTCATCTCTTAAGGATAATAAGACTCCCTGTCACTCCTTAAATCTGACTCCACTCCTCACCTCTTTCTGATCTCATGCACCATAAATATCCCAGAAAACTGGCCCCCACATTGTCCTTCACGCGCTTAAGAAGTTCTTGAACATGAAACGTAAGACATTTTAAGTTTGTCTCCTGTACCACAAACATCAGATCCAACTGCACAACATCGAGCATTCTAACAAGATAATTTAGGCCTTCATATTCCGAAGTATATGATTTTTTGATGAACCATTTTTGACACATTATATGAAAAAAATGCACATTCATCAATTTTTCGCAGTATATCCAAATGGGTCTTTCAAAAAACATAACATCTAAAATTACAAACACATAAACATCTCTTATTGATTAAAATTCTCATGAAGCACCTCGAATAACACTCCAAAAAAAGTCACTCTCTCACGATAGTTATAAACAATTCACACAACCAACAAATCATAAAATACATTCATACGACCACGTGAACCCTAACCTAAAACCTCACAAGATCCACATTTTCAACTGTATCACAATCACAAACATCTCAGACAAAATAAACCCTAAAACAATCGATTAGAGACAGAGAGAGCTCACTCACGTGGAAGAACTCGAGCTGGTCCTCGAGGTTCTCGAGCGCCGTCCGAATGGCATTGAGACTCCTGGCCTCCTTGATCGCCGCCTTGCCGTCGGCCACCGCCTCGGCCTTGACGAAGACGAATCCACCCTGGCGTCTTCCGCCGCCGTCATCGTCGTCGTCGACGTCTCCGTCGCTTCCACCGAAGACGTTAGTGGGAAGGGGAGGGGGAGTGGAGGACCTGTTGAGGGTTTTGATGGAGTTGAGGAAGTATGAGCGGGAGATTGAGTGGATGGCGTCGCTGATCTTGTCGTGGAGGTCCCAAATCTTCTCCATCACTGCCTCCAGCTCCTCGACCTCCATTTCCCATCTCATCTGAACCGATTTGGGATTTCTAGGGTTTCCGATTTTGGGGGAAACAAAAGAGGGAGAGATTCGAAGGAAAGGAAAGGAAGGCTTTGGGGCCCTTTTTTTTTTCCTCCAAATTAATCACCCTAATAACTAAATTATCAAATTAATCATCTTTTTATTTATTTACAAAACTAGTCACGATACCGATCAAAACCGTAAGCATTTTTTTTTAATTGTCATCGCTTAAAACGTCACGGTAACACTTGTGAATTTTTTTACTCCTAAAATGTCATTGGGTTGACATTTTTAATGAAAAATACACATAAAATGTCATTGAGATTGACGTTTTTAATGAAAAATGCACATAAAACGTCGCTAATGTTGACGTTTTATTAGAAAATAGCATAAAATACCAACCCCATTGGCGTTTATACTTCATTCAAAGAAATCGCCAATGGGGTTAGCGTCATATGCTGTTGCAGCAAAAAAAAAGACTAATTTCATTCAAAAGTTTTTGTTATGTGGCTCTTTTTTTATGAAATCAACAATTCTTTCAATTTTCAAAATGTGTAGGATCACAGATAGAGTATAAATAAATAAATTATGTGCATATACATAACAAGCATAAAATATTTATTGTGGTATATATAATATCTAATGAAGTATATACAATAACATACAATATTTTGGATAATTACAGTTTGAATTATGCTATTTTCTTTGAATGAAGTATAAAATGCTAATCGGTCACCTTCGTCACCCTCGGCTCGGCACTGAGGAGGGGTTGCTCTTGGGTCTAACGTGAGCCCTACTAATAGCTGTACTACTGCGGGTTGGCATTTTATGCCATTTTCTAATAAAATGCCAACCTTTAACGTTATGTGCATTTTTAATTAAATTTACAAGTATTAAAATGTCAATCTCAGTTGCGTTTTTAGGTGGAAAAAAATTCACAAGTGTTAAAATGCTACTTCCATTGGCGTTTTAATTGGGGACAATTAAAAAAATAAAAATGCTTACATGATGGCTTTAATCGGGTCTCATAACTAGTTTATTAATAATTGAAAAGGGTGATTCGTTTGACAATTTAGTGATTAGGGGTGATTAATTTGAAAAAAAATGCCAAAGGCTTTGTTCTTTTTTTTTCTTTTATTTATTTTTGTATTTGTTTTTGGCTTTTCAGAAGAAGAATCAATCGTAGCCGTCCAATCTATGTGTTTAATTATAATTTGATTGATTTGATTTGATTATAATCTATAGCTCTTCATGGGCTGGATCGGGCTGCATTAGAATTGCACGACGGGTGATATGTGAGCCCAATTGTTTTATGGCCCATGGATTTAGCCCATTACAGAGCCAAGTAATGGACCATACTGATTCCACTCATAGACCGACTCTGTTATTAATGCAGCATATGAAATCCCAGTATATAATCTATTATTTTAATAAACATGTTCTATTATAAATATATATATATAGAGGGGTGATTACGTGCGGCGAACGACGGGTGCGGCAGCGATCACGGGTCGTCGATCACGGGTCCATCGCATCGGACGGTCAAGTGCGATTCACATCGACCGTCGGATGCGATGGACCCGCGATCGAACGGTTCACGTCGCGGTCGCACCCGCCATTCGCCGCACCTAATCGCTCGTGTGTATGATCAAAAGATCAAAAAATATATATATATTTCATTTGTATTAAAGAATGTACTTCATTAGTTAGTTAAGTATATGCTTAAAAGATCAAAATCTATTAAAAGTGCGGGCTGCCAATGCAATGGCAACTGCCAATTCTATTAGAAAACATGTTGATACTAGATGCAAAAGTTTATAGTACTTCCCAATATGCTTTGAAATTTTTTCATGGTACGTGTTTATTTAATGAATTGCATAAGTAAAAAAATTATTATTTCTAAATGAATTGAATGTACAATAGCGCGGGTGACTGACCACATTTGCAGGACACATTGTAGCAAGTCCACTAGGTTATTTCGACCGTTGGATTCTGCCCGCGATCCCCACGTCGCGGCCGCACTGCCGTTCGCCGCACTAATTGCCCCCGTGTATATATATAAAATATATATATATATATATATATATATATATATATATATATATATAGCACGCAACGGCAGGTGCGGCGTCGATCGTGGGCCGTCGAACGGGTCCATTACGGTCGGGTGCGATTCACGTCGACCGTTGGATGCATAACCCGCGATAACGGCCAACGTCGCCGCCACACCTGCCGTTCGCCGCATATCGCCCCTATATATATATATATATATATATATATATATATATATATATATAGGGAACATTAGGTGCGGTTTACGGTCGGTGCGGTGCGCGACACGGGCCGTCGACACGGGTCCATGCACACGGTCGGGTGCGATTCACGATTGGATGCGATGGACCACCATACGTCGCACCGCACCGACCGCAAACCGTCCTAATCGAATAATAAATATATATATATATATATATATATATATTATATATATACACACACACACACACACACACACACACACACACAAGATCCCACCATAACTCGAATAATAAATCTCCGATGTTAGGTCATCACGTCGAATGAACTCACTCACTTAAGTAGGTCGAACAAAACATTAATTAGAGGTCACCCATAATTCTAAGTAATTAATATATTTATGTACTCCACAACAGTGCACATAACATGTTGTCTCAACAGTTAATATGCCTTCATTAATTGCTTGTTGAATGCTATTTTAGCAGCAAAACCAAAGTGGTCCCAAAAATAAAATAAAAAAGTTCCAAAGACCACCACTGAAAATCTGTCTCTCATTTGAAAGAGCCTCAGTATATGAAAGCACAAACAAAAGGCATGCTGTACATTTTCTGGTGCATTGAAGGTGTGAAATAGGTGAAAAACAGATGATCGTCTGTACTGTAAAGAAAGTTAAAAACCAGGCTGTAAAGAGAGGTGGAGGTTGATCAGGAGCACTTGCAGATCAGTATAGTCAATAGTCATTCTATGAAATATATATGGGTCCTCTCTAAAATCCTCTAAATTATAAACAATCATAGCTGAGTTAGAAAAATCTACACAGAAACAGCTGTGACCAGTCTCTATTTTTCTACCATGTACTTCAGTGCTCGTACTCCCTTTGCACAAGAAAGTCTTTCATATAGATCCAGAAAGATTGTTTTAGAGAGAGAGAAAGAGAGACTGATGATATGCGAGGGATCAATATTATGTAGAGATGAATAGGTTTGGATATGTTGATGTTAGGTGGTGGTGGTGGGGATGTTTTGCTTTTCTTTACATGCATGTGGATTCTGGTTTCTATCAGTTGAACTTTTTTTTTTTGCCCGTTATGTGTGGGGTTTGCATTTAAAGTCAGGTTTTGTTTGTTGTGTTTGGTTTGTAGTAGTGCAAACATATTTTTCATTGGTCTAAAACTAACAATAATATCTGGTCGGAAATGAAATCGAAACCGTTATACTCTCTTTCAGCATAATATTTATATGTAAAAAGTTGTGTATGTAGCTTTCTCAGGCAACGTTTTTTTTAAAAAAAAACAAAAGAAGTGTGAAGAAAAGCTTTATATATATGTAATCTTTTTAGTTTAGCCATTGATGTAATAAAAAATACATCTTCTTTAAAAAATAAAATATGTATTGTCTTAATAAGGTGTATGAAACGTCCGAGTTTTATGTAGTTATGTACAACTGCATGTAATTGAGGGGCCGGAGATTGGGCCTTCATGGAATGGAA
The DNA here is from genome assembly GCA_030737845.1 of Acorus calamus. Taxonomy (NCBI): domain Eukaryota; kingdom Viridiplantae; phylum Streptophyta; class Magnoliopsida; order Acorales; family Acoraceae; genus Acorus; species Acorus calamus. The sequence continues at coordinate 2,392,770 of CM060860.1, forward strand.
TATACATGAGCGTTGATACACTAGAACTACTTGTATATATATATTTCATTGTAAATTTTTAAAATTTTTTATAATGAAATCATCAATTCATTGAAGTACATTATTTATTTTTAATAAAAATATAAATCATTAGATGGAAATATATGATTTTTATAAGAGAAAAATTCAAATAACCCCTTATAAACTACCCAAAATAAGGGATTATATGGATTTAAGATAGTTTATTAGAAGTTATATGATTTTTTGTCTTTTATAAAAATAAAAACATGGACAGCCTGCATTTTAGACTATATATAAAGTAGTATGAGTTTAACATTTTTCATACAATGGAGCCCAACACAACAATGATGCAAGGCCTGGGCCCTCGTAAACTTCCTAATGAGCCAAGCCAAGAATGATGAATCCGAATACATAGCAACATAATGCTCCAAACACCTTTATGTCCCGTTTGGAAAGCGAAATAGGTGGGTATAAGGGTAGTATAAAGATAATATAAGAATGGATAAGGAAAATTGTTGTTTGTTTGCAGAGTATAACTTGGTATTACTAAACCAGTTTAAACGAGTATAAGAGAGTATAACAATTCTAAGTAATCCATAGGATAAGTTATATTCATTTTATCTATTCTCATGAGCCCACATATCAAATCAACTTTTTTACATTTTATTTATATTTTATTCTTTATCAACCAAACAACTTAATATTTATTCTTACGTTTTTCAATAAGAATAAAAAAAAATACAACCAAATAGAAAATCTCTTATTCATGTAGATTTGTTATCTATACTGGTATAGTTATTTATCTAGAATAACTCAATTCCGTTATCCAAACGGGGACTTAAAGTTTAAAATAATAATAGTTATCATTAAAAATATAATATAATAATACAGAAAGCATGGAAATCACGTGACATGAATTAAAAAGGTTTGGTATAGTGTGGCAGAATCATTGTCAGTTGGGGTTGGCATTGGCCCACAAATAGATTCACCAAAGATCTTCAAATTCTCTCCCGTCGCTCTCATGTCGGTAGGTGTATCTTCTTCTCCCCCCAACCCCATCTACCTATGGTCCCCTACTCTCTTTTTCAATCAATCCAAGTAACACATACAAACACGTAATCATTAATATAATACATGTATAGATAATGTACAAATGTAGAGGGAACCCTACATGGAAAATCTCATTATTGTAGTATAGATGTCTAGTGCTGTTTGTCAAATAAATAATGGACTGTACGTTGAGAAATCATCTGAATTTTTATGAAACATAGTTTAATATGATATTTTGTAAATGACGACACTGGTCTTTAATTTAATCCCATATAAAAAAAAATATCAATAAAATAAAATAAAATAATTAATGGATTTTACGGCTATTCTAAATGGATTTGTTTGTGAATGGATTTATTAAGATTCATTTATTAATAGGTTTAAATTATTTGATCTACAGGAGAAACTTATATTATCACTGGTAACTATAACATAGTATATTTAGTATATCTTGTAATTGGCTCCATCCAAGAAATAAATTGTGCATGGACACATATGGCACGTGTCAATATGAGAGGCAAGTGGAACTGAATCGAGTCTAGTCAGATCCGAACCATTTATTAGTTCAGGGTGCAAAATATGGTCCACCTGATGAACAATGAGATTCATTTATTTCAAAGGTTAACTCTGTGTCCAAGTCCAAGGGAACCTAGATCCAACCTATTTATATTCAAGACCCCATATGCTTTATTATTTACATCAACAGAGGTTCAGAAGATGCAGTTACTGTAAAAAAAATAAAAAATAAAAAAATAAAAAATAAAGCCGGATTCTGGATCTGCATAGAACATACAGAGCCATGATTTCTTGATAGCACATTTGGGATTTGCTGTTACAAGGGGGTAGTCGATACAGACTTTGATAGATTTTTGTGGACATTATTTAAGTGATAAACTTTTTTAGACTTTGTAGACTTTCATAGATTTTTGCAAATTTTCACAGACTTTTGCAGACTTTCACAGATTGACTCTCATAGATTTTCACAGACTTTCACAGGCTTTTACAGATTTTTATAGATTGACTTTCACAGACTTTCACATTAACTCTCATGGACTTTCACAGACTTTCATATTGACTCTCATGGACTTGCACAGACTTTCAGAATGACTCTCATGGACTTTTACAGACTTTCATAAATTGACTCTAATGGACTTTCACAGAGTGACTCTAATGGACTTCCACAGACTTTCACATATTTACTCTCATATATAATCTAAACATGTTTCCAAATGCCCCAAGGGATCCTGAATTTTATAAGAAAAAAAAGTAAACATCTTTTTATTTATGAACATGAAAAATTGAGCTTTTTCTAAATATAATAAAAGTATATTTGTTGGTAATCTAATTTTAAGAGTATCTTTAAGTGAAAAGCTACTTTTCAAATATGTTTCCAAATACCTCAACCATGAATACATTTTGATTGGGGTCTAGTGGATAATCTTATTGTTGGAATGTTGTCGACACATGACCGATTGGATGTGACATATATGGGTGATCTAAATACACAGTGATTGTGAATGAATTATTATAATATTGTAGTTCAGGGCAAAGTAAAAATTACTATATAATTGTAGTATATGTTGTGAAAATTTCATCAGTTGCAGGAATTTTGGTTTTTTATGGTGTTATTTGTATATAGTTGGATTTTAAAATGATGGTACTTGGTTTGGGTAAAAACTAATACGAGAATAAAATTATGAAAGGCATGAGATAACTATCATCTATATATAAAAAAAAGGCGCTGTTACACCCAGATCCATTTCCAGCCCCAATTTCAGCCCTATATGCATCGATAGATTTCTATGGACGCATATGCTCACGTTAACAAGGCATATGCTTTTAAATTTTTTTTATACATTTTCTATAAATGCATTCATGCAATTCATTGGAGTATATGCTTCATTTTTTTATAAAAGCATGTACCTCATTAGATGAAGTATACTATTTTTTTAAAATTCAAAACACAGGTAGACTGGAAATGAGGTTGAAAATGGGGGTGGATGTAACATTATCCCTAAAAAAAGTAGTTTTGTTAAAAGAAAAAAGGAGAGAGATTTACAATGCTAGAATAAAAGTCCATGAATCCCACCCATTTGGGTGAGATTTTGAAATGATTTTTTCCTTTATATTTATCTCTCTAAAGTACACAAAAGTCCACAAAAATCTATGACTTATGAAAGTCTTTACAAATCTTATTTAAATTGAATAACACATGACAAAATGTCTACTATGATGAGTCTCAATCGAATAACACTGAACTTTTTGTCCACGAAATAATGTTACAATCGAATAACGCTGGACTTTTTATCCACGAAATAATGTCTTAATCGAATAACACTGGACTTTTTGTTCACAAAATAATGTCTCAATCGAATAACAATAGACTTTATGTCTTTGAAATAATATCTCAATTGAATAACGCTAGACTTTTTGTCCACGAAATAATGTCTCAATCGAATAACACTGGACTTTTTGTCGATAAAGTATAAACCAATGTCCTAATTGAATAACACAAGATTTATAAATCCATGGACATGGACATTTTGTCCATGAAAATTCTATTTGACTACCCCCTATAACTTAGCTTTAATAAACTTGGAATACCATTCATATAAAATAGAAAAATGTTTGATTTTAATTTCTAGGAGAGAGTTTTTTAAAAAAATGGAAGCCCTCCGGGTTTGATACTATAACATCTTTCATGAAAAGGGGATGTGTTAGTCAACTAATTAAAGTTTCAGAAAAGAGGGTTTATCTTATTAAAGATACAAGGATTCCCCTATTTAAAAAATCAATCAATCATAAAAATAATTTATATAGTTCATAAAATAAGAATTTATCATGAAATTACATTTATCAAAATAAAAGACATGCATCCTCCCTTGGAGGACCCTAGCTTGCAAGTCTCGTGGACAAAAAGAGTATATTACAATTCCTATGAGTTTGTTTCGTGGGTCTATATTTTCACAACATGTTTTGGGTCCACGTTGGATATTGTCTTTATACTGAAAGTATTGGTCTAAGGCTCCATTTTGATCCGCAGTGAGACAGATTCTACAATAGAAAATACCGTATAATATCGTAGTAGATTGAAACACATTATCTGCATCCGCTTTGGGGCAGTCATTCCTGCGTTAATAGGCCACTTATGACCACGATAGAAAAGTTTTAGAATTACGGATTGCCTTGGCAGACACATCCCTGCCTCGGTTCCAAACGGGTGCGTTATAGATTTTGTATTCAGTTAGGAGTTAGGACCTTTATACAAATAAATAACCATTAATAAATAAAAGACCAGGGCAAGTTCTTGGGCAATTATCCACTTCTAGTAGATAATAAAAAGGAGTTCCTACCATACATTTACATTCAAGACAACAGTTCAAAAGGCAAAGACTTATATCTGCATTAATATAAACAAGACCATAAGTCAAGATACTGCATGCAACAATTTCTTCAATCTTTCATTACAGATAAGAAATATGTCTCTGTATGTCTCTGTGACAACATGAAGAGGCAATGCAATCTCCTTCTAAGCTCCATGATAACGAAATACCAATCATAAGTTATATCATTTTGTTGTCACTGAATCCAAAATTAAAGACAGATTTCCAGATTCTCACCCTTCTAAGAAAAAACATGTTTTATGTGATCCGCCGTAACAACGGGACCGGTTATTCAACCATTCAACGGTCGGAGATATTTCTGCTTTTTTTAAATATTCCAAAAAAGGACAAAAAAATCGGGGCTTTTAAATCTGCCACGTAGACGAGCAGGTGGGGGACCATCTGAGCACGAGCAAACACTACAACAAATGTTTTTAATGGTTCCAGTCCCCTCTTGTTCTTTTGTTATTCCACAATTCACGAGGTATGGATATTTTTGCAAACGCGTCCGTCTAGTACGTCCATCGAATTGATACAGGGGATGGTGTTTGAGTGCCACGTCAGGATGGACGTGATCGATGGATGCAGGTACGGGACGGAAGAAAAGGACAAGGCGAAGGCAAAGATCCCAAAGCCAAACGGAATGGCAGGTCGAAAGCGGAATTGTTATTCCGTATAATAAATGATGACGTGGCAGCGTCTCTATCGATGATGATAGGGACACCATCCGAGTTATCTCAGTGTCCATCGTACGATTTTTAACTTCTTGTTTTTGCGTTTGTTTTTCGTTTTTGTTCACGAAACACAGAGTTTTATAAACAGTACTTAAAGCTTTTTATTTGAAAAAAAATGATCGTTTGATGCTAATGAAGATATTAAACATTAATATTTACTTAGGGCTGGTTTGTGCGTGCGGTGCCAAGACACGAGGGGAGACTAGCGTTGCGTGAATTGTTGTTTTCACAGAGTCGAGAAACACGGGAAAACTAGCAAAAAAACCATACACGACAAGGGTTTGTAGGGTTATCGACGTAGAAGGAAACTGACGCCACCATTGATGAAATGCAGTGCAATGTAGTGTCAAACACTGCCTTAGATGTTCTGCAAAAGAAATACACAAAAGATCACTAGGTTGACTCTTTGCCATTGTTTGGGGTGTGAAACAAGGTGGCATAGTTTTACTTAGGAATGCAAATCTCATTTTTATCATCAAATTTAATGCAAAAAATGAACGGATATAACTGTATGATGATATATTAAGGGTGCGTTTAGTTATGCAATTACATAGTTTTTGTGTTTTCAGGAGGCTGCTAGAATCGTGCAACTAAACAGTTTTACAAAAGCAAACTAGCTAACAGCTTCATACAGATAAATTTCAGTCAAATAGTGTCGATGCAAAAACTGTAATTTTCAAAAATTGAGAGGATATATAAATTTCATTTAAAATCAGTTTTAAAACCCAGATTCCTATAAAATCACTTCTAAAATCGCACAACCAAACATATCCTAAAATTATTTCAATTTAAATTATACATTTATATGTTTCTTTTCCCATGAGGTAACCTATGACCCCATCCCATGTTGTCATTGTTCATATCATGGAAACATTATACGACCAACAAAGACCCCGTCAAAGAAAAATCATCCATCCCGTACATGTTTTTGAAATGTCAAAATCCTCGTACACTCATATGTCATATTTTATTTTATTTTTTCCATCCCATGTGATCCAACTGTTAAGACACAGTGATTTAGACAAGAAAGTCTCTTCTCCTTCTGTGAACACACACCACCCACTGTCACCCAAAAAGAAAATCTTGTCTACACCAACCATATATATACACTTCATTTTCCCATAAATCCAAATATATCATTTAATGAACCCCAAAAAATGTTTTTATTTTTTATGTCATGCATACAAAGCAGCCGACCTGCTTTTGTGGATCCCAAAAAAAAATCCTAAAAGAAAATCCGGCCGTACCCTGCGTTTCCTTCGTAGATTTGATTTAATTTTCATTCTTTTCTTTTGGGTGGGAGTATTCAATGTCACGAGTTACTTTGTATTGTTATTAAATGAAGTGTATATATAAGAAAGACCAACTAGATTACTGTATTATACAGATTACTGTATTATACAGTTCTTTTAGACCATAAATAACTCAGTTTATATATGTATGGTTTTTGAAAAGAAAAAATAGAAGAACAAGAAATAAAAAAAGGTTGGTTCAGAAGGTGTCGTTTCAAAGCATTAAATTCGAACTCGGAAATAGAGAGGACCAGCTAGAGTTACATGCAGGCTTTTTCAGCACAAGTTGCAAACAATACGGCCAAAACGTCTCTCTTTCTCTCACTGTGCATGTGCATGTGCATGATACAGAGGAAATATATATATATATATATATATATATATATATATATACATATATATATATATATATACACACACGACTGATTAGGTGCTGCGGCCGCACGGTGCGGTAGCCGTCCGATCGCGGGTCCATCGCGTCTAACGGTCGACGTGAATCGCACTCGACCGTCCGATGCGATGGACACGTGATCGGCGGTCCGTGATCGCTGCCGCACCTTCCTTTCACAGAGAGGTTAGACAATACTAAACAAAAAAACAAAAAACAAAACTCTAACTCAAATATATATATATATATATATATATATATATATATATATATATAGAGAGAGAGAGAGAGAGAGAGAGAGAGAGAAATGATACGCTGCGGACGTGCGGACGAGCTCTTACGTGCGGATCGCGTGCCAGCCGTCCGATCGCGCGGGATCGAGTCACAGCCGTTCGATCGTGGACCAAAAAATCTGAAAATCCCGTCCTAGTAAAAAGGACCACCATTGTGATGACCGTTCGATCTGATTTGATCGGATGGTCCAAAACATTTCAATAAAAACCCTGCTGTTGTAGACTCTCTCTACACCACATGATGATGATCTTTCTCACATACATACTGACATGTACAAAGATAACGTATAAAGAACTTTGTATCTATGTTTCTCTTGTTTGTATATGAAGATACCCTCTATAACATTCATATACCACATTGACACCTCATGTACTGGACAAATGAGACATTCTTTGAAATAAATTTGTTTGCATTGGGTGATTAAGTGTACTAGAATATTGAATCAGCAATTTATAAGCCAAATTAAATGAATTACGAATTGAGAGTGGAATTTTTACTGAACTCAATCCTGTAAATAAATACCAATTGAATTGAACAACTCATTATCGTTTATAAATTTAAGAAAACAATTATTATAAAACCTGTAATGTCAAGATTACACATGTGATATTGTCTGCTTTATAATAATTATAACTTATAATTATTATAAACACGTTACAACATGTTAGGTCCGTGCTCACATATAAGCGTTAGACATCCTCTCTCGTTAAGTGATACGAAACTAAATTAAATCATGAGTTTAATTGTCCTCACCTCATGCACAATCATCCCTCATTCCTCATTGGACATATTAGGCTCTTAGCCTCTTGGTCCATTCCAATTTTGTGTTACAAATTAAAACCAGCAATGAGGGTGTAATCCAACCCCAGTTGGATTAAATCATGTAAAACCTCATTTAACATGCTCAAATGAGCAACCATGAACAAAAAATGTCTTGGAAATGATCAAAACATCACTGCGTGCTCTACAAGTCTCTTCTGAATGACTGGTGACTTGAGAGAGATGGATGGGGGCTTGTACATGAAGAAGGGGAGCTCACAAAATCAAGAAAACCAAAAGAGCAGTAATGTCATTTTTTTTACTTTCTATCAAACAGAAAGATTGCTATATGTGGAGATTTCATTAATGACTTGTGTTACTATGACATTAGCACCTAAACATGGAAAAACCTATGCAACATATAGGTTGCTTTATAAGCCCAATATAGGCTTTTTTGGGGAATGTGAGTTGAAAAAAAAGGCCCCACGTGAGTCCAACCTATATTTACCTTTTGATCTTTTGAAAGGAAGTCTATGCATGCGCGTGTGCTTTGAAGTTCTGAAAAAATAACCACTTATGTTGTCAATTTTTAGAATTTTCTAGGGTGGTTGATTTTCTCAAAAACATTGTTTTTCAAAGTGCATATTAGTTTAGTATCACAAAATGACTATACTTTAGTCCATTATTGAAACTAATTAAACAAGTTTATCTTAGTCAAGGAGACTTTTGGAGCCATTAAACTTGTACTTGGTGTCTCCAATTTGTATAATTAGTTAACAAGAGTTGTTACATTGTTCTATTCTTGGAATAAGTAGCCACCGTGGAGTAAATGTAGGTTTAGTGGATAACTTGTGAATTAAACAAATATTATTTAATTTGGGGGTTGATCATGTGATTAAAAATCAAATTATTAACTGAAATTTATTTTGAATTAATTATGAGAGACATGATATTCTAGAACTTTTTACGTGTGCTACCATATCTTTGGTATTAGTTCAAATCAATTTAGGTCACCAAATTAATTGTCTATTGACTTGGTTACTAAATCTTATTTCAATTAGTTTTGATTTACTATCATTTGAAATGTAATAACTTTAACCATTGATATTTGTACATATTTTATTCATGATGATAAAAAGTCCAATACTTTAGATCTTACAACTAATTGGACGACATATATTGATCATCTTTGATGAAGTGCGCAATTAAAAATATAATAAAAAACCTTAAACATCTTTGATGATGAAGTGTATCATTCAAAAACAAAGCTTTTAATAGAATTTTAAGCTAGTGACTAGGCCATCTATCATTCCCTTTTAATTTGTTTTATCTGCTATCATTGAATAACATATTTGTACCATCTTATTGTTCTGATTTTTTTTTTTTTTTTTTGGGGGGGGGGGGGGGGGGGGGGGCAATCTTGCAGTAAAGTAGATCATCCAAAAAAATGCATACCAGAAGAATATTGTTATTGGACATATGTGCATGGCTAAGGGATTTGATTAGCTTAGGCTGTGTCTAGAATTTTATATAAGTGATTTTAATGGACCTGTCTCTATATGATGAGAAGGGATTGAAATTGAGAACCTGAAAACCTAATATGTTCAAGAATAGCTACCATGGGAAGAGTTCTTTTTCCCCCTTCTCATAAGAGTGGAGTTTGTTTATGCATTTTTAAATTAAATAAATTAATCCTCTGTTGTCTTACAAATCCTAAAAGAGAAGAAAAAAAGTCTTTTCTGTATAAAGCTATTTTTTCAATTTCTTTCTCTTGAGGAGTGCCTGACTCTCCCATTTCTGCCACCAACCAAGATTAAATATTTCTTTATATTATAATAAATTATTATATTATTAATATCATGAATAAAATATTTAAATGCACGACAAATTTTTTTAAAAAATATCACATAGATCAAGCAGAGTGTACTGTTTTGAGATTGGAAACATTTTCCAATGTATTCTAGAAGGGGACTTTTACACTTAGCCCCGTTTGAAATGGTAATAGATTTTATTATAAGGTATACATTTATCCAAACATAAATAAGTATAAATAAGAATAAAATTATTTTGTGTTTGATTGTTTTTTGAATTATTCTTGTTGGTAAACGTAAAAATAAAATTCTTATCCGGTGTTATCGGGGTTATTCATGGGTTTATACCCAAAACATACGAGAGGTTAGTATATTAAATATAGCACAATTAAAATCTAATTTTCTTGTAATGCATATAAGATTTTTTTTCCTTTGATTTTTTATTTTTTATGAAAACAAGTGCTTACAATTTATTGTATTATATTTTTATATTTTTTAAATAAAAATACATATTTCATTTATATGAAATATAGATCTTAGAAATTAAATAAAATTACGTATATATTACAGTTGAGACTACACATTAGAATTACTTGTAACGACATTAATCATTTTAAACCTCAATCAACTAGAGCCTTATATGCTCACCCAAAAAGAATTTAATGCAGAAACATTTTATAAAAATTGCAAAACCATCCTTAGAGCATGAACATGGCTTCAATAAACAAATCAGCTCCAGCTACATTCTTATATACCTTAATCCTTGTCCAACATGTATTTACAAATTTTCTAAATGTTTTATAAAAATATTCATATAATATGTTGTTGTACATACTTTTTTTTATATATAAGTACATCTATCTTATTAAAAAAATTATATTATTTAAAAAATCAAAATATGTATGAACTGTAAAAAAAATTTAAAGGTAACAAACAGACTTTATATATACTAAAAGGGAGTTACATAAGTCCGAAATAGCATAACATAAAAGGGGTAGAGTAAAAGAAAACAAAACATATATAGAGGAGTCTTCGAGAGCCAAACACATATATAAGGTATTTACATTTTTTCATGAACAAATCATGTTACAAAGTGATCATATCACTTTACATCCTGATTCGACCAAATCGAGGTTGCTCAGTATCTCTGAAAATAGCTCCAACTTGTCTTCAACTCTCCTGTACATAAATTTCATTTTTTTTCCTGTTACTTAAGACTTTATAAAGCATGCATGTACTCTTATCCGAATATATACTGGTTGGGTGGTCCTTCAAACAATATCACCACCACCTGATAACACACATGTGGTCCCTAACTAAAACCTTCCCTGATAAGATGGACATTTGGGACCGGGTTATGTCTAATTCGCGTTGGACAATTAGATTGTTCAACACATTCTTAGACATCCAATCATATCATTTTAAAATAAAAACTACGATTGAGATATTCTATCAGATTTAAAAATTAAAAAATGATTTGATTAAGTTCTTATCATTTTTCTTTTTCATGATTTTTTTAAAGAAAATTTCAAGATGCTTTTTTATTTTATCTATTTTGAGATAATATGATTGAACAGTCAAGAATGTATTGGATAATCTAATTGTCCAACGCGCATTAAACCAAACCCGATTCCTGTACATTTCTAAGACTCATAAATCTTATGTGCTTAGGTTTGATTCTATACCTAGTCTGTAAAGTTTAGTTGTTATATATTTGAAGATTTTTTTTTACTGTATTGTAAAAAAAATCTATAGTGGTCCATGATCAATATCTCCACACAAGTCTAGTTGATGATTTTTTTTTGTGGGTCAATATATATTCATGTGGTCCATGTTTTTGATATTTTTGTGTTGATGCATAAGGAACTTAAAACGGTGTTGGTGGGCATTCTCAACAGTTCAACAACAGCATGTTTCCTAGTACAGTGGGTCTTTTATGTTACAAATAAATAGGAAACGTTCAAATCAATATTCAAGAGCTCATAATTACATGATATATATGTGACAAGAATACATCAACAAAGGGGGACATAAATCAAAGAAGGGTTGTAGTATTACTTGAACTGATCTTTTTTAAGTGACAACAAGTAACGGTGAAACGATGATTTTAATATTTAAACTTTATCATAAAAGTATAATCAAGTGTGTCATTAGCAACGGTAACTTTATCATAAAAGTATAATCAAATTGTTTAATGTGGAGTCATATCAACTTATTAGAGTTGGTTGGCCTATCTCTAAGTGGACACTGGACCTTATTTACTACACAAAGACCTCCTATGCGATGAAATAAATTAGGTTAATCCCATTTAGATATTCACATAAGCTATTATGTGATAGATAATTATTTAAATATATATAATATTATACTAATAGAATAAATCATTCCCGACTATGTTATATTTTTAGTTATTCTCATTCTGAATCGTGATGATGAAGTTATTATTTTTTGGTTGATTACAAATATGTTATGGATAAAATTTGAAAAAGATGTGAATACAGATTTGTGAAAGATGCGAAATTTGATTGACCATGTGTGTTTCTTTAATTTATAAAAGGTGCTTACAAATAGTTTAACATGTTAATCCCTTTTATACTAATAGAATAAATTAGGTAAAATAACACAATTTTAAAAGAGATTTGTAACATCGATACCAGCTTCTTTCCACATATGCTGACAGTTAATATCTATCAAATCCTGAAATACAGTAATTTTTGGGCTTATTCACTCAGATTCCACTATATTCTACATTTATGCTTCTATTCATACATGGGTTTACGTGTCTGTTTATATGGCTCTGTCACACAGTTTCATTGGCAATCACAAGTGCGCTCCTATGTGTTCTTGGCAGGGCCAACACAAATAGCAGGAAAATGGACACGGATCAAAGGAAAAAATATTTTAAATTCACAGTCATATCAATCAAATTTTCAAATTTAATATTTTCCACCTTTGGTGAGTTTGAGAACAAGGTTCAATCTTCATAAAAATTTTTTTTTTTTTGGAATCTTGATAATTAGAAAGCATACCATTTTTTTGCTTTTTAAAAAGATGTTTTCAAATAACTTTTGCAATTCTAATAATGAGCCCAATTAATAAATTAAAGTTTTAAAAATTTATAAAATACGTTTGCAACTTTGGATTTTCTCCAAAAAAAAATCTTTTCTGAATCAATTTCAAACTGGTTTTATTTTTCAAAATCAATTTTCAAAAAACATCTTTGTGAAAAAGAGCTAAAAGTAGTTTTCTTTATATCACTTATTTAAATTAATTTAGGGTTCATTTAGATATGAGTTTAAATAGATTTTGCGTTTAAAAAGTTAAAAATTTTCAATACAAATACATTTTCAGCGTTTAACTTTTCAAACCACAATTTTTTTTTTCAAGTAAAAAAATCTTACTGTTCAAAATTTAATAAAAATTAGTTTTTCAAAAACTGTACCTCACATTCAAATGCAGCCATAAAATATAACTCAGTTCCATACACATGGTATTAGATTGTGTTTGAATGTACAGCTCAAATGTTAGATTGGAAAAGAACAAGTGATAATTGAAAGCTGAATGTTAAAACATGTGTTTGGATTAGCATACGAGGGGTCCTTATTTAATCACATCCATCAGAGTTTGACATTCAGACCAATGTACGGCCATGATTGTTCAACGGGCGCCGGAAGAAAGAAAAAAAAAAGATTCAGACCTTCAAAGGCCGTAAATGAGGGGGCCGAAGGCCGCAAACCCGCCACCTCGTGAACCACAAACACAAAGGCCCTTCACACGTGCGATCCACCACAACTTCCATCACAACCGACCCATTCACCGTCAGATGCCATGTGAAATCGACGACCCCAAAAACGTCTGACACGTGTAAAATAAAACGAAAAGCCAGCTCAGATTGAACTCCTCACTTCAGTACACTCTCCCTCCGTTACCGTTTATTAACGGAGACTTTCAAAGCCAACAATTTTAACAGTTAATAATAATAAAAAAATAAAAACAAAAAAAGAAAAAAAAAATAGCCCGCGTCTTTTTCCGCCGCTACAAAATCTGCCGATGAATCGGCCGCCGGCGACTGAAAACGACTTACACAGTACACACACTCTTTAAATCGCCAACAAAGAATCGGCCGAGAAAAAATCGCCGATCTCTTGGAAGTGATCGTCGACTTTTAAACTCGTCGTTCCGAAATCCCCAAACAACGGAGCGTACATGATTTCGTCGCAGAACCCACCGAAATCGTCTTGAAAACCGAAACCGTTACAATCGAACAGTCCGTCTTCTAAAAAGTCGTCGAACAGAGGCGGATCGAACGGTAGCAGATTCGCGAAGCTCTCCTGCTTCATCATCACAGCCGTCGATGTCTCTTCTTCTTCTTTGATTGACCCCTCTTTGACCTCTTGCGGTTGGTGGACTTGCTGTTGTTCGTTTGAGGAGGTGTAGCGGAGGACGGAAGTGGGGGACGCGAGGCTCCGCTCCTCCGCCGAGTCGTAGCCGGAGGAGGTGGTGGCGGTAGTCGCCGGAGGCGGCGGAGGAGGAGCAGCGGTGGAGAAGTTGGTCATGGCGTCGGGTCCCCGGAGCTGGATCGCCGCCGAGTCGTAGACCTTCGCCGCCTCCTCCGCCGTGTCGTATGTCCCGAGCCAGACACGGACACGCCGGGCCGGGTCACGGATCTCCGCCGCCCACTTCCCCCACGGCCGTTGCCGGACCCCCCGGAACTTCTTCCCGCCGTTCGCCGTCGTGAGCGGCGACGGCGAGGGTTTCTTTCTCGACGACCGGGGCTTCCACGGAGCGGCGTCGCAGGAGACGTCGGAGAAGGAGATCTCGTCGACGTAACGCTTGACGCGACGGCGGGGGAGGTGGTCGGGCTCGTCGTCGCTGGACGAGTCGGTGGCGTCCGGGTCGGTGACGGAGATGCGGACGACCCTCGGACCGCCACCTCCGCCGGCGGAGGTGTCAGCGCCGGAGCGTCTGACGGAGGGTCTGACGTGCTTCGCCGTCTGGATCCGGTGCTCGGAGTACTTGACCGTCGGTAAGACGCTTCGCTCCATAGCTTGAAAAATATTACAGAAAACTCCAAAAACAATCGAGATTTCAACAGAATCTCCCTATTCGCATCGGTTGGGGTTTTTATTTCGTCCCCAAAACAGACCCACCGAAGAACCTGAAAAAACGCAAAAAAAGATAAGCAAAAATAGTGGATACACGAGAGACCAAAAGAAGAAGATATAAAGAGGAATAGCAGAGAAAGAAAAAAATACGGTCTCTGAAAAGACAAGATTCCGAACTTATGCAGAAGAATAAAGAGGTCAAAACGAAGCGTAACTATAACAGTACCATATAAAAATCAAAATTAATCGAAAACATGATTTTTTTTTCAATCAAAAAAAGAGAGACAAAACATGTATACATACAGAGATTGAAAAAGGAGGAGCAAAAGCAAGAAAAAAAATTTCAGAGAAAAAGAGGGGGGAACCATCTTTACCAGTGGAAAAGAGAGATTGAAAGAATCTCTCAACGAAGAGATTTGGGCGTTTTTGTATCGGCTGTTGTTGTTGTTGTTGCGTTTGAGAAACATTGAAACGCAGTGAGAGAGGGACTGCTTTTTTATAGGATCCCAAACTGATATAATCGGAAAACCCGGGCATTCAAGTCCGTCTCTCTCTCTCTCTCTATTATTTAATTTTTCTTTCTATTTTTAAAATAACAAAATTTCCGATTTTGTCCCTGGATTTTTGTCGGATATTACGGGAATGGGACTGGGACGCCGGAGCTACTTCTGAACCGTCCGCCGCATCCGATGGTGACGTGTAAATGATGGACAGCTGTACTTGTGGGACCGGCTTTTCGGGAGAGGCCACGTGGTGTGCGAGCGTGTGAGGGAGTCACGTGAGAGGGTGGGGGGACAGGTCTCTGTGTAAATAACACGGTCAAATCATTGGGTTAGGCAACACGTCAGAATGTTTTGACCACCACCACCCCTTCACAAAACTAACCACTCTTTAATCACTTTTCATTAAGGGTGCCCTAATTAAATTTATTCCTTCCCCTCACTCCCTTTCTCCCTGATTTTAAATTCCCAATTGTCAAAACAGTCCTTATATTAGTATTGAATGTTTTAGTTAGTATGTCTAATAAACGAAGGATTGTTTGAAAACTAGTGGCGTGGAAAAAAATTTCACATCAATACGTACTTATGAGAATAATGACTGGATGAACAACACGTGTATATTAAAGTGCAATAATAAGTATTTTATCAATGATTTTTAAATTAAAAAAAAACTGAACTCTCTGATAGACACATGTCATCCATCAAAACATATACTGACAAGATTATTATTAATACGTACTGATATGAAATATTTTCATGACATGGTGTAAATGATATTTATTTTTGAAAGTTTTATGTCCGTAATTTTTCTGATGCACTGGACGCGACCATTTGAAGGACCTGGATGATATTGAATTCAATGCGTTTTGTTGTAATTATGAAGTGCATATCCGAAAGGTTGTTTTCACAATGAGGAGAACGCAATTGAATGACATAACATACATAGAGAGAGAGTAATTGTGTCAGTCACGTTAGTCACGCTGAATGCGTTTATGTTATATCATTCTCCATTGCCAAGAGTCATTTTGACATTGTTTGAATATGTGTTTCACACTCTCGGATTATGAAAATTCTGATCCGCATTTAAAAATCATTTTTTCATGATTTTTGAATGTTGAAATATATATATATATATATATCTATCACAGAAAACTCTAAAATCACAATGAACTGATGAATACGATCAAACGCAGATACAACTGTTAACTTATCTGAAATGGAAGAAAAGATATGCCAGAATAGTACTGGCATTCCTGTAAATTTAAGGATTTTGGGTAGTTATTCAAAAGTTTAAGCTTAATAGCCAAGTTTACCATACTTTGTGATTTTTTTACAGCTGGGTATTACGTGTACAACGTCCTCGTTATTCCCGCATTTTTTAAACTCTATACAAGCCTGTACTTAACTTTCTACTTTTACAGTTTATTTTTTTTCTTATTTTAAATTTTTCTTTACAAATCCACAAACACGCACGTCTCTTTAAAATAAAACAAAATCTCTAACATATATTGTTATTCCAATTTTAAATAAAAGTATTTAAATTTTTTTAATTATGGACATGATCGCGAAGAAATCGGGATTGTTGGGAGTGAATGAATCTTCAAACGAGTTTTTGATTTTCTTAAAACAAATACTTATTAAGGATACTTTAGTAATTTTAGGAGAAGATATTTGCATATATAGTTTTTAATAATGTTCCATTTAAAGGCCGGTCCTTTGTTTCCTTTTCTCATCCCCCGAGAGATACCCCCTTTTATTTCTTCCAAATCTCTAACGATCTCATTCGCCATAATTTTACCAAAATACCCTCACGTGCATCAACCGTATGATCAATGGATCTCCACCTTCAAAAGAACCATCCATTCTCCACCGTCCGATGGGTCAAGAAAATCAAATATAAAGTTGGCACGTTAAACCTGCTTTTCCCAGACCACGAAGCCTTTTTAAAAAAAATCCTGACAGGGGACTTTGTCGGAAATTACCAGAATGTCTTCACATGTCCCGTCGTTTTCACACGTCGTGACACGTAATTACACTGTTCGTGGAGGGGTAGTTGCGTACTTTGAAGCACGTAACACTGTAAAAATAACGGCTTTTACGACGTGTTTACCGTTGCCGTGCGTATCGGGCCGGGTTATTTTTTAATGGGCCTGGGCTTTTGTTTTTATTTGTCGTGTAGTGGTGGATGCCCGAAAACATTCCAACGTGACGAGAGAGTACAAAATGGTCCGGCTCGGGTTTTGTCGGTATCCGATACGTTACGTTTTTCGGAACATACGTGGCAGCCGATGGTTGGTCCATTGGAGTTCTCGCGCCAGTTTTTTTTTTTTTTCGGTTCCGTCCGACCGTTATCTGGTTCGCGCTCTTTTTTTTGAAATGAAACGACCGTTGGTTCGATGTGGTCACCTCCGGGTGAGATGTGAGAACGTGGGGCGATGAGAATGGTGAGTTTTTTTTTTTTTTTAAAGAAAAAGTAAATGTTTGTTATTTCATTTATGATTTTAAATTATAAATTCGAAAAAAAAAGAGTAGAATGCATTAGAAAAAAAATATAAAAATGCTATCAATCCCTTGGATTGTAAGAGACATTCTCCCGTCTCTGAAGTTTTCCCCCGTTTTTGCAATGAGAATGGTGGGTGATTTAAATTTAAAAAACAAAATATTAGACTCAATTAGTTTTATAATTCAAAACTCTGATAAAAAATTATTTTATTTTTAAAAAAAGGTAAAAATTATCTAATTAAGTATATGTTTTGATAAAAAAAATATAAATTGATATTTTTTTAATAGAAATAATTTGTTTTTAATAAGTGTATTTTGGATTGTAAAAATAATTGAATGTAACAACGATTGAATGTAACAACGCCCTTTAAAAAAACATTTAGCCCATCGTTTCAAAAAATGTTTCATTTTGGCTTTTCTTTCAACATGTTTTTTGAGAATAAATTTAAATATAAAGCCAACATGTTGATGTAAGTGAAAATGCGTTGCAAAGTAAAATATTCACAATTATGTGTTGGCATATATATACTCTGAATTTTTTTAATGTTCCAAATTTTTTTATGATTAGTTACCATTCATATAGAATAGATCAACTGAATGAATTCTTTTCGTCAATCTTAGTGCTTAATATCTTCAATATTTATGTATTTATGTAGTTTAAATTGCTGATCACTTTCTTCATATTGTATTAAAAAAAATGATCAGACAGGTTGTCACCAAATTCACACACAACATCCAAATTTTTGTTTATAATTATCATATTGATAAAAAAAATCTTAAAAACAGCTCAATCATCTAAATCCTTTTATGACACACTTACTACCTACTGTATCATATGAAACTCTCTTCTCTTTTTTTTTTTTTGAGTGACACTTTGGGCATTTCTATTAATGTGGCAAATAGAGTGTGCACAAATGAAACTTATCAATTACCTACTGCTTACAATACCAAATGAAACTTTATCAATTATTTACAATACACGAACTTGGTAACCATGGTGGAGGAAGTAAAATAAAGCACAAGATTTTAACTTATGGAGATATGTGTGCAAGGGGAGGTGTTTTTACTGGGATTAGATATAATAATGATTAACTTGGACAAAGAAAAACACATAAAACTGTTTTTCATGATTTGTTTATATGGGGAGGGGGGCGGGGGGTAGGTTGGGGAAGACAGGTAGCTAGAGAAGATGAGGTGTATGAAACAATGTACTAAGCAGAGAAGAGGAAAATCCGACAAAATCGATGGGTTTGAGTCTATTCAATAAAGTCAATTCATTTTAATAAAAAGTTCTTTTAGTTTTTTCAAACTCCCAAAACGAAGGGGAGTGTAGTTAGTACTACTATATAAAACATACATTTTAATTAATTTATATATATATATATAATTGTATGTTGTTTTGTTTTGCTCCATGTGATCTCTCAATCCTCTTGTGTAAAAGATAGGTCAATGGACTTTCAAACTCCAAGATGTCTTTGTTTAAACAATACAAAAAAAGTTAAATAAAAGAGTACCTATTAAAACCTCAACTAGGCAACCTAATGAACACAATCTAGAGAAGAGCAACACGTGTGGTGTGATTATATTTTTTTTTATGGTGATTTGTATTTTTTTTTTTATGTTTCTGATAGCCTTCCAGAGACGTGAATATATGGGCGCATGCATGCACCAGTATTATTGTTGTTATGAAACAAAAGTAACTGTGTCATATTCATCTTACAATTTTGAGTGCAAAATAAATGCATGCAAGAAGAGGAGGGGATGTTGCCACCCGGACAGATCAAATACAAATACTGACTCTTAAAATAAGGATTTAATTATATTATCCATACAAAATAAAGTTACAAATACATTAATAAAAAGATATATATGACTGTTAAATTCTTCAATAAATACTAATTTGAGAGTCATAAAATATTTTAACTCACTCTTGTTCACATGTCAGAGTTTCCATCAACTATACGTGATAATAGTTTTTTTTTCAAAAAGGAGAAATCGTACATGAATATCACTGCAGTGGATAACATACATAAAATGAATTAAATATGAGAAACCACCAAGCTAATTATAAATATATCATTTTTTTTTTGCTTTGTAGGTGTATTTGTGTGTTTAAGATAAGAGTTAAAAATGCTTATTAGCACTAAAAGCCGAATGGTTGAGTGAGAAGTGAAACTTATCATTTACATTGGGATGATAAAAAGTAAATTAGTTTTAAAAAAAACGGTTGGATTAATCCCTATGTGTCCCTCCTCCAATTGATCCCCAAAACTCCATTAAATTTATCAAATATCAATAATTTCTTGGAAAGAAGGGCCTTCAATCATGTCAGTTTTATGTTTAGGTACTTCATATATAGTTGTGCCAAAATTAAGTTTAATTTTAGGAATGGTCAATGACAAAAATTACACCAGCCAACAGTACTGCTCAAACATCACTGAAATTCAAGGCATAAAAATCCACCCATTATTTTTTTTTCTATTTCTTTTCTATATTTTTTAAGAGGACTTTTAATTCGTAGAACTAATTTTGACAATTAAGTGATTATGATATTAATCATGTATAAAATCATTTTTTTACATTTATCAAAATCATGACAAAGAATAAATTAAGATAACCCAATCTTTAAGTAAAATAAAAAATCTTAATTATTGCTCTCTATACCAATTAATTTTTTATGATAAATACAATAAGTTGTTTTCTTTCATGTATTTCCTTGTCACAATACTTAACCACCCCTGGCAAAATTATCTATAACGGGTGGTAGGGGTGGTAAACGAGCCGAACGAGCTGAGCTTTGACATGTTTAAACTCGGCTCGTTTATAAACGAGTCGAGCAGAGCCGAGCTCACGAGCTTCAACGAGCCTAACGTTTTTCTTCATTTTATGGTTTTTAGGGATTGAAAATAAAATTTTAGTCTAAATGAGCCAAGTTCATGAGCTTAAACGAGTATAACTTTGTATTAATTTAATTTTCTGATTTTATAAAAGAGTTTAATTAAGTTTCAACTAAGTTTTTCTAACACAAACAAGCTAAATTTGAACACAAAATGAAGCTCAATCCAGGTCCCGAGCCTAACCGAGCTTTAAAACTTGTTCAAGCTCGCTCATTTGTCTAAATGAACGAGTATGAACAAGCTCAAATCGAGCCGAGTCCGAACAGCTTGATTCGTTTACCAGCCTTAACGGGTGGTTATTACAATCAAAAGTTATCCGTTGTGTAACTCGATCAAGATTATAGTTAGTGTTCAAAATGTAACTCAGACACAAAACAAACCCATTAATCAGACGGTTGAAGAGCCAACATGACCGTCGAAGAACCATGATCGAGAGCACGTGCTCAATCTCGAAATTGAGAAAGGAAAAGCTGGGATTATTAAATAACCACGGCCATTAATTAAAATTAAAGAGGGTTTTGGTTTTGGTTCGTGTGACTCAAAAAGTTGAACCGACACGAGACTTCGGTCCTCGGGCACCGCCCGACACGCTACCATTTTTATTTTAATATAAATATAAGTTACACGTCGTCTGTCACACCATTATCTTGTCTTTCTCTCAATAATGTTATTCTATATACTTTACCAAAAGGCACGAGACCATACCTCCTCCATCACTCCCACCCCCTTGTTCATTTCGTTAAGTAGTTTTAAAAAAATTGTATATGAATATAAAAGTATTAATGAATAGATGAAAAATGATTTTTTTAAGTAAAATAGATTAAAAACGTTACATTAAATTTTTTAAAATACGTTCTTATCTTTTTTTTATAAATAAAATATATATTAAAAATTGGTTTCAGATATTGTCATTGAAGTCGTCAATGTAAAAATGTTTAGATGCATATAATTTCATCTACAAATCGGATTGTACGGGGTCATGTCTTGGGAATCAAAGGCAGCGAATAACCGGCCCAGTGGGCCCTACCCAACGCCCACCACTCACCATTTAATAGATCAAGGTCGTCCATCAGTCCACGTCGAGTGACACGTGTCAGTCGACGTGACAATGCGCATCCGTTTTTTATAAAGTTTCATTTGGATCTGCGTTGCGGTGTGACAGATTAGATAGAGCGGATCCAAATATTTTCTTAAAAAATACTTGTTAGTTAAAAAATTTAGCCTATGAAAAGTTTCAAAAATAATATTTCTTTAATGAAATCTTATTTTTTCAAACATTGAGTTATCAACCGTGGTCCAAAACAGACTCTAAGATCAAAATTCAAAATCTAATAAATTCTATTTGAATTATATAAATAGACATACAATTAATTGTTAATCGCCGCCGCACCTATATATATATATATATATATATATATATATATATATATATATAGTCGCGATTACGTGCGGTATGCGGTCGGTGCAGTTTACGACGTGGACCGTCCGATCGCGGGTCCATCGCATCCAACGGTCGACGTGAATCGCACCCGACCGTCCGATGCGATGGACCCGTGATCGACGGCCCGTGATCGCGCACCGCACCGACCGTAAACCGCACCTAATCGGCTCCCATATATATATATAGTGTGTGCGCGCATGTGATTAACGTGTTATATGTAACTCGACTGGAAATGAATTGAAAAAATAGTGTGTAACAATTTTATTTTATTTTTTGCTAAAGCCTGAATCGTTGACCCGCTCCCCTGCACACTCAGTTACCCACTTGGAAAATGTTAAGGACATGTTTGGATACTGTGCAAATGGGGGTGGGTTTTTATTTGCACATGTTCAAACATAATATTTTGTTTGGTTATGATATTTAAAGTGTGACAAATAAAATCCAAGGTTTTCATTTGCCCCCAATATATGGGGAAACAAAATCCCAACCAACCCATGTGTTTTCATTTGTAACAGATTTTATTTTCACACCTCTCAAGTGTATATAAAGCAATTTTACATTTTTACCATCGAACAAATTTATTAAAGTCTATATTATCCAAAACAAATATTTCATCTCTTAATCTTATCTTAAGTAATAAAATAGATAATTATATTTTATAAATTTATATAACTTACAATAATATAATTGTGTGGATAATAAATATTAATGTGGCATGAAAATATTAATATATGTCAAGAAATCTTAACTAATTATCATATATATTATCCAACAAAATTGTTATTTATAAAATATAAAAAAACCTTATAGGATTATTTGTTAGTTGAAATCGATTATTTTTTATTTATATTCTATTATATTAGAACTTTTTTAACCACATTGACTTATATAATATATTTTTCATAAATTTTTTGGGTTTTAAAAAAATAATATATTTGATAATCATTTGAAAAAAATATTTTATCTATTTATAATATTATTATCTTTTAACATAATAAATTGACACATATACAAACAGTTTCACATATATGAGACAAACAATTACTAATAAAAACATATGTGTAAATGATAACACAATATGAAAATAGACAAACATGTGCAAACAATGTACAAAATTTCCTTGCATGTACAATGTAAAATTTGCCTGTGCAAAAAAACACGTACAAATAATCACTGCATCCAAACGTGCCCTAATTGAAAATCTCAAATTATTATAATGTGGTCTAATAAATCAAAATCTAACACTTCATAAATGAATCAACTTATCAACCTAATTAAATAAAACCACATTAAATGAAAAGGATTTTGAAGATTTACAACATGCAATATGTAATATATATATAATATAAACCAACAATTCCATAGAAACAGAGCTTAAAATCCTATAGTCCCATTCAAGATTGAATAAAAGATTATAGTTTCTCTAGTCATCAAAAAGTTTTGTATGGATATTTAACATTAATTAATGAATATATATACCCCATAAAGCACCTGAATTTTTTTTTTTACTAATAGTCTATACACATCTAGAGATAATAGTCTATAATAATTCTACCACCATTAATAGGCTCATTATTTTGAGTGAATTTTTATTTTCTTATGTTTCAACTACAACATTTGATCATGCTTAAATTGATGTCCTTTATTTTAATCAACATTAGTTACAACTTTCTGAGATACCTAGACAAGGCCAATTCATGAACAGCTGGTCCCCCATATATGTGTGTCTTGTGAAACTAGGATTCTGGTCCATGATTATCAGCCATGTCTCCACCAATTGAATGTATTAAGTGAATTTTTTTATTTTTAAATTATTGTACTCTATTAAGCTTAATATACATAGTCATGGAAAAAAGGGCACCAGTTGACCATTTTAAAATAAAAATTATAATATAAAAAAAATCCAGGTAAGCACAAAAAAGCTTGTCCACGTGGCAAACTCATCAACCCACTGGGATCCTTAGTGGGGAGTTCAGCCTTTGCTTTTATTTTATTTTATTTAAAAACAAAGGGTTTGTAAGTACTTGAAAATTATATTTTTATTATAATTAAGGACTTTAGGGACCTGATTTTCAGGGCTCAGGTTTCCCACTCGTGTGCATTATTCACTCAGCTTTTTTTTTAATAAAAAAAGAGGTTCATGCACACAAATGGACTCCACAAGTGCCACTTCACACGTATGGAATGGGTTGTATTAAATTTAATATTAATTAAAAATTAAAAATATCTTCCTGAGATTCTCAGGCCAAACAAAGATAAGTTGCCACATAAAAACAAAAGCATGCGTCCCCATGTTGGGCAGAGCTTTTATATTTAATACTTTAATTATATTTAATAATTAAATTTAATTTTGGAACTGCAACACCTAAGTTTCAAGGGGGGCCTTAATTAGGGGGAGAGTGGGAACAGATAACTGTTCTGGAATCTGGACTCTGCAGGGAAATTTTTATTTTTAATTTTAATTTTAAGTACCACAAGAGAGTTTCTAGAGGTTTTTAGTCACTGGTTTCTGATGTACTTGAAAAAAAATTGAAACTTGTGAAAACTTGGGTGGAATTTGATGTGTAAATGTGGACTAGAGGCATAGTCTTGACCCATTTAAAATGTCATTCTGAACATGCAATTATGATGTAGAACAGAGTTTCCAGAAATAAAAATTCATGGCTTCCAGAAGTGCCTACAACATGCATTTGAAAGTTTACCATTCATGGTTGTGTATATTTAGTGTGGATAATGTTAGATATGGTCATATATTCAGTCATTTTTTACAGTTTTCATGTATATTTTATTGTTTATAATTCATGCATAAAATTAACATGTATCTTTATCAAAATTATATATATTCCAAAAAAATTGACTAGGTCTCTTCCACAAAATAAACACGCAATTATGATGTAGAACAGAGTTTCCATAATTAATATTTCATGGCATCGAGATTCCAGGGGTGTCCAAAACATGTATCATTGATGGTCCAATACATATACTATGGATAAAGTTACATACAATATGATATTCAGTAATTTTTATGGTTCTCATATGTTTTTTTTTGGTATACGCCTCTCAGTGTATCTCAGTAAATGTGTTTTTTATTTTAAAAAATCAATAAGGACTGCCGATAGGATTACACTGGGTTGATCGGACCATTTTTCATTATGTCAACTCTTTTATGTCTAATTTGATAAATTGATAAATATTTAAGATAAGTCGTTATCATAATTTATGAGGATAAAAAGATCATTATTTTTATTCAGATTTATATTTGGTAAGTCATTTTATTATCCTCATTTTTTTTTGTACCTCAACTTTGCATTTGAGTCACATGATCTAAAATATGAGATAACTTCAAAAAAAATTTAATATACTAAATCTACATTTTTTTATTAATGGGCATTAATATTATTGGTTTTGGTTTCATGAAGTTTTTTTTGTGGAACTTTTTTTTTTCATTTTTTGGGGAAGGGTAGTTATAAAAGTTATCTCTGTTTTACAACATACGGTTAAAAAATGAGGATAAAGTATGTTTCACCTTTTACCTAAAACAAAATATCCTCATTTTTAATCTCAAAATACGTACAATTGTCCATGTTTTATCATTTTTTCTTATGTTACATGGAATAACATGTGATTTAATTCAATTATGTTCTTATCCCAACCCTTATCCAAACATTAAACTTGGCCGATATCCTAAGTCCAAGCCCCCCAAGAAAAGTACCCTACAAGACATGGTTTAGGACCTGTAATGAAACAAAACCTGCTTTCACACATGTTAACTCAAGAGAGGTGGGAAACTGAAGGCCCACTCACCATCCCAAAAGTTTACAAGAGTTACCAAAAGGCAGCTAAACAGTTGGTTTCAATAGACACAAGTACTTCCTACCACATTATAGAAACAAAGTTAAGCCCCAAATCTTTGGAAAAACAAATGTCACTCTCACCTAGAGCCAAAAAAAAAAAAAAAATTTACCCAGTGTGTAATTTTTTTGCTTGCCAACATGTTTGATTTGAAGTATATGATTGATGTAGGACAAATTGCAAAAGATTTGCTAAGAAAGAAAAAATAAAGAAATCCATTCAATGCAATAAGAAAATAAAGAAATTCATTCAATATGGTCTTCCCAAGACACTTTCAAAGACTTACATTTATAGTATAGCTATTTTTGGTAATTTCTTAATTTAAAGTCATAATGATCACTTTTTATTATTAAATGTGAATTTTAAATTTTTAGGATCTTAATTAAGTTGTTCTATTACTTTTAGTAAATTTAAATAATTGTCATTAAGAGTGCATCTTTACTATTTTCAATAATGTATGTATTTAATATATGCTACTTATAATTATGCCATTAATAATGTCTTTACAATTCCTAGAAGAGTTTATATTTAGTATAAGTGATCTATAAAAGAAGTATCACTATTTTTTGTATGATTAACTTTTGATCAAATAAAATATTAATTTTCCTTTGGCTTTTGCCTTGTGGACTCGAGGTGTTTTTCTAATAAAGTGTTTTTTTCTCTCTGCTGCCATTGTTTAAAAAATTTACACATTGTCACAAAAATGATATGCATATTCAAATGTACTGAATGTATATTTTTTAATATTTTTCTTAATAGAGTATATACTCTCATTATATACTCAAAGAATGATTATGTATCAGTGATCTAAAATAATATGATCACATGTGAAACACTATTATGAAGTCCTGATTATATCACCCCCTTAACAATAGAGGAAAGGGTATGTTATTAAGTTTTTAAGTGTCATAAAATTGTGGGACAAAAAAAATTCCAATTCTACAAAACAGTCATGATAGTTTCTAGATTTTGAAAAAGGTCATGCGTGGAACAAAACCCATGATAGTGGCAACATGGGAAAGAAAGGTAAACACCTTTTTATCCTTCAAATGTACTAATATTATTTGACACATATCAAGTGAACTTGATGAGAAGGCAAAGTAGTTCAAATAAATAACTCTTTCGAAATCCTTATTGCGTCTCTTCTCTTTTGAAAACTTTACAATGCATTGGAAATCATGGAGTTTTCCATGTTTGGTTTGGGAATGGGAACAAGGTAGAATGGGAATAGCCATTTAGTGGAACAGGAAGATGAAAGGCTATTTTTATGTCTATTTAGTTATACAATGAATAAAATAAAAAGTAGAATACATGGAGAGAGAATACACGAGAAGATTCATGGATTACCTGTATAAAGTAATCCAAACTTCCCTTCTTTGGATAATGACATTAGTTATCCAAGATTAAATATGTATAAACTAATCACAACCAAATGGATCGGAGGAAGGCATACTAGGTGTTGCTATAACCAGCACTACTTTTAATCTTAATAAAAAATATTTCAGATGAAAGCGCACACATTTTGTTATGGAGAAGAAAATTTGACTAAAAATATGACTCGTTAAAACATTACGCATAGGCTTAACGCATGTATTTTTCCTTGTCTTATGAAAATATGCACAAAACACACAAAAACAAAGAAAACTAATAAGAAAATAATGACATGTCAGCTCTTTTAAGTAGTCTTCAAAAGTCTAAATCCCCCAAGAAATAGAACCCTAAAAGACATGGTTTAGGGCCTGTAATGAAACAAAATCTGCTTTGACACTTGTCAGCTCAAAAGGTTACAAGAGATCCCAAAAGGCAACTAAACAGTTTCAATGTTGACGTGAGTTATCCCTATCAGATTATAGTAACAACTAGGCCCCAAAACTTTCCTTACAAAAAAAAAAAAAAAAAAAAAGGCCCCAAACCTGTGAAAATCTGTCACTCAGACCTATAGCCACATGAAACACAAACGAAAAAAAAAATTAACATAAAATAAGATTGCATGTGAAACACTGCTATGATGACTCTCTTGCACCCTTTAGCAATAGGGGATAGGACCTATTTAAGTGATATAAAAATTGTGGAACAAAAAGTCTTCCAATTCTATGAAAGATAGCCATGATAGTTTCTGGATTTTGAAAAGGTCATGCGTGTCACAAAATCTATGATAGTAGCAACAATGGAGAGAAAGGTGAACTCCTTTTTTATCCTCCTTATGTATCAATATTATTTGACTCACATACACAACCATCTAATTAATTGAACTTGATGAGAAAGCAAAGTAGTGGCCTTTCAAAGGATCAGTTCATTGGATGGGACAAAAACAAGCACCAAGAGAAGAAAACTTGAACTAAATGTATGAGTTATTTATTCATGTAGCCCCAGTTCCTCTCCCCCCTGTTTATTTTGCAATAGCTATAAGCTCCGATAACTATTATGGGGGGCTGGAAATTGCCCTTATGATTTATATATGCCAATGGATAAAAATACACTTCTATATTATTTTAAAGAGTTAGAAGAGAGTTTAAGTTTTAGAAATTATCATTCCCTCGAATGAAGAAAATATAGAGGCTCAAAAGGTAATCAAATAAAGAATAAAGAGTGAAGACTACTGTGGAAGGAGAGATGGAAAAGGAAGAGAGCACCCCCATCATGTCGTCGTGTGGAGAAATGGACATCAAAGCTTTCAGTGAAGAGGACCATAATTCAAGTGTTCAGCATCTGCAGTTATCACATTGTGGACAGATCAAGACGATCACTCATGAAGCAAAATAAAAAAGGAACAAAGCACGATGGTTTGAATACCTGAATTACAGTCCTGAGAGGTAGATCCTTCAACGAGGTTCCAGTGAAACACTGGACTCTTCGAACAAGAAAATGTGAAACAATAAGAAGCTGCAAACTGCACCCCATGCTGTCACTTCTCAGATCATTTAAAGGATTCAGATATACATGTAGGTAAAATATCTTAAGAAAAAAATGGCTGATGCATGAGAACAGATCATTAGAATAGTTATCAAATAACATTACTGGGTATCTGATATATAAAAACAGCTCATTAGAACATCCTTCGATTACAACTATATTATCAATTGATCAGTAATATTGTTAGCATGCTTGTGTATCTGATACATAAGAAAGATCATTAGAACATCCTTTGATTACAACTATATTATTCTTTGATTACTAATAAAGCCCTATATCTTGAACATAATCATTAATTTTTTTGATACAAAATCCCTAATATCCATGGACAGATGACCACTACTAATAGTAGAAAAGCTAGAGCCAACACGGATTCAAATAAGAAACTAATAAGCTTGAAGAGAAGAATAGAAAAACAAGAACATATCACATAATCACCTTTTTTTACAATTTAGACGAACATTCAAGTTCATCTTTCACACAATAGAAACAGATGGGGTGCCAGGTTTTTCAACAGTATGAAAGACCAAATTCCAGGCAAACAATCAAAAGCAGACCTTCCCCTTTTCACGAAGATGGATCGATCAAAATAATTCATACATGAACCGAAAGAACAGAAGGACGAACTTATAAAACAAGGAAAAGAGAAGCCCCCAAGCACATCTGATTAATTCTGAGACATTTTTTCAACCCATAGCATACTTTTGGGTCCAGCTCCTGGCGGTTGTTTCGTACTTGCTCCGATCCGTCTTGTACATGTGGGCAATCTCAGGCACCAGCGGATCGTCGGGGTTCGGGTCCGTCAACAGAGAACATATTGAGAGCAACACCTGTACAACACCCAAAGATATTTTCAAATTTTGGATGTCATTTGTATGACTAGGTGGGGAAGGACATGTATTGTTGTCAGACCTTGGAAATAGTTAATGCCGGGCTCCACTGCTCCTTCAAAATGTCAAGGCAAATGCTTCCATTGCTGTTGATGTTTGGGTGGAAAACCTTTGTCCTGAAGGCAACCTGCACAAATTGACATACATTCAGTAAAGTATCTTGTTAACCATTACAGGATATACATTTCATTTCCTGAATTTGCTTCTCAACTTCCAGTTTATAATTGAAGAGGTGCTACATGATAAGCTGTCCATGTCGCTTCATTACTAATAAATTCCAAGTTAAGGCATATTTTCTAAAGCACCCCCCCCCCCCCCCCCACCCAAACATACGTACATAAAAAAAAAGATCACCTAAAAAAATCACACGAACTGCCTGATTCAAAGGTTTAACCATTGAAACCAAAGAAAAGACCCTAGCAACTTCTGGAAAGGCCTGGAGAAATGGACAAATCACACTGACATAACCATTTAGACATTTTACCAACATATCCAATAACACCTTCCTTCCAAAAATTTAACAATTACTACTACTTGTAACAGCTACACAACATCATCATAACTCAGGAAGATTGAGCAAAAAGAAAATACTAAAACAAAATCATTTAGTTCAATAAGTGCCTTCTGTTGGAAGCTTCAGTTATTTCACAAAGCAACAAGGATTGGCATTTTCTAAATGAACTAAACAGACATTATACCAAAAGTTTGGTGGAATTCAGCCGTTGCGAATGGCAATGGTGCTCGGAAGGTGGCAGAGAAATTGAAGCATCTAAAATGCAGGATAATCGATTGGAACAAGGCGACAATCGCAGCACAGCACAAAAAGAAGTCCTTGCTAGAAGAAACTATTCAGGAATGGGATAAGGTGGAGGAAGACAGATTCCTCGCGCTCTCGGAAATCGAAGATCGGAAAAAAGCTAAGGAAGATCTCATGGGTATCCTTCGACAGGAGGAGGAGGTTTGGCGTCAAAGATCAAGGGAGGTGTGACTTAAAGCAGGAGACGATAACACAAAATTCTTTCACCGTTCAGCAAGTGCAAGAAAAAGGATGAATTATATTGCTTCAATCATCTGCAATGGTAGAAGGTTTGATAAGATGGAAGAAGTTGAAGGCAATATTGAACAGCATTTCAAATCTTTCTTCAGGACGGAGAATTCTTGGCTTCTAGATTGGCATGATGACGGATTGCCACAGTTATCTTCATCTCAGCATGAAGCCCTTGATGCCCCATTTACAGAGGAGATTAAAGCAGCTATAATGCAGATGGATGGCGATAAGGCACCTAGTCTGGATGGGTTCACTTTGAGATTCTTTCAAACCTTTTGGAACGTGGTCAAGAGGGATGTAGTTGAAATGCTACGCATGCCACCAAGGTTATGCTTGTCTCAATGCCACGTTCATAGCCTTGATTCCAAAAAAGGGTGGAG
Organism: Acorus calamus; assembly: GCA_030737845.1. Taxonomy (NCBI): domain Eukaryota; kingdom Viridiplantae; phylum Streptophyta; class Magnoliopsida; order Acorales; family Acoraceae; genus Acorus; species Acorus calamus. The sequence continues at coordinate 2,424,009 of CM060860.1, forward strand.
CAGAGCAAATTGGTGATCTAGGCCAATAAGTCTTCTCAATGGTGCATATAAAATCATAGCCAAAATCCTAGCGAACCGTCTCAAGACAGTGATTAAGGACCTTGTGGATCTTAGTCAATCGGCGTTTATACAAGGTCCTTCTCTTCTTCTCTTCTTGATGGGTCCATTATAGCTCAAGAATGTCACCGGAGCACATAAAGGAAAGCGGAAAGGTTTTCTTTGCAATTAGACTTTGAAAAAGCCTCTGACTCTATCCGTTGGGATTTCCTTTGGAAACTATTGGAGGATTATGGTTTCTCTCCTAAATGGAGATGGTGGCTGAAGGAATGTATTGCTACAATTCGCATGTCAATCCTAATTAATGGAAAGGCGATCGGGTATTTTGACTTGGGGAAGGGACTTCGTCAAGGGGACCCGTTCTCTCCATTCCTTTTGAAAGGGGACCCGTTCTCTCCATTCCTTTTGACTAACATCCTTAGCAGAATAATTCATAAGGGGGTGAGAGGTGGATGGATTCATGGCAGAGGTTACGAAGGGTGGATCTCGGGTATCTCATATTCAATATACAGACGATGCTATTCTTTTATGTGATGCGAGAGAAAGTAACTTGGAAGGCTTTAAATTCATAATCAAATGTTTCAAAATGGTATCTAGTCTTAAGGTAAACTTCTTTAAGAGCACTTTGGTGGGGATCGACATCGATTTCGATGAGGTTGTTTTATTGGCATCAAGGATGGGTTGCAATGCTTCAAAATTTCCTATAAAATACTTGGGCCTTCCTCTTCATAATCGGGGCCTTCGAAAAATCAGATTGGGAGCCTCTTATAAGAAGATTTGACAAGAAGCTAGATGGGTGGAAAGGTTGCCTTCTCAATTTAGGGGGACATATGGTGCTACTCAAAGCGGTTCTCACGAGCCTCCCTCTTTACTTTTTCTCAATTTTCAAAGTTCCACGTGGGATTCTTGGGAAGATGGAAAAAATTCGTCGAAAATTTCTTTGGACTAGGACTAAGGAAGGAGGTAGAAAAATTCACCTCGCTAGTTGGGATTTGATATGTTGAGCCAAGAAGGATGGAGGTTCTAAATCTTCGCAACATGAATAAGGCCCTTTTAGGTAAATGGTTATGGAGATTACTCGTTGATCCAGAAGCATTGTGAAGTAAAGTTATTCACGAGAAATACTATTCGCAGTGCACGAGACTCACCCTTTTTCCGAGGCATTCTTCTTTAATATCTAATATATGGAAGGACATTTCGGAAGGGGAGGTGTTAAAAGAGAATATACAGCTTGTTCCTGGGAATGGAGTGGCAATCCACTTCTATAAGGATGACTAGCTCAATGGTTCATCTCCGGCACGATTATTCCCTAACCTTTTCCGGGTGGCACTTGATGAGGAGGACCTTATTTGTGACTCATTAACCTGAGATGATGATTCCATTGTTTGGCTGTCTAGGCTCAGATGAGACCTTAGTGATGAAGAGGTAAGGGGACTCGTAGGCCTTCTTGAGTGTCTTCAACAGGTATCGCTCGACCTAGAAGAAGAAGACTGGGTTAGATGGAAGCTGTCACCTAGGATTGGTTTCTCTGTTCGATCTCTATATCTTTGGCTCAATTTAGATCCACTTCCACACCTCCTATCGGCCCGATTTGAGGGATTGATTTGAGGCGCACTTTCTCCACTGAAGATTAAAGGTTTTATGTGGTTGCTATCCATCAATAAAATTCTGACCAAAATTAATCGTGCAAAGTGGTCACATGACAAAGATACAATGTGTGGTTTATGTGGCGTTGTGGAGGAATCCAGAAATCACCTTTTCTTCACGTATTCTTTTAGCTCTCAAATCTTGAAAAAGGTAGGGGAGGCCATAGGAAATTCTTGTTCTTTTTCAGATATTGAAGCCATGTGGAGGTGGTTCAGGGATCGTAGAAAGAAGGGTGATGGAAGCAATCATGCTAAGTTCCAATGGTTGATTCGTGATGCTACATGTTGGTATATTTGGCTAATGTGTAATAAAAAAGCTTTTCAAAATAAGAGGGTGTATTGGGAAAATACTTGGGCCACGAACTCATCAATGCTTCAGGATTGGGTAAAATTAATTTTGGAGGTCCCTCGTCTCCTAATTTCGGGAGTTTCTTGAAATAAAATTCTCCTACACTTTCCTTTAAAAATATATATATGTGTAGAAACTTGAGAAATTTAGCAAGATTAATACTTGTAATTTAAAAAATATACCACCTTTCCATTGCCCCATTTTAGCAGCTACGCTGATAGGTAAGATTTAAATAGTAAACAGCATTGCGGTTACAATTATAAAACTATTGTTAGGATACTTTTGACAATTGATACTTTCTATACCAAGTATGTATAGATTCATTTCACAGAAGTTGATTGTGGTATTTAATATATATCAAAGGTGACATTGGTAATTGTTTGATGCACAAAATACTAAAAATGGCATACTAATATACTATGGAGATTTGTCATATTAGACAAAACCTCCATGATTTGGTACAGTATAAACCAATTCGACACATGGATTCAATATACTAATTTAGATAATTGTGCATGGTGAAACATCTAGTTCATATTAATGATGAATAATTGAATACAAAGATGATTGATATCTGCCTTTAATCGAATATGGTTTCCCAGTAAAAAAGTACAAATGATATCATAGAACAAAGAATTTGAGCGAGCCAAAGATAGCATAATAACAGTCATTATGTTCACTGCCAATTTATGACATAAGCAACGATGTGAACAATACCTTCGGTGGTTTAAAAGGGTAGTCTGGGGGGAAATGAATGGTAACCAGGAAAACACCTCCTGCATAAGGACTATCTGGAGGGCCCATTATTGTAGCTTGCCAGTGAAACATGTCTTCAGCCACAGGGCCTGCAAAAGTACCAACATAAGTAAATGATCAATGTCTATCAGAAAACATTCCCAAGAAGAAAAATTAGCATATAAAAAACACCATTAAAGGTTTTCTTAATCATCCACAAATGAACTGTCAAAGACAGTAAAAGAGTTGTAAATGAAAAAGATAAACTTAGAAACTATTTTCTTCTACATTTGCAATTAACCTTTTGTGGTGATAAATGGAGATATTCTTAAAATGAAGTAACATATAAAATCATAAACATCAAGCCACGAATGAAATAACAGACACCTGCAAAGTTGATGATTCATCAAACAGAGGCATGTACACAAGGAAAGAATAATTTGCATAGAGCACAAATGATGCATCATTCACCTATCCCCAATCAAATAGCCATGGGCAACAAAACCTCCTCAGAATATAGAGGCTCTTCAGAAGTAAGCTGCCCAACTTTGACAAATCTGGTCACTACATTCATTTCCTTCAGCTATGAAAAATGTATTTCTCTTCCTATAATTAATCTAATGTCATGTTTGGAGACTGGAATTAGTATAGGGAGTAAAAAAACAGTCCCTTCCATCTATAGTGTGAAGTGACCTCTTTGTTTCAGCGAATAAATCATTTCCATCAATGTGATGGAAATGAAAGGAGTCCAAGGGTCACCTCCATCCAAGAAGAAGCCAAACGTGAGAAGATGGATAGCAGTTCCATTCCAAAATTTCTCAACTAAACAAATTGTAAGCATCAATCATTAATTATCAATAAATTCTAGGACACAAGCATGCAGCAAGAGAACACAAACAGATCTACTTTCCAAAAATTTGAAAGGAAGTTATTTGTCATAGTTATTACCAGATGCACAGATTCAAAAGAAGGACATCGACACAGTGTAATATACCTAACTGAGCATTCTTATCCTCATGCATCATTTAGTACTAATATCAATTCTACCATGCACCTTCATGTGTATCTAGCAGAACATATAATGCATTTCAATGATACATGATACCTTATTAAAGGTCATATGATGACAACCATGTGTAAAACCAATGGTCCAAGACATTCTGGAATGACTCTATTTATGTGGTCGCCAAGTTTCTTTGTGAGATTATTTAGATTTGTTGTCAATAATTAATGAACTGTTGCACCATCAGCCCCACGAGAAAACGTTCCTTTTCAGTTTATATAAAACCACATCTCTCATCGTGATATGATATAAAATAAATTAAGTATTCATGTAAAATGAATTGCAACCCAAATTATGACTAGAGCTAACTTTGCATGCCAATTCACTCATGGAAATTGGACATATGCTTTCACCAAACAAGTTGTTTAATCTTTTTTTCCTGTTAGAAAAAAACATATAGCATTCTAAGCATTTCTAAATGTCATTGATTATATCATAATTACAGCATTATGATAATCATCTCCAGATCTCCCCATTCCCATATCTATTAAAAAAACAGGTACCCATCAGAAATAAATGGAGCATCTCTGGCAAGCAAATCACAAACAGAAAGCGCAAACGGGTTACCAAATGCCTTTCAGAAAAGTAGACTTAATTAAAAAGAAACTTACAGAATAGTACAAAAATGTTGCTTTTTAAAAAACGCAAAAAATGAACTTCCTAGGAATCAAGTTTATTTAAGCCATTTTATTCAAAATCTTATTTTTCAAGCGTGTTTCCAAAGCTACCTTAGTGATATTGAGATTCTCTTATACAGATTTGATTTTCCTAGAGTGTGCACAAAACTACCAGACTTATTACTTAACTCTTGAAATATCACCCTGAGTTTATCACTCTAGAAAGGTAAAAACTCTGAAAATAGACCATGCCAAACTCTAGATTTAACCCGATGTCCAACAGCATGAAATATTCCCAAATGAGACATTTGAAAACACCATCACTTATATTCATGCCAAGCTTAATACAAGACATGTATGATATCATGCAGCAACCCCCATCTATAGAACATATCACAATAGAAAGAAGTTCAAAACCCTGTTTTGAGTGTTTTCTAAAAAAACCTCTGAAAAACTGCCTCAAGCAAAAAAGAGGCCTTGGATTTCCATCAATTATGCGAAGACCTACGATTAGCCTTGGGTATTCGTGTACAATATAACTTAACATGTTTTCAAAATCCCAAATACATCACACCTTCAATCACGCCGGGATCATTTACAACACACATCCACTATAATGGCTTCCAAATAAATGAATCGATGCCAAATCATCAGATCTCAGACATTCATCAAAAAAACCCCTTCAATCCCTCAAAAAGACAGGGACAATCCATCATCCACCAGATCAAGCCATCCAATCATTCAAATCAATAGATCAACACAACAAAAACCGATCGAAAACATCAAACACTCATGAAACAAAGAACGAACGGATCCAAAGATCGAGAAGAGATTACCTGCGCTACAGGACGTGGGAGGGTCCTTCTGGAGGTCCTTCAGCTCCTTCAAGATCCTCTTGGAAGCCATGTCGAGAAACAGACGAAACGCGAACCCAAATCGGACCCCTGGAAACCCTAGATCGGCCAAACAGATCAACAGATCGATCGAGAGAGAGAGAGAGAAAACAAAAACAGATTTGATGAAAGACTGAAGAACCTGAAAGAGAGATGAAGAGTTGAAGAGAGCCTCCCCTTAGGACGCGCTTTTTTTTTTTTTTTTCAACGCGCTTTTTTTTTTGGAGGAGAAAAAGTAGAGCTTTTTCTTTTGTATATATGCATTCCGAATAAAAGGTGGTGTGTTATATATATATATTTTAATTTATTTATGATAATAAAAGGTGGGGTTGGGAGAACGAATCGTGTTCGAGCCGTGTGAGAAAGGAAAGAATCGGATGAAATTTTTGATGTCGACATAGTTAACCATATGTGTTTTTTACTGGGTTAAAAAGATCCAGAATTTCTTTACATATAATATTATGTTATAATTTATTAGCTTTCTTCAATTATTCATCGACGTTATCATTCAATTAATTAATCAGAATATAGACATCTTATTTTATAAAATTTTATATCTCATTTTTAATAAATGTATTTCTGCAGATAGGAGAGTAGGCCCCTTAACATTTACTGGCGGGAGGGAGAGTGTCCCTCATGTTCTTTGAACTCCCCCAGTCCCTGTTTTTCTTTTTTTGATTTTTTTATCCCCCTATGTTATTCCTCTGTAATAGGAAGTAGGAGGCTTGCCCAGTGCTCAAGGGAGAGCTATGGGTATCTTCCTATCCTTTCCTTTCTCTTCTCTTTCCCTCCAACAATTTCGGACCTCTTGTAATCGAACTTCACGTTTATAAACGGTCTACCAGGTTTACCTCTTCAAAAAAAAAAATGTATTTCTAAGATATGAAGAAATCAATTTAGTGCATTATTTTTTTTACAAATTTGAGTAAAACATATGTTGTTTTTGGAACTAAAAAAAAATCAGCCCATGTTTTTATTTTTTTTACATCATACCTCGTGTATATACTTTATAGAAAATGAAATATATGCTTCAATAAATTGAATGATCCTGGTCATTGAGTCTTTTTTGGGTTAGAAATCTCTTCTAATCTAAGGGGATAGTCGACGCAAGCGGTCTCTTTCTTGTTATTTTGTGTTTTCCTGTCTATTCTTCCTCCTTTCAGAGTCTGTAATTCAAATTTAAAAATGAAATCAGGTAGCAAATATCTATATTTCTTAAAACAAAAATTGAATGATATATATGTTACAGTGAGTATATACTGTTACCCTGAGTGGAGAGGATTAATAAAATATACATGGAGATACTATACATTGAATTATTATGAACTTATTCATTATTAAAATAAATCACTAGTGTGAATTGACTAATGTTCTCGGAACAGACAATTCACAAATTCCCTAGGTTCAATGCATGTGTAACAGTGTAAATTTCTATGGCTATCTTGAAATTTACTTCTAAATTTATTATAGAACAAGCAACTCACAAATTTCCTAGGCTCAATGCAGTGGCGGAGCCACATAGGACTGGATTTTTTTATTTATTTTCATGTCATTTTCATTTGTTTCTAGGTCCTTTTAATTTTTTGTGGTAAGTTAATTTTAATTAGGGTCCATAAAACATAGGCCCCACCTACATATGAAATTCCATAAACAGCAACCACTCACAACTAAATAAAATAAAATTAAAACAACCACTCACATCATTTTTAACTCTTTTTTTTCATTTTATCCATATTCCACATACAGCTATAGAAGCACGGATTCCACTTCTCAACGTCTTCATCTAGGAGTCCATCTTGAAAAAAATAAATTTTTGAATCTCTTTTTTTCTTTTTTCTTTTATATCTCAATTGTTTCTAATATCAATCTTCATCTCTAAATAATTTTTACTTTTTGTTCCATTAAATGTCTCATAATTGAGAATCTACAATCTATAATCATCTCTTCTCTTCAATCAATACTTTGAAGATATATAATTTTTTTCTTTTACTTTATTATCATTGTTACTAATTTATTTAAATTTTAAAATATTTGTATAAATATCTAAAATAATCAAATCATTCAACATTTTCATAATATGAAACCTCATCGAAGTTAAATTTAAACGTATGCATTGCTTATTAGATTTATGTTTTAACATTTTTTTTATGAATTATATGACATATCATTTTAAAATATAATAATTATTTTTTATAATTATTCAGTGATATGTTTTATATGAATGCTTTCATTTCATTTTATACGTATTGTTAATCTATGCTATTGAAATAAAAAAACATAATGATATAATTTTAAAAAATATTTATATAAGTCACATTACGCCCCCCCTTTATAAAAATCTTGGCTCCGCCACTGGTTCAATGCATGTGTAAAGTTCAAAGGTTATCTTTAAAATTACTTCGAAATTTATTCACTATGTTACACATGCATAGAATATTATGCACAATATATTCACACAATAATTAGGATGGAAGATGATAATATTTGAAAAGTGTTAGGCAATGCTTCATTATATTTACCATGTCGTCTACAATCATTTTGATTTTTTAAAGTATTATATCTCATTTAAAATGACATATCTATTACTTACTTATTAATTATTTATTAAAAGAATTCTGTGATCCAGTATTTTCATTTCCCTTTTTATCAATTAATTATTTAATTACTAATAGTAATAGATTTATTTAAATTTTAAAATTATTTAATGATACAATCTTATCTAATAAGATTATAATTTGTTTAATTACTAATCCATTATTATCAAATTTATAAATATTTTAAGATATCAAAATCAGATTTAATTAAATCA